>CP092868.1:100326106-100368708 GCA_030710605.1 Cordylochernes scorpioides
GAGTATTATTTTTTGTTTATATTTTGCTACTCTGTAAACTTCCCTCATTGCTTATCTTTTGTTTATCATTCATAGTTTTTTCTTGCCTTAAATAAATTGCTGCGTCATCACCGAAGTTTGTCTTTCCTAATTTTACACATATAAATATAAATAAAATACTAGGCGAATGAACGAATAGTTACTCAAAGAAATTTGTCCAAACACATGATAATTATATTTTTATTATCTTTATATTAGTAGCAATCAGGATGACAGGAATTCATTGATAAATAATTATCCGTAAAAATTAGGAATACAAACATTTATATTTAATTCTTTATTCTTACACAGGATTGCAATAGGCTTTATGTTAAACTTCAGCTTACTACAAGTGTGAAATTTCTTGCTGATTGAGAGAGTAGTTTTGTTAGAAGAATCAAAAAACTATATTATTATTTTCATTTTTTATATATAAGACATCAATGGAATTGCAATGATTTTTATTATTTTTGCACATTAATTTTGTAAAATAGAAATATTTTTTATGAAGATATTTATTCTAAATTGTATTTGATTTTTATACAAAAATATTATTGAATCGTATTATTGAAATCTTTTTTGCTTTTGTTTATATTATGTTGACAAAATATAATTCTACTATTTATTATATATCAGATTTATTATTTTCTAATATTTGTATTATTCTTTTTATTAATTGACAATTCCTTCTAATTAAAGTTTCGTGGTAGTTAGTAATTCTTCAGAGCTTTGATCAATTATTTGAACATTGGGTTTCTTTGTTCAATACTTTATGAACTTGTATTCTTCCACCTTGTGGAGCTAACCTACCTTGGCATTTCTTTGGTAGTGTTTGCTTATTTATTTATTACTAGGGGCGATATCAAAATGCTTTCAATCACTTCGTGAACTTAGAGAATTGTGGTTTCTATCTGATTCCATTGTTTTAGGTTGAATCTAGCTGACATATACCTTGATAGGTTGTGTTCTAGGAACTCTACCCTTACACCATATTTACAACGTTTATACACCAGTGACACATACAAACAATAGTGATAATTTTACAATTTTGAAATATTAGTTTAAAAATAATTAAGAGAAAAAATAAACCTAATATTATTTTTACTACCTAAAACATCGCTGGTATCTTTTTCACTCATCTAAGCATTGAATTAAAATCCTCGAAAGTGTGAAATTCGCATTTCTTTTCCTTATGACTTCTATCAACAAATAGGGTGACTTACGTAGTCTATATTTTGAATATTTGAACAAGAAAATGTATCCTTAGAAGCTAGGTATAAGGATTTAAGAGATGAGTATGATCATTGCAAGGCGTAATTCACTTTTAAAATATTGATTTCGTAACTTTGTAGAGAATTACCCGAGCGCGTAAGTTTGTTACCTATTTTTTTTTTTAAATTGAGGGTCACTATGAAAAACCCTTTAGCTTAGTTATTAAAATAATAAAAACAACACACAATCCAACACAAAACACGAAAAAATACGTAAAACTCATGCTTTAAAAAACGGAACGATCCATACGAGATCCCTGACGCTGTAGTCTGTTGCTTCGTGTTTAAAGGTATATATAACTTTGTATATTTTTTGGGCTTTGAATGTTTCCAATTGTACCAACTGCCTAGAGTTTTCAACTTTTGTTAGAATAATTAGACTGTTTTATTCTTGGAGATCTTCATTCAAATTTAGGAATATAGAGTCAACCGTCGTTTCAGCTTTGCGTCCATTGACTAGTTTGATTGGGATGAAACCTGTCGTGTCTTGCTTTGCCGTGTTGTGGACAAATTCGACATAGCGTAGGATAGCATCCCAGTCTCTTTGTTCAACGTCCAAATACATTTCCAAAATGTTAGCCAATGTTTTGTTGAGTCTTTCTGTTAAGCCATTTATATGGGGAGGATATGCTGTGTGTGTTGTTATCGATTGAATTGAAGAACACTGGTTATTAAGTTCCAATATCATCTTTGATTGTAGTACTCGCCTTCAGTTCGTAATGATTTCCCTTGGAGTTCCGTGTTTGAAGACATCATCCATCAAGAACTTGACACATCTTTTGCCTCTCCTGTAAGAAAGGCTTTGGTAATTATGAATCGGGTTAAATAGTCGGTACAGACTATTATTTACGTATTACCAGTATCCTTCCAAGGAGATTTATTCCAACTCTCTGAAAAGGGAGGTTGCAGGAGGAATGGGTTTAAGTATTACACTAGGCTTTTGAGTTGTCTGTTTATTTCTTTGACACCTTTACAATGAGCCACATACTTACATATATCTCAGAGAAGACCTGGCCGAAAATATTTGCTTTATATTCTTTCGCAAAGTTGCACCAGTTGATGTGGAAATTTCACGTCCTTGGTGATGGTTGGAGAAGGTACAGCTATGCAGAGAGAGAAGTTCTTGCCGTCAGTTGGAGTGCGAATATTTTGAGGCGAGCTTGTTAGAATGTTGATGGCGAGTAGGATGAAGGTTTCATGGATATTGAAGCTAGGTTATCTCCCTGAGATTAGATAGAAGTAGTGATGTCTTGGATGTGTTCCCTGAGGTGTGCCACAACGTCGATGGCTGTGGATGGTATGGGTGTGATCTCTAGCGTCGCTCTGCTCTTCATATTCCATCCTTTGCGTTGTCCTCTGATATAATCCAGTCGACTGAAAGATTTGTTAGGTAGGCACTGTGTAGTCATGGGCCTCGTGGTCTCAGGCGTCAATGGATAACACAAAGGACGAAGCAAGATGGATGTCACCTCAGAGAAAGGCCACCGCCGAAGAAGTGGATAAGGTCCAGGAGGGTGTGATCTACATGAGAGGTGGAGATAATCTGTCGCTATCCGCACTTTTGTCGGTGACCAGTGGCGGTTGTGGAACTAATTGGAAGTTTACTGGGAGGAAATGAAGAATCTTTGACGAAATTCCATCCCTCGGGAACCTCCTCCTATCTTGGGTGCGGTGGAGTCTCAATACAACTTTTTCTTTGTTTTGTTTTACATGATGGCAAAGCGCGCGTTGATTTGTATTTACATTATGCAGTTGTTAGACTTTTATAATTATGTCACATATGAAAATCTAGCAAATACAGTAGAACCTCCCCGTAAAAGACACCAAATTGCAAAGCCAAAGTTTCCTTTAAGGTTAAGTGTCCTTTTACCGGAGAGTTGCTAAATAGTGAAAATGTTGATTTTGAGAATGAAAATTGTCCTTTGTAGGAAGGTGTCTTATAGCGCGATTTTTCTATCATGAAATTTCTAATGTATTAATAAATCTTCGCTATATGGCGGGCCAATTTTGTGCGGAAAAATCCGTGCTCGCGGTGACTGATTAAAACTAGTTCGTTTGTTGACCTTGTCTCTCTAAGGATGATCTTCTCATGGGAGAGAAATCTCAATTAATATTTTAAAAATATTTTTAAAATATTTTAATTGAAAATACTGTTTTTAAAACAGGCATTTCCAAATTTGCACCCATTCATATACAACAGTTTTTAGATTGTTTAGGGTATTTAAACATGGAAATTGGACTTGGAAGATTACCATCATAGCAGAAGGCAGTTAACATCATCATCTAATGTAAATGCAGAAAAACCGAAGGTAATTTTCAAATATAATTCACATGCAACATCTCAATCTATTCAGTATGACTTAAATATTGGATCGGCAGTTTTAAAGTTATTGCATGAAGATTTGAAAGTAAGGAAGCTTTTCAGCAGATGGATGCCTCATTAATTAATTGAAGATAAAAAAAATCAGGAGTGTCTTGGTGCCAATAAATAATGATAAAATCTGATTTAGGCACCACAACGCATTTGTGTTATATAATAACAGGTGTTGAAACCTGGATCCATCAATTTGATCCAAAAACAAAAAGACCATCTTCAGTTTGGGTGTTTGAAAATGAAGTACTTCCGACAAAAGTTAAATGGCTGTGGAGTGTTGGAAAAAGAATATTAGCAACTTTTTCCCTAAAAGTGGTTATATTGTCACAGTAGCTTAAGGGTGTAAAAACAGTAGCTCGAATTGGCATACAAAATTCTTTCACAAGAAATCATCAAAGACTTGAAAAAAAAGGAGCCCAAAGACTGGACCCAGAGGAATCTTTCTCCATCATGACAATACCGCAGCCCACAAAGCTACAAGAAAAAAAAAGATTTTTGAAAAAAAAAATCGTATTCAGTTGCTTTGACACTCATCATAATACCCTGATATTGTTACTTGTGACATTCATGTTTTTCCAAAAGTTAAAGAAAGTTTTCATGGAATCAAAATTACAAGTCTTGATGCTGCCGTGGAGTGCTACCTGGAGATACTTAAAGACATGAGCCAGGAGTAGGGGGAAAAATATTTTTGGGGGGTTCAAAGGTTGAAAAATGTAGTGAATGTGAAAATGATTATTTTGAGAAAAATAAAAATTTTACCAGTTGTGTTTTTATTAATTGGCAAAACTTTCTGAGTAACCGTTGTATACAGAAAGCTTTGTGTTAAAACTATTTATTTTGTATATTTTTGCAATTATCTGATCAGGTACCTTGAGGAGCCAATAAGGTAGTTATTGTAGCCATTGTAGTTATCTCTCTCTCTGCTCGAACATTTTATAAAAGCTCGGAAGGATGGCCGACGGCGGATTGTTTGTTCGAAATATGCTTCTTTGAAGTTTATAAACTTTGCAAAAAAAGCCGTGCCATAATTGTTCAGCGGTTCGTTTGAATTGAATAGATGTTAAAGGAAAAATATTATCCCAGTTCTTTGCTGTGGCTCCAAAAGGAAATTTGTATTTATGGCCTGGATTTGCAAGCTTGGGAAAGTATTCATAGAAGCAAACTGATATAGAAAAAAGCAAATGATCAAAGATTTTCTGAGGGCAAGAGGTTAGTAATCCAGTACACGGCTCTGTATTATACCATTTCATATTATAAATATCTCAACGTGTTGGATCATTTAATAGATCATATCTATGTTAATTTTTGGTGTTTTGATCGTTTACTCCATTTTGCTACCAACCTATCCCCACTTTAAATATCAGGTATAGCTAAAAATATATTTTTTTTATTTCCTTTTTCCAATTTTGGACAAAATTCTGTAAGAGTCAGGTCATGAAAGAACACCTACAGTCTCTCCTGAAGGTGATTGAGGTATAATTAGGTCCGGTCAATTTTGATTTATAAAAGTGGTCATTCAGTGAGGTTTTGGCTTATCAAATGGGAAGTTTTACCGCCTATCATATTTTCTCGAGTAAAATTTCTAAACCCATAATCTTCAATCTTCAATAAAAATAATTAAATTGTTACATATTTCTTGGAGCATGATCCTACATCCCGTAGCGAAATCACTCGCCCTTTAAGGAGCCAGATCCTGCATTCTGTAGCGAAATCACCACCACTTATAGTGTAGAGATTCTACATCAAGGAGCAAAATCAACGCTACTACTTGTAGCGACATTTTATTTCCCGTAGCGAAATCACGTCATTTCTTAGAGCGAGATGTTGTATTCGTAAGCGAAATCACACCATTTCTTGGAGCGAGATCTTGCTTCCCATAGCGACTTAACGCCATTTCTTGAAGCGATATCTTGCATCTCATAGCGACATCACGCCATTTCTTGGAGCGAGATCTTGCATCCCATAGCGACATCACGACATTTCTTGGAGCGAGATCTTGCATCCCATAGCGACATCACGACATTTCTTGGAGCGAGATCTTGCATCCAATAGCAACATCAAGCCATTTCTTGGAGCGAGACCTTGCTTCCCATAGCGACATCACGCCATTTCTCGGAGCGAGATCTTGCATCTCATAGCGACATCAGGCCATTTCTTGGAGAGAGATCTTGCATTCCAAACGACATCAAGCCACCATTGAAGCATAATCTTGCATCACATAGCGATATCACGCCATTTCTTGGAGCGAGATCTTGCTTCCCATAGCGACATCACGCCATTTCTCGGAGCGAGATCTTGCATCTCATAGCGACATCAGGCCATTTCTTGGAGCGAGATGTTGCATCCCATAGCGAAATCATGCCATTTCTTGGAGCGAGATTTTGCATCTTGTTGCGAAATCACGCCATTACTTGGAGCGAGATCTTGCATCCCATAGCCTCATCACGCCATTTCTTGGAGCGAGATCTTGCATCCTCTAGCGACATCACGCCATTTCTTGGAGCGAGATCTTGCATCCCATAGCGAAATCACGCCAATTCTCTGAGCGAGATTTTGCATCTTGTTGCGAAATCACGCCATTACTTGGAGCGAGATCTTGCATCCTATAGCCTCATCACGCCATTTCTTGGAGCGAGATCTTGCATCCTCTAGCGACATCACGCCATTTCTTGGAGCGAGATCTTGCATCCCATAGCGAAATCACGCCATTTCTTGGAGCGAGATTTTGCATCTTATTGCGAAATCACGCCATTTCTTGGAGCAATATCTTGCATCACATAGCGACATCACGCCATTTCTTGGAGCGAGATCTTGCATCCCATAGCGACATCACGCCATTTCTTGGAGCGAGATCTTTCATCCCATAGCGACATCACGACATTTCTTGGAGCGAGATCTTACATCCCATAGCGACATCACGACATTTCTTGGAGCGAGATCTTGCATCCCATAGCGACATCACGACATTTCTTGGAGCGAGATCTTACATCCCATAGCGACATCACGCCATTTTTTTGGAGCGAGATCTTTCATCCCATAGAGACATCACGACATTTCTTGGAGCGAGATCTTACATCCCCTAGAGACATCACGCCACTTCTTGGAGCGAGATCTTTCATCCCATAGAGACATCACGCCATTTCTTGGAGCGAGACCTTGCTTCCCATAGCGACATCACGCCATTTCTTGGAGAGAGATCTTGCATCCCAAACGACATCAAGCCACCATTGAAGCATGATCTTGCATCACATAGCGATATCACGCCATTTCTTGGAGCGAGATCTTGCTTCCCATAGCGACATCACGCCATTTCTCGGAGCGAGATCTTGCATCTCATAGCGACATCAGGCCATTTCTTGGAGCGAGATGTTGCATCCCATAGCGTAATCATGCCATTTCTTGGAGCGAGATTTTGCATCTTGTTGCGAAATCACGCCATTACTTGGAGCGAGATCTTGCATCCTCTAGCGACATCACGCCATTTCTTGGAGCGAGATCTTGCATCCCATAGCGAAATCACGCCAATTCTCTGAGCGAGATTTTGCATCTTGTTGCGAAATCACGCCATTACTTGGAGCGAGATCTTGCATCCTATAGCCTCATCACGCCATTTCTTGGAGCGAGATCTTGCATCCTCTAGCGACATCACGCCATTTCTTGGAGCGAGATCTTGCATCCCATAGCGAAATCACGCCATTTCTTGGAGCGAGATTTTGCATCTTATTGCGAAATCACGCCATTTCTTGGAGCAATATCTTGCATCACATAGCAACATCACGCCATTTCTTGGAGCGAGATCTTGCATCCCATAGCGACATCACGCCATTTCTTGGAGCGAGATCTTACATCCCATAGCGACATCACGACATTTCTTGGAGCGAGATCTTGCATCCCATAGCGACATCACGACATTTCTTGGAGCGAGATCTTACATCCCATAGCGACATCACGCCATTTTTTTTGGAGCGAGATCTTTCATCCCATAGAGACATCACGACATTTCTTGGAGCGAGATCTCACATCCCCTAGAGACATCACGCCACTTCTTGGAGCGAGATCTTTCATCCCATAGAGACATCACGCCACTTCTTGGAGCGAGATCTTGCATCCAATAGCAACATCACGCCATTTCTTGGAGCGAGATCTTGCATCCAATAGCGACATCACGCCATTTCTTGGAGCGAGATCTTGCATTACATAACGACATCACGCCATTTTTTTTGGAGCGAGATCTTACATCTCGTAGCGACATCTCGCCATTTTTTTGGAGCGAGATCTTACATCTTGTAGCGACATCACGCCATTTCTTTGAGAAAAATTCTGCATTCCATAGCGACATCCTGAATATCCTGTAGCCACACTGCCACTTGTCAGGGAGAAATTCTGCATCCCAAAGCGACATTCCGCCACCTTTTGGAGTTAGATCCTTCTTCTTATAGCGACATTAACTTTCACTTTTTGAAACGAGATATGACATTTTGTAGCGATTACTTCTTTTGGAGAGATGCTCCAACCTGGAGTGTTGTAACTTCCGCTACTTGGAACGAGATTATGAATACCGTAGCGGCATCAGCGCCACTTCTTGGGGCGAGATCCTTCATCTTGTAGTGACATCATGACACTTCGTGGCGAGATATTTCGCATCCCATAGAGATTTTTCGCCACCTTTTTGAGTGAAATGCAGTTTTCTGCAGCGACATCACTACTACTCCGTGGAGCAAGATCTAGCATCCTATAGAGACATCCTGCCACTTCTTGAAGAGAGATCCAAAATCCCAAGCGATATCAGCGCCTTTTCTTGCGGAGAGACCCAGCACCCAATTGCAAACCACCGCCATTTCTTGGACGAGATCTTGTTTCCAGTAGGGATTTCATCATTTCATGGTAAGGCAACCTTTTTCCAAAAGGGGAGGAGTCATTTTCAAAACCGCCTTCATTAGTGGAGATTTTATCAAGGTCCGATAGCCACTTCTGTGCCACAACAACACTTTGGAAACAAAATTTTTAGTAGCTATGTTGGTCAAAACATTTTGAATTTTGAATAGAAATTTTTGCTTCCAATTGAGACCAACATGCTTTGCGAATCACATTTAAATTTAATTTTGCTGAGTAGAATTTTGATATATTTTCCAATGTTGAGGCTGATGTGCTCCAGCGTTGTGCTGAGGAGCTCCTCCTTCTCCCCTTCAACGTTCCTCCAGCGAGGCCAAAATGGCCCGCCTGCACACAACAACAAAAATTATAATTCATATTCAGACTATATTTTGTAAATATTTGTGCTATCTATACTCGTAAACAAGTTCTCTGGTGAACTAATGAAATCTCTTATAACATTCCTCGCTATATCGCGTTATTGAGTGGAAATCTTCATGTCTTTTTTATAAAACTTAGCTATCTAGTTATGGCCTTCCTCTTCCCTGGGTGCCCTCGATCATCTCTTGTAGAATTACCTCAATAGAAACATCTACGCTCATGATACGTCCAAGTAGGCTAGTCATAGTTTAGTGGTTACTTCCTCTTTGTGTTATATGAAAGTATGTTGGAGCACACAGAGCTACTTACTGGAGGTCGACGTCCTCCTCCTCGACCGCCGCCCTCTTGAACACCGAGGAGCGGGGGACCTCCTCCTCTGGGGCGGGGTGGTCCCAGCAGCCAGGGAAACTGGACCACAGTGAAACCATTAGCCTCTTGGAATATTTCCAATTTACTTTATACAAATATTGATATTGAACAAGAGATGTCTGGACATTCAACTCATGTTATTGTTACTTATTGCAGTATTATATTAGTAAATAAATTCATCACACACCCAAGTGAATCTACCCTCTGTGGTTTCTAAACATCACGTGCAGGCCTGGTCTGTTTTGTGGTCATGGCAAAGGTCAGAGAGAATGGCAGTGAATGAGCATGAGGTATAGATGAGTAAATGAAATTAATAAAGGCCAATATCATTGTTGAATCATATATTAACATCTATACTGTACATATAATATCCACACACAATATAATAAAACTGGGTGAACTTACTCCCTGAGCTGCCAGGGCTCGTAGTAGACCATCCAGGAGGGGGCGGCCACTCCCTCCGGGATGGTGTAGATCCGCCCGAAATCCCTGCAACATCAGCTTTGTCAGCCAGAGGTAAACATCAACTATGGTCTATTCTACACTGTCCTCTACACTATCATCACTTCTATCTATTTATATTGATACAACCTGACCCCTGAACAAGATGGCATTTGTAGCTATTTGGTAAAATAAAATAAGGAACCATTTGTAAAGCTCACTACTGGTGAGTTAGGCCTTCCCTATATTTTTGTGTTTAAGAAATTGTAGAATATATTTATATGAATAAATTGAATTATAAATGGTCTGTTTGGCTATGGATTTTTATATTGAAGACTTTATATTTTAACAATTTATTTTTATGTGTGTATTTAAAGAGCTACATTCTTATTTCAACTTTGAAGGCTTTAGTTGCAGAATCCTCAGAGCACCAAATAGTCTAAATATAATAATATATCGACAGGTATATATATATAGTCTACAGGGTACCTACCCAGCCAGCTGCTGGGGATCGTAGCGCACCATCCACGATGGCGCCGCCACGCCGTCAGGGATGTCGTAGACGACGTGGCCTGGGTCTCTGGAACACCGGGACATATGAGAAACTCTTGGCGTGAAAACATACATTCGACTCTTTGATTTAATATTTATATCACTAAGAAGCCTTTAAATTAGATATATAGGTAACTAGAATATCGGTAATTATTTTTCTCTGTACAAAGCTGCACAACTTTAAAATGTTTATTTTTAAATCTTGAATTCGATCTCAATTTCAATGAAATCAATTCGATTTCTAATATATTTTGGCTTTGATTTGCAATAAGCCATAATTTCCTATTAGCTATTTCTTACTAGACCTGAATTTCAGACATGAGTAATCTTGCTTATAAATTATAATTTGGTATTAAACTAGGCATGTTAATGGACCTTTTCGAACAATGCGCATAACGCGAGAAAAGCTTAGTTGTTAGCTTCATAAACTTTGTAAAAATGAAGTTAAATATATAAGAAATTTATAAATGAAAAGAAGTTTGGTAGAAGCTAAAAGAGCAGCTAGAATCTCATATGAATAATAGTTACTTTATTTCTTTTAAAAATAAAACGATTTCTACTGCCCTTATTTCAATGACAATCATAATGGTATTATCAGTATGAATCCTCCCAAAATAATATTTATACCAGATATTAAATGCACATGAGGATACACATTCAGCTCAGTGTATTGGATTCTTCAAAAATAATAACATTCAAGACTTAAAGCTACATTACCTATTGTCCCTATAATAAATTTTAATATAATTCATCTCAAGAAATTAATAATAATAAAATATTGATGAGTTTCTAACAACCCCGCGAATACCACTCTTACTACTATTCAGTATTGCAGTATTTGATTGGGAAACATCACTCCTGGAAAACCCAGGATAAACTGTGATAGTTTTATAGGAATTTAAAAGAAGCATATATTTTGAATTAGTGCCCAAAATAGTTGGGCACGGGTATCTAGTATGTTTATGTAAATTAAGAACCGTTAAAGACTTACCCGGTGGTCTGGAGACCCTCGTCCGGCTGCTGGACCCCGCAACACCCCGTCCAGCAGCGGGCGAATCTGTAAACAGCTCTGTTGGACAGGTGTTTCGTGACCTAATTCTATTGACATGTTCAATTCTTGATTGTGAGACATGTGATATTTACCATATTCTTTTACTCTGTATTATATTCCAAATTTACATAGTGCGGGCTCTAATAAGGAAGTACCACATGTCTACATGTGTAGTACCAAGCCATGGTAGGCAGTGGTGATTGTGATGATTTTTACTTTATTTGCATCACATCACTACATGTCTAGTACCATGGCTCGCCATGATGAGCATTTATCAATTCGAAAGCGGATCAATTTGCCAAGGCAGCAGCTCATTCCAACCTGTCGCTATATTTTCCCACTCTATCTGAAACGTTTGTTTGAGACACCATCCTAGGGGAATAAGAACATCTATCTCTGAAGACAATTAGAACATCCCCGAGTACAAATAAGCCCGGCGACATCTGATAAACTGGATGGCTGCTACCACCATTAGACGTTATGTCTAAAGACCAACCCAATTAGTTGTCGACTTTAGTATTCTCCGGGAATCTGGGTTACCTCAAGTGAGAGAGAGAGAGAGTGCCAAAATACCAAGGCGTTGCTTGTATAATCCAGATACTTTCTGTCAATTCTTTGGAGAATAAACTTTTAAACTCAAAGGCGAAACATTACACCGCTTATCACTTAAATATGCTACAAGACCAGATGATTTACCTGTGCCACAGCCTCCCGAAAATATGACATTTAGTGACAATGATCCAAGAGTCAGATGACACAAATATAAAAGCACATATTTTATCTGAACCTTATTTATTAACTAAAGGTGATTTTTATGACCTTGTATGTGATTTGCATTTATCCAAAAAGCAGTGAACCTTCAGAGTCTAGGTGATAAGGTAGGATTCTGCTGCATAAGGACACTAAAGTATGTCTCTTTATTAATCAATAACTCGAAATTCAAACCTCATTTACTAGAAAATGACTTAGTGTACTGTAATGATGTTGTTAGTATAAAATATACGCTTGGTCAAGAACATAATACAGAAGAGTGGCGCTTATTCTTTAACTCCTCTAAAGTTAGTTTGAAAACTGTTCTTTTTTCACAATGTAATAAGTTCCCATCAGTCCCTATAGCACAAGCATTCAACATGAAAGAGAGTTATGAAAGCATGAAATTGCTTTTGAAAAGGTAGAGTACGACCGATACAACTATGGTGAATTGAAAGTCATTGCTCTCTTGCTTTACCGCTTGCATATACAAAATTTTGTTGTATTCTAGGCGAATGAGATAATAAATACAAAAAGGCAATATATCAAAAAGAACTGGCCAAACTGTAAAACCCTTACTCCAAGACTAAAAAGTTTGAACATCTTTCTTTGGTCAAATCGGAAAATATATACTTCCCACTATTACATAATATTGAAGAACTTTGTCAAGGCAATGATTCCAAATATTGCTGATTCTGCCTATTTGAAGCAAAATCTTCTGGCATAAGTTATGCGAAAATTAAAGAAAGAATTTTCGTTGGACCTCAGATTCGAGAATCGCTACAAGATGGGATTTTCAAAATAGTTTAAATGTATTAAAGCAGCGTCATTAAATTATTTTAGAAATGTTTGGAACAACCTTTTTCGAAATGCTAAGGCCGTAAAACTACAGTAATTTAATTAATGAACTCTTACTTTCCTACATAACACTGGGATGTAGCATGTCTCTCAAGTTCCATTTCCTGCATTCTCATCTTGATTTATTTCCCGACAATCTCTCTTGTTGTATTAGCGATGAGCATGGTGAGAGGTTTCATCAAGATATATCAAATATGGAGAAGCGGTACCAAGTACATGGAGCCCCAGTATGATTGCTGACTACTGCTGGTCACTCAAGAGTGATTTACAACAAGCAAAATATAGAAGAAAAAATCCACTGTACTATTTCCCATTAAAAGAAATATATTTCATCATTTTGTTTAGTTAGGCCTATATATTAAGAATATTTTCAAATTTGAAGTAGGTTTCACTCAGAAACCTTGCGCGATTCTAATGGTATATTTGGAATCGGCACATAATTTAATATTGAAATTGATGTATATTTCGTATGACTAGTCAATATTATATTTAATTTTGAATATTGACCGGTCAAATATAATTATTTGATTTATCATCATCTCCTGATATTTTTATAGTTTTTCTGGTTTGCGGTAAACGAAATGACCGCGTTTTTCTTTTGGTAAACTTTTTATATAATTAAGTTGTTTATTATTAACTGCTGTATTAAATGTAATACTGAAATAAATAATTTATTAATCCTAAGGAATGTTGTCTAAATGAAGCATAAAGGTGAGTTGGAATAATTTGCTTAAAGAACGACGAGGTAATTTTAAATACACAACAGTAAATTGGCGACGAGGATGGGATATTCCAATTGAAGATAAGTAAACAAATTAGGATCTTCCAATTGAAGATAAGTAAACAAATTAGTTCAAAATGTCTCTTTTTACAATTGAAAAATTTGACGAGACTACAGAAAGTTGGGAAAGATACACCGAAAGATTGGAATATTTTTTTGAGGCAAATAACATTGATCAAAATAAAAAGAAAGCTATTTTCTTGACCTTGCTAACACCAACTGTGTACAACCTTTTATATGATCTTTGCATACCAAAAAAATTATCTGATGTAGAAAATACTTACCCAGTTCTAGTGAGCAAATTAAAAAACTATTTCAACCCCACCCCATCTGCTATCGTTGAACGTTCAAAGTTTTCAAATAGAGCAAGGAGGCCAGGTGCAAAAAATTTCAATATACATTGCTGAATTAAAGAAGATGGCTGAATATTGCAAATTTGGGTCTACGATAGATGAAGCTATCCGTGATAGACTAATAGCTGGAATCGAGGATGACAACATTCAAAGAAAACTGTTAGGGGAAGGTGATAGTTTGACCTTGCATAGAGCTATTGAAATTGCTCTTGCTTTAGAAGCAGCAGCACAAGATGCAAAAGATTTACAAAGTCAAAGAAATCCAGAGGTTGTTATGAAAATTAAGCAAGGCAATTGGAGATTAAAGCCATCTACTACAGGAAAGTTTACCAGGTCAGAAAGCTATACATGCATAAGATGTGGAGCTAAGGATCATAAGCAAGATAAATGCCCTCATCTGAAAGCCAAATGTTTCAACTGTGGTAAAATTGGACATTTGGGGAGAAGTTGTCTAAAAAGAAAGCCACAACGCAATTATACTGCAAATAAGGATGGAAATAAAGTACACGCCATCGCAGAGACGGAAATCAGCAGTCAAATCTTCAAAATCGTAAATTATTGGAGAACAACCGATCCAATTAAGATTGAAGTACAAATCAATGATAAGATACTGTCATTTGAATATGATACCGGTTCTGCCTACAGCCTCATATCCGAATCCACTCGAAGGTTCTTTAGACTACCTAATCCATGTCCTGCCGATCCATTAAGAGTTAAGTTGGCAACCTACAGTGGCCAACCCTTGCCAGTGTTAGGTACATTGGATGTGCCCGTACAATACCAGAATAGTACTCAGACCCTACCACTGATGGTTGTTGGAGGTGAAGGTCCTAGCCTTTGTGGTCGGAATTGGATGGAAGCATTGGGAATACTACCAACCCAGTCATACAAGGTTGACACGATTTCCCCAGAATATCAGACCCTCACAGGCTCCCAGCTCACATCTACGGCTCCAGTAAGGCATGAGTTCTATTTCCTTTGGTGTCTCTTCACTCCAACCTTGAAGAGTATAATTCAAGGCTTGTCTTAAAACAGGATCTCCTGGTAAGCTTTTCCGAATATCATCAGATGTAACTGGTGAACTGTCTAAAGCGTCCATCAATAATACCATTGATACCGAAATTGTGGAGATTTCAAGATTACTGCGAACCAAGCCCTTAAAGTGGATCAATACCCCTTACATAAAGCCGAGGATATTTTTGCAGCTTTAGCTGGTGGTGAGAAATTCAGTAAAATAGACCTCAGAGATGCCTACAACCAATTAGAACTTGATGATGAATCTCAGCTTTATACAGTCATCAATACGCATCAGGGTTTATATAAGTACACCCGACTCCCGTTTGGAATATCTTCAGCCCCAGCATTGTTCCAAAAACAGATGGACATACTTCTAAAAGGAATTCCCATGGTTTTCTGTGCACTAGATGACATCCTAATTACTGGGAAGAATGATCAAGATCATCTGCAGAATTTGGAGTGCGTGCTTCAAAGAATCCAAGAGGCCGGGTTAAAGCTGAGAAAAGATAAATGCTCATTTCTGGCACCATCACTAGAGTATCTAGGTCATAAAATTGCAAAGGACGGTCTCCAACCATTGCCATCTAAGGTTGAAGCTATACAAGCCGCTCCAAGTCCAACCAACCTGACGGAGTTACGAGCATTCTTGGGTTTACTTACGTATTATTCAAGATTTATTCCTAACATGTCTTCCACTTTAGCACCATTATACAACTTGCTAAAAAAGGAACAGAAGTGGAAATGGGAAACCCCAGAAGAAAGAGCATTCAAGGACATTAAAGAAAAATTAGTCCATTCAACCTTGCTAGTACATTTCGATCCTCGAAAGAGACAAATTCTATCTTGTGATGCTTCCGGAGTAGGCATTGGTGCTGTGCTATCCCAAGTACAAGGGGACAATGATATACGTCCAGTGGCATTTGCATCTCGTACACTCACTCCAGCGGAGAAAAAGTACTCACAACTGGAGCGGGAAGCCTTAGGAATTGTATTTGGAGTAACAAGGTTTCGCAACTACTTGTTAGGAAATAGATTTACTCTTCGCACCGATCACAAGCCGTTGGTAACCCTGTTTTCAGAGAATAAGGGGATTCCAACTATTGCGGCAAACCGAATTCAAAGATGGGCCATCATTTTATCTGCTTATCAGTACAAGATTGAGTACATCAAGGGTACCTCCAATACAGAAGCTGATGTCTTAAGCCGACTTCCCATGTTCACTCCTGAACCAGATTCAAAGGAACCGGATTCAGAACCTGTGGAAATGGTATTATTGATGGACGCTTTAGACAGTTCACCAGTTACATCTGATGATATTCGGAAAAGCTTACCAGGAGATCCTGTTTTAAGACAAGCCTTGAATTATACTCTTCAAGGTTGGAGTGAAGAGACACCAAAGGAAATAGAACTCATGCCTTACTGGAGCCGTAGATGTGAGCTGGGAGCCTGTGAGGGTCTGTTGTTCTGGGGAAATCGTGTCATCATTCCTACAAATTTAAGAGCCAAAATGTTGGATGAATTACATAATAGTCATCAAGGCATTGTTGGTTTAAAAAGTGTCGCCCGAACTTTGTTTTGGTGGCCTGGTTTGGACAAGGATATTGAAGAGACCGTTAGACGGTGTAACTGCTGCCAAATCCATGCCTGCATGCCACCCCGAACTACACCAGTCAATTGGCCGCCCACCAACCAACCCTGGGATAGAGTTCATATTGATCATCTGGGGCCATTTTAACAAAAACTGTACCTGATTGTAGTGGACGCTTGTACCAAGTGGATAGAAGCCATTCCTGTTCCTAACACTTCCACCAGAGAAACCATCGAACAACTACGCTGTCTATTTGCCAGGTTTGGCATTCCAAGAACACTAGTATCTGATAATGGTACCGGGTTCACTTCCGAAGAATTCAGACAGTTCATGACCAGAAATGGTATCCGTCACCTACGGACTGCACCCTTCCACCCAAGTTCCAATGGCTTAGCTGAACGTGCCGTGCAAACCATTAAAACTGGCCTTAAGAAAGTACAACAAGGAAGCATTTCTCAACGCCTAGCTGAGATACTTTTGGGGTATAGAAGGACCCCCATAGCCAGCATCGGAAAGTCTCCTTCCGAAATTATGTTTGGCCGGAACATTCGGAGTCGCTTGGATCTGATTTTACCAAATCCTGGTAAATCGGAGGAACCAGGCTTTAAGGTAGGAGAGTCGGTTTGGTACCGAACCTACAAATCAGAGCCAAAATGGGACCAAGCGAGCATCCAAAACACTACGGGAAACCGTCTAGTGACTTTACAAACAGCCAGAGGGCAAGCTAGAAGGCATTGGGACCAAGTGCGGAGATCTCACATTCCTGACAAGAGAGGTGAAGCTACCGAAGACCACGCCGGAGTCTCCGAGCCTGATCTCAACACCGAGTCAGAAGAACTGATTCCTCAACACCAGGAAGTGACATCGGAGCCGCAGTCTTCTACTGAACCAGCCCAGAGTCCCCGGACTAGTACACCACCGGATCCTAAATCCCCTCCAGTGATTCCCCTCCGGAGATCTAGTAGGATCCGAAGACCACCTACGAGATTGAACCTGTGAAGAGTTCCGCTCTTCCGAAGAGGAGAGGAAATGATGTATATTTCGTATGACTAGTCAATATTATATTTAATTTTGAATATTGACCGGTCAAATATAATTATTTGATTTATCATCATCTCCTGATATTTTTATAGTTTTTCTGGTTTGCGGTAAACGAAATGACCGCGTTTTTCTTTTGGTAAACTTTTTATATAATTAAGTTGTTTATTATTAACTGCTGTATTAAATGTAATACTGAAATAAATAATTTATTAATCCTAAGGAATGTTGTCTAAATGAAGCATAAAGGTGAGTTGGAATAATTTGCTTAAAGAACGACGAGGTAATTTTAAATACACAACAGAAATACAAATTGATTTTGGTTAACTAGTGTAATATAATAACGTTTGTTTATTCACAACTTACATTACATTACATTATTTTAATTTTTTACTGTTTATCCTAGTACAAAAAAAAGTTGTAATGCAAAAACTATGGGTGATGGAAAATTTCTGATCAGAATATTTAGTTTAGCATGAAAAGTTACACTAGAAACAAACCTATTTTTAGGGGAATTTCTTGGGGAACAAAATTGTTGACTTGCATAATCAATCGGGTATATTTTTCCTCTATCATCTACGAAGTCTTTAAACTTTTTAATCCCTCTAACACTAAATATAAAAGGGTTATCGGGGTGAAGAACTTGTAAGAAACGGCATTCATTTAGAATTATATGTAAAAAATGTTTGTAGGGAGCTTTTAAAATCGATGTGAAGCGAAGGCGAAATATCTTTCAAAGTAAGATGGAGCTATTTAGTTCTAGTCGATGGCAAGTTAGTTGTACAGGTTGTATTTAATAGATTAATATATAGATATTTTGTGAATTCTTATTCTTTACAAAAAAGCCGTTTACACTTTCGTGGTCATTCATATACGATGGCCATCCAATTAATAAGTTTCCCTATTTTTTAACAAATAAACAACATTATTTACAATTATGCAGTTATTTTATTTTCATTATTACAACTCATAGTCTACTTCTCTATATAATCACCATTTCTGTCCAAACATTTTTGGTACCGTTGTAGCAATTTTTTGATACCACTGTTGTACCAAGCCATGTCCTGTGTTCTTAGCCAGTGTTTCGCCTTCACCTGCACTTCGTCATCATTCGCAAAGTGCTTGTCTCCAAGGTGCAACTTGAGTGCTTGAAAAAGATGGAAGTCACTTGGGGCAAGATCCGGAGAATAAGGTGGATGTGTGTGAAAATTTCCCATTTGAAGTTTTCCAGCAACGTTTGGGTCGTTCGTGCTGCGTGAGGGCGAGCATTGTCATGGACGATTAACACTTTCCGAGACAAATGTCCAGGACGTTTCCGTTTTATTGCAGCTCTGAGTTTAGTGAGGACTTCGCAGTACCTCGCAGCGTTAACCGTAGTGTTTGGGGGCAGGTAGTCAACCAATAAAACACCCTTACAGTCCCAAAAAAAGACGATAGCCATAACTTTGCCTGCAGAGATTGTGACCTTCGCCTTTTTTGATGCACTTTCCTCAGGCTTCTTCCACACCATGCTTTGTCGTTTTGTTTCTGGAGTTGAATGATGCACCCAGCTTTCATCTCCAGTGACAATACGGGAAAACAGTTGATCTCCATCTCTTAGATGCATTTCCAGGAAAGCTCGGGCTGCCTCAATCCGTTGTTGCTTGTGATTTTCCGAGAGCAAACGCGGGACCCATCTTGCGCAGACTTTGCGAAAATTCAAAACATCTGACATGATTGTTCCAATCGAAGAGCGTTTAATTTCGATTCCAGGAGGCAGTCGAACCATTATTTCGTCAATGGTGACGCGGCGATCTGCTTCCACCACATTCCGAACAGCAGCAACGGCTGCATTGTCCGTAGCAGTAACGGGCCTGCCGCTTCGCTCGTCATCATGCACGCTTTGCAGTCCTTCCAAGAACCATGAACACCATCGGCGAACCATTTGGATGCTCATACATCCTTCACCATACACTGACACTAAATTGCGATGAATATTGACCGCAGTTTCATTTTTCGCCGTGAAAAAACGAATTACTGAACGGAGTTCACAAGTGGACACGTTCACCAGTGGTAGCTCCATGGAAACTGAAGCGCTACGGATTTGCGCGTACGAGTAGCGTGATTTTGAAGGTCACGCGCTTCCAACGCATCCTAGTGACCATTTCTTACACTAATAACTAATTACCACCCTCCCAAAGAGCGTCGCGCGCGGTAAAAAAGAACAGATAGCCCTCAAAAAGTGGACAGACCTCTACATCCAAGATTACTCCACCAGAAATCTACGAAGATTTGCTGCTACCCCGAAACTACTCCTCCAAATGCTTCGAAACATCAAGCATGGATCTACCTCCACAACAATCTTAACCGGCCATGGTTACATTCAGGCAGACCTTGCAACGGTATCGAAAGAAGACCCAATTTGCCCCCACTGCCAAGATGAAGACCAAACCGTAGACCACCTCCTCTTCACTTGCCCAACCTTCCAATACCAAAGATTCCAGACAGCCACTCTCCTAGGTATCACCAACATATGTCCAGCATCCCTAGAAAATCTCCCAAGAAAGAAATCTGCCTGGCGACACCTCATTAATTGGACTTCCACTGGCATTGTATATAAATCCAAGAAGACTTAGGTCAGAAGGACATCCCGGGTAGTTGGCGACTTCTGTACGCTCCAGGAACCTGGGTTACTTATAAATAAATAATAATAATAACTAATTTTTACAACGTTTCGTTCGCAGAAAAAAAATAGGGAAACTTATTTATTGGATGGCCCTCGTATTCTTCAGATTATTTCCATATTAAAAATGTCTTTCTGCAAGATAAGATGTATATATGTAGGTCTACATATGTAGTACCAGACCATGGTGGGTAGAGGGTTCTGACTTATTTTTTTGTGAGTACATTACATGATTACATTGTCAAAATAAAAAATAGACCAAGATGACGAAAACTTTTGAACTGTAGAAAGATCTGTGTTTCAAACTCAGTGAAAACGCTGGAACCTGAAAAGAATTAACACGACCTCAGTTGTGATCTAGAATCTGTAAGTGAGGTTTCCAGACCTAGCTATCTAAATTTGTATCCATTGACAGCTCCAGGCTAACCAATGTGGTGAGACATTTAATGAGTAGGAAGTGTATTTAAGGGAAGTTTTTACTTACATTCGCAGAACGCGTCTGCAGAGCCTTTTCGGTGAAAATCGCTTTCTGAAACATTCAAAAGTAAAATTAGCAAGAAAATGCCTTGTCATTAATTTTATAAGTTAAATGTGATCAAGACATGAGATCATTGCATGAACGCTCAATCTGATAGAAGGCCACAAAGTGACGCACAATTATTGAAATGCTAACAAATCTCAAAAACTCTCTCCCCATTATATCTTCAACTACAACATTCGTTCAACAAACGGGTATAAAACCACAGTCAGTCTTAAACCGTTATATAAAGTTTTATATTGAAAGTGAAGGGGACATTTCAAGAATAATACAAATAAAAATGTATCTCTCTTGACATAAAAAAAATCGAACTATTCGCCGTTAAATTAACACAGTTATATACCATTTTTAGTTATAAATTTGATTACACTCCATTATATGAAAATGGTAAATATTCATATAAAACATTAATACCTGGTAAATTTCAAGTGTTAAAAACATTAATATAAATATGATGCATTTTATGCACCACCTGTTATGAGAAATTTGAATTATTTTTTACTGAAATTCCCTCCCATTATTTTATCATTGCAGTAAGGGCAATGGAAATTGATTTATTTTAAAAGAATCATACGCTACAAAATATTTAATAAATTTCTTATAACAATATGAATACCCATAAATAACTTTTCGATTTATACATTTCCTATATTTGATTACTCAAATCATAAATATTCATTAAATCCACATATTTTGTTGTCATATCTATTGAATAGTACATAGGTCCATCGTACATGTTATGGGAAAAATGGGAATATATCTGAACTAAAATAATTAAATTGTTTGACATATCCTCTCTGATTTTGTCTTTCAAATATCGTTTAACACTTTTACCTAATATCTTTGAATATGTTCAATATTTTAGAGAAAAATATCCGAAATACGATATCTATATACGAATGTCAAAATATCCAATTGATTTTTTAAATGTTCAATCAGGGCTTTATTTTTTATGAGGTAAAAATCTTTTAAACCTATACAAATGTTTGCACAAAAAATATATACTACGCATAAAATATTTATGTTTGAAAACAAACAAATCATTTATATCAATAACACTGAGAGATTATAAAAGTAAATGACGCCTCTTCCCCTCTGGTCGGTAACAAAGCCACAACACCAGCTTTGGCAAACTGAGAAGCGTCCACTTGGAGACCATGATGTCGGGCTAATGGCGCTCTTCAGTCACTGTCAGTCCTCTTCAGTAGACTTTATACCATGAGATTCACAAGAGATCAAATGGGATCTTTACAATCTGTCAAAGAGGTGTTTAAGAGACTTTGAGTAAGATAAATTATCCCCAAAGGGTAAGGGAGTGAAGGCTGGACATCTGGTGACCAAGGGGATTGTTTTGACCTGGATATTTTATCTTCCCTTTCCTCATACTCCTACTCAGACTATTCTCTATACATATAATACACTAACAGAGTTTTCAGTTGTAAAGTTTTAAGCAATCTCCTCCAAAGATACTGACTATACATAGAGAGATCTATAATCCAAATTTTTCCTTATTTTCTACTTCGTGTTTCACACTTATTTTTATTCTGGGAAACATTAGTAGAAAGAGTCATATATTTATTTTTTAATTTATTTATTTTCCAATTGTAGATTTTGGCTTCAAATTTTACTTTATATATTCATCATCACCTAATTACTTTGTTTCAAAACAAGTGTTTGTATTACTGAATTATATCAATTTTTATTGGTAGATATTTCGTGCTTCTAATTCAACATTTAGTTAATTTTTTGTTTATAATCAGAATTATTTCTCTGTAGAAATTTTATTTGGGATCTACTCTGGATGTCCAGGAACTATCCGTGTTCCTATCTGCCCGAATGTATATACTTTGCTTAGAAAGTATTTTCATTTAACCTTACTTGAAATGCTGCCTCTAAGTAATCAGAATATACCCATTTCCATTTTTAAGCCACCATCTATACTCTTAATGTGTCTTTACAGGCGCTTCGGGTAAACCCGGGGCATTGCCGGTGACAGTCAGCTAGTAATTATATATTTCTAATTATTAGAACATGTATATGTTGTGTAAAGTTAGATGTATTTATAAAATCTTGGCAGATTAATTTTAAAAGGAAGAGGAAGCATGGGCGAGATAAGAGCACCCATACAACCCTCGGTGCAGTCCTGAATGTGTGATAGTTACTTCCATATAAGTACTTGGCCATGATATTCCTTTTAGACAGGCTAGAACTACTCCATGGCTTTACATGTAGAACGAAGTTCGACTTGGCATTCCCAATGTGCCTGGTTGGTTACTGGCCCTTTTTGGTGGATTGGGCTTATGAAGTATCGGAGGTTTGATATAAATAAAATATAAATGCAAAAATAATGGCTCCCGAGAATAAAGTATCTTGCTTTATTTGATATTATCTCAAGCTTTCTAGTAATTAAAACCTTTCTTAAGGAGCATATGACAAAATATTTTTGTCATATTCTCCTGTAGAAGGGTTTTTAAAACTCGAAAGCTCGAATATATATATATATATATGTCATAATTTGTATATACCAAGATGTAACCCCACCACAATATATGCAATGTACCGTCCAAAAAGTTTTAATAAAAGTTAGGCCTCGCGAAAAAGAGAGAACAGCAATTACCAGGATTTTATTATCCAGGAAGTAAAGGTCATTACCCAGGAACTATAAAACTAAGTTCAAAGACCTTCTTCTTCCTGGAGGATGGTAATCATGAAAAAGACAATGGAGGTACCAATATCCAATCAGAGTCAGCATGAGTATCTAACAACCAACTAGAAGTAACCACGTAGACGATCTCAACCAATGAGAGGCATAGAGAGTTAACGAGGAAAATCTCGGACTCAAAGCAGTCCGTAGGGAGCTCGACCTGACGAAGAGCAAGACGTGCTAAGCCCTTCTCACCAAGGTAACATATTTTCAGAATGTGATAGGAAAGTGCCTCATTAGTCAAAAAACCTTCTCTCCCTTATTAGCGAAGTCCTATTTTCAACCCCATCCTGTGTTCCCTCTCGTTATTTCCCCTGTGAAAACCCTACCATTTCGACCAAACGACTGCGCCATCAACCACCACAAGTCACCAATCCTACAGTAAGTCAACAGGGTCTTACATAGGAATAACAATCAACAATCAAAAAAGAGTCCAAATTAACCAAATTATATATATATATAGTGTAAAAACTATATAACAAAAATATAACAGTGATTCCACATTTAAAACTCAAGGAGCAAACTGATAAGAATGATAAATCATATCAAGTAGATTTGGTTAGATTAGCAAGCTAAATCTAAATTAATTATAACAATAAATAGTTGTAGAGTTTTATAGTTAAGTTTTCTATTAAAATTATCTTCATTATTTTGAATATTTAAATTCAAATTATAAAATTTGTAAATTGTTATTATTTTGTATAGATAGAGAGAAAAAAAAAGTCCTTTACTTCTAAAACATCTTCTAGTTAATTATATATTTATAATTAATAACAATAAAATTTAACAACGTAACGTCTTTTGCATCGGCTTTTACACGTCATTTAGACATACTCTATCCTATATATAGAATAATAGAAGTATTAGTAGTATAATTATTATTTAGTATAGATAGAGAGAAAAAAAAGTCCTTTACTTCTAAAACATCTTCTAGTTAATTATATATTTATAATTAATAACAATAAAATTTAACAACGTAACGTCTTTTGCATCGGCTTTTACACGTCATTTAGACATACTCTATCCTATATATAGAATAATAGAAGTGAGAATATATATAATATTATAAATTTTAGTAGTTAGAGAAAAGAGAGAAAGACAGAACCATGCATATATATATATATATATAAATGAATGTATGTCTGTCTGTTCTTTATGCCTGACTAAACCACTCATCTGATTGCCGTGAAACTTTGGGTAGTTGTTGACTATACTTCCGGGGGAAGGTTTCTGGTATAAAATAAAGCAAGGTACTTATCTTTGGAATCTGTTTTGTTTATTATTTACATATATTGCAGAGGATATTTCGAAAGGGTATATATAAATAAATTAATAGCCGAATGACCCGGCTCTATTCTGCCTGAACGAATAGTTGCTCAAAGAAATTGGTGCAAATACATGTTAACAATATATATATTTTTTGTCTTTATTAGTAGCAGTCACAGGATGACAGGAATTCAATAATAGTTTATTATATGTAGATTAAAAGATTCCAAATAATGAAAACCAGATAAAAATCACGAAATCATACAAAGAAACATTTCGCCTTATGATTTCACGCTTTTTATGAATTTGTTCCTGGCGATTATATTACGCAAGAAAACCAGATAGTTAGCGAATTTAGTACGCTCCAGTAATCCTGGTTACATCAAGAGAAAGAGAGAGAGATGGAAATTATTTCTTTATTAATCCAATTACACAGGATTTGAATAGCCTCTATGTTGAACTACAGCTTACTACATGTGCAAAATTTCTTACTGATTGAGTCAGTAGTTTTGTTAGAATGACAACAAACCACATTTTTCGTTTCATCATTTTACATACAAGGTTATCAATGGGAATAGAACGGTTTTTATTATTTTTGTACATTAATTTTTAAAAAATAGAAATCGTTGTTTCTTAAGATATTTATTCTAAATTGGATTAGCTAATTTTTCTCATACAAAAATAATTCTTGATATATAATATTGAAATATTTTTTTAAATTTTGTTTAATATGTTGACAAAATATATATCCTACTATTTGCTATCAGTTTCCTTTATATCTTCGTCCTCTTTTTTTATCAATTGACAATTTCTTCTGAAAACAGTTTCGTGGCAGATAGTAATTATTCAGAGCTTTAATCAATTATTTGAACATTGGCTTTATTTTTCAATATTTTAAGAACTTGTATTCTTCTTCCTTGTGGATCTAACCTACCTTGCCATTTCTGTAGTATTGTCGCTTCCAATTGCTTTGAGAACTGATTGAATTGTGGTTTCTATCTGATTCCATTGTTTTAGCTTGAATCTAGCTGTTATACATGCCTTGATGGGTTGTGTTCTAAGAATTCTACCCTTACACCATATATACAACCAGTGACACAATAGTGTGATCATAAAAGAGTATTCCAAAATAATTAAAATTACCAATTATAATTAATATCAAATCAACCTATTTTTTAAAATTATTCCATGGGTAAGATTACACCAAGTCATGAAGATTGAAAGCAATATTTTTTCTATTATAGTTTTGGGGTTCAGGTCTTCCTTCTTAACTCCAATACAGTCCAGGATATGTGCTGGAGTTTCAGTGGAGTTGGCGCAGTTTGAGCAGACAGGAAAAGCCTTTTCTCCGTCAATGAATATAATGGGTCTAGTATGTCCTGTCTTTAATCTTGCAATTTTTGTGGCTTCGTTTCTAGAAAGCTGTGATGATATTGAGGCTCCAGGTCTTGTTCCTTCATACCAGTTGTGGGCCATACTATTGATCCATTCTTTGGATATATCTCTATTCTGTTGTATCCATCTATATTATCTATGTTTTCAGAAGGCAGGATAGCTGCTGACTTTGCTAAGCCATCGGAATTTCATTCTCCCTAATGCCTACATGCGATGGAATCTACTGAAATGCCAATCTGCTGTCATAATGAAGCGAGTTAATATTTTTGGCAATTTCTCTCAAAATCTGTAAATTACTTGTATAGCAGTTTTCTATGGACTTTAGGGCTGATAGTGAATCTGATAGAAAGACAAAGTGGTGAGGAGCTGCTTTATCCAAATGCTAAAGAGCAAGGTTGATTGCATGTAACTCAGCAAGCCAAGGAGGACACCAAGGATGATTTGATTTACTCTATTTAGTAGAGTTTTCGCCAAGGTCTATGTAGACCTCACTTCCAGATGCACCATTTTACAGGAGGGATCCATCAGTATACACTTTTATGATATTGGGGTCAAGATCACTTATCAACATCTCCCCAAGGTGTTTTAACAAAGTGGAGTTTTCTTCGATTTTACTGTTTCTGTTTCCAGTATTAAGGTTTATTGTTAGATATTTTCTGTACCTGTTGGGGGATTTGTAGGGGTTTGCATTTAAATGATTTAGATTATTCAATTGGATTTTATTTCTGTAGATTGAGTGGAGACAATATCTCATTTTTATTGTAGATATCATGGTCCCGTTTTTTTTTCATTAATTTGCTTGCCCGGTGATTTTTCAGGGGTGTACGATTTTCAACAAATTTTGTTAGGGCCAGATTCCATCTTGCAGCAAGTGGTTGTAGGTTGACTTCAAATAGATCCGGGTGTTGTATTTCTGAGTCCACAGATTATGCGTGCTGCCGAGAATTGAATTTTCTTTAGCTTATTTAAGTTTGATTTTCTTTATTTCTTTATTCCGACTTAGAGCGCTATGTCCCCCTAGGGTCACTTGCACTTTAAAGATAAACAAAATTTTGAAAGAAAAGAAAGATATTTGAAATATGTACAGAATTAGTATGCAAGTTAGTTAGATGAAAAGATAAAACATATATATATAAACACAATTGATATATGTACAAAGGGTTGGTATGCAAATTTAGTTAAATTAAATCAAATTGTAAAGTATTGTTTATATTCGAGTAAAGCAATTTACAGATTAAAAATAGTTTTAAAGAATATTTTAGAATGAAAATTAGCTAGATATTAGAGAATTATTCAATTAAAACAAAACTGAAATAATTAATTTCTAAATAAAAGCGTACCAATGGAATTTAGTAGTTTTTTTATATAAAATTTTCATTTTCAATCATATAGGATATTAATCTATTTAAGATTAAACCTTAAATTGTATTTGATACATAATTTCCCTCATATATTTGTGAATATTGTGTCCTTTGGATAATTCTGTCTATTTGTGATTTTTAAATCGGGAATTCACTTGAATTTGATTTATGGTTTGTAGAATTTTTTTTTTTTAATTTTGGGTGCTTAGAGCAATTGTGACAATTTGGTGCTTCAGTACAGTTGTGGCTACCCTGTACACTGCACATTTTACATATTTTAATGCTTTGGCAGTCTATTGTTTTGTGGTTCGGATTAAATTAAAAACAATTTGGCATTGTCTTACAAATATTCTGTCTTGTATAGAACATCTCTCAAAATCGGTGTATATCTCATTACCCATTTTTCTTAAAATTTGGTAAACTTTAGGAGATACTCTTAATACTATATTGTGATATGAGGAGTTAGATCTCATTGTAAATAGAACTTTTATTTCATTTTACATATTTTCTAGATCAGAATTCATTCTGCATATGGTTTGAACGAAGTTTGCCGTATCTGTAATTTTGGATACGTTTTTGACTACTATAGTTGGATCTCTTAGTGTCGGTATGTAACTTTTACTAATCAATTTCAAATCTTCTGATTTGTTTAATTCATCCAGTAGTATTTTATTATCAGTTTGGTTTGTAACCTTTATAATTACAGACTTTTTGGCGTTTATAATTCTATTAATCTTAATATTTTTACCATTTTCTCTGACATTTTAAATATTATTAGAAATTTTTTGAAGTGCATCAGAATTAGGTACACCATCATTTGAAGCCACAATTAAAGTAGATTCATCTTTGAATGACTGCTGTTTTATTTTTATTAGTTCTGCTTCCTGTCGCACAACTTGAGCATAAGAAGGTGTCTTTCTCGGAATCTCTTTAAGAACTTTATTTAAGAACTCTAGTTTATTATCTATAGCCTTTTCTATTGTGTCGGTCGAACTATCTATTGTATATTGTTTATTTAACTCGGATATAGATTCAATTCCATTTTTTGCTTGGTTAATCATTGAAGATAAGTAAGTTATATCATTTTTTGTTAGATTATTTTGATTAATTTTAAATTTGTTATCAAAATATATTAATATTTCATCGAGTTTAACATCTATTGATTTAGAAATACAATCCATGTCTTCTGTCCAAAAAGAAGAAAAAAAAAGGAGGGGGGAAGTCAAATCTTATTGAAGTGATATTAATACTATACTTATGATATAAATAATTTATGACAGAAAGATATATTGTTATTTTGTAGTTTATTTAACACATAAATATACTACAAATTAAGATAATATCTTATTTTATTATCTTTAAAAGGAAAACAAACATATTATAATTAGAGAATTATTTACAACACACTAAAAAGGTAAACATTAGGGCTAATCCTCTTTCCTTTGTTCTGTACTGCCAGGGTTGCTGAAACACATTTATTTTAACACCCCCCCTCAATTGGCATTTTCACAAATGTCAATTGCACAATTTTCACCCTATGTTGGAAAGTTTCATGAATTTGTTCAACATGTCCTTATATAAGGGTTTAGTGTCTGCTATGTTTCTGCATCCCTCAATGTAGTCTATTTTGTCTTTGGCCAATAAAACATTTTTGTATCAATTGGTTTGATATTTGATTTTTCTCCCAATTTTATTGAAGACCATGTTTTCAATTCTTCATGAGATCGAATTTCTTTATTAATAGCTTCTTTCCATTCTTTTTGCCTAATTGCTTGATTGTAAGAAACTGGATCTTCACCATTTGTAAACAAGCAATATACTGAATATAGTTCATAATCTTCTTGATACCTTGGTGGTTTGATTATTCTACCCGATCTTGTAGTTACACTTTCTTCTTTGTCTGATTGTTCTGATGTTTGTGGGGTTTCTTCCTCATCTTGAGATTCAGTTATTATTCTTTTAGGTTCTGTTTGGTCTGAGATGATTTCCTTATCAAATTTAGTTAATGTTTCATCAAATGTTACATCTGTTGAAATCATTACTTTATCAGTTTCCGGATCCCAGATGCGATATCCGCTTCCACTGTATCCAACCATGATTGTTGATTTTGCTCTAGCATCTAGTTTTTTTGGTTTGGGTAGAATTAGTCTCCAAGCTCTTGAGCCAAAAACCTTAAGTTTGGATAGGTCATTTTGTTTATACCATATGCTAGCCGGAGGTATTCCTTTGTTCGCACTTGTTGGACTTCTGTTTAATTCGTATGCTGAGCAGTAAATTGCTTCTCCCCAGAGATATTTTGGTAGATTTGTTTCTGCCAACTTTGTTCTCACTTTATCAATCAATGTTCGGTTCATTCTTTCAGAAGTGCCATTTTGTTGTGGTGTGTAAGGTGAGGTATATTCTATTTGAATTCCTTTTGTTCTGCAAAACTGCTTGAAGTTTCCAGATGAAAATTCCTTACCATTATCTATGGTCCTTACCATCCTTACCATCATAAAAAGGTTAGATATAAGCACTAAGAAAATGACCTCACAGAATAAGTTGACCGAATATTGTCAGATCTTTAGAGACTGGCTGACTGAAGGACTCATTGAAAGAGTCGAGGAAAATCCTCTCGAGAGAAGAGGCTACTATTTACCTCACCGCCCTGTGTACAAGATGGAATCTAAAACGACGCCCATACGTCCGGTTTTCGATGCTTCTTGGCTAGGTCATAATGGACTATCTTTGAATCAATGTTTAGAAAAGGGACCGAATTTATTAGAAAGAATCCCTGAAATGATGATAAGATTTCGGGAAAATAAATTTGGAGTCACGGCAGATATAAGAAAAGTATTCCAGATGGTGGCGATTGAAGAATCTGAACGGAACTACCTTAGATTCCTTTGGTGGGAAAAGGAGAGCGATAGAGAACTAATAGCTTACAGGCATAAGAGACTTGTATTTGGCTTAAACTGTAGTCCTTTTGTGCTGAACGCCGTAATAGAATACCATCTTCAATCAATAAGAGGCCCACTTGTTCAATGGGCAAAGATTTTAGCTCAATCCTTCTACATGGACAATTGTATTACCTCGCTGGAAACAAAGCAGGAAGTGCAGGAATTTCAAAAGGCCGCAATTGAAATTATGGACAGGGCTAAAATGGACTTACGAGAGTGGGAATATTCTCTGGAGGAAAACCCTGAAAAGGGGACTTGTACAAAAATATTGGGTGTTGTTTGGAATAAAATGGAAGATTCATCAAAATGCGAACTCCCTGACAATTTGAGTCTTCAACCCAAATTAACGAAAAGGCTGGTACTGTCCATGGTTCAGCGGATATTTGATCCACTTGGATTTTGCGCTCCAGTATTCTTGCCACCAAAGTTGTTACTGCAGCGATCATGGGGGCTGAAACTAGGTTGGGATACACCTTTACCCGAAAGTATGGCCCAGGAATTTCGAACCTGGTTGGGTCAAATAAAATTAATAGAGTTAATAAAGATACCGAGATATATGTGGAATGATCTCATTTTCCCTACAGAAGTTCATATTTTTTGTGACGCTAGTCAAAGAGGCTATGGAGCTGTAGCCTATTTAAGGAGCGAAACGGGACGAGAGAATACTCTAACTTTGATTTGGAGCAAAGTCAGATTAGCTCCTATGAAGAGTATTACGATCCCTCGCTTGGAATTAATGGCCATGGTACTAGGAGCTAGACTAGCCAATGCAATCCAAGCTGCCTTGAAGAGAAAATGTGAAACAACTCTTTGGTCTGACTCTACTACCGCGCTAAGTTGGATAAAAAGAGAAATTGAGTGGAGAGTTTTCGTGAGAAACCGAGTCAGAGAAATACAGGCCACTACCAATTTGAACGATTGGAGGTTCGTTCCTAGTCAGTTGAACCCGGCCGATCTTCTGTCTCGAGGTTGCCCTCCAAGCCAGTTTGTGCAAAGCAGATGGTGGGAGGGCCCCGAATGGTTGAAAAAACCTAAAGAATTCTGGCCCAATTCAGAGTTCTCGATAAATCCAAAAGAAATAAATGTTGAAGAAAACATTATGAAAACCAACATTAATTTGAACATCGATTATAAAGACTGGTTACTGACAAGGAGGTCTAATTACTTTCTCAACATCAGGGTAATGTCCTATGTTTTAAGATTTTTAGGGAAACTTAAAAAACAGTCAACTGAAACAGGACCTTTGAAAGTTTCAGAATTAGACTTGGCAGAAAAAAAGCTTATCCGAATGATTCAGGAGAAAGTCTCCATAGAGAAATCGAATGCAACCAAGAGTTTTAAAATATTAAAAAACACTGACGGACTTTGGTGTGTAGAAAGCAAACTTTTACATGGACAGGTCCCAGAAGAATTTAAAACTCCTATCATTCTACCAGGCGACCATCCCTTCGTAGAGCAACTTATATGGGAAGTGCACCTGAAGAATGGACATGTAGGGGTGCAATTCATTTTATTAAAGCTGAGAGAGAAATTTTGGATAATCAGGGGAAGGAAAACGATAAAGAAAATTATCAGTAAGTGCATTGCTTGCAAGAGACTTAAAGAAAAGTCTCTGCAAAGACCAATGGCAGCTTTGCCAGAAAACAGAATTGGACTGGGCAAACCCTTCCAAATTACAGGAGTTGATTTATTAGGCCCTCTTCATTTGAAAGAAGGTGGGAAGGTGTGGGTAGCCGCCTTTACTTGCGCCGTCTATCGCGCTATTCATCTGGAGTTGGTGAAGAGTTTAGAGACAGGAGTCTTCATGATGGCCCTCCATAGGTTTATTTGTCGGAGAGGGCGCCCCGAGAAAATATATAGCGACAATGGCACCAATTTCGCAAAACTTAATAGAATATTCAAGAGATTGGATTGGACTAGAATTGAAAGGGAGACCTCAATTAAAAGGATACAATGGACTTTTATCCCTCCTTCTGCTCCTTGGTGGGGAGGATTTTGGGAAAGAATGGTTAGGACAATAAAGGAAATGTTGATAAAGATGCTAGGTCACAGGAAGCTGTAATATGTACAACTGCAGACTGCCCTTTGTGAAATCGAATCTATCATTAATAATCGACCCCTCACTTATGTCTCTGAAGACGACAATGATCTAAAACCGTTAACTCCTAATGAGTTTTTACAAAATGGTCCAGAGTCTAGCTTTCCTGAATTAGAAAATTTAAAGCCAGAAATGTTGCACACTAGATACAGAGAGTTAGGTCAACTGAAGAGAGAATTGAAGCAGAGATTCTTAAAGGAATATTCAGGCGCGCTGATTCAGAAATCCTAAAATATTGATAGGAGACAGTTGAAAGTAGGAGACGTTGTACTGATCGGGCAAGAAAATCTTAAAAGAATGTTTTGGCCTAAAGGGCGAATAGTAAATCTCATACCAAGTAAAGATGGAATAGTGAGAGTGGCCCATGTTAAAACATCCACAGGAACCTTGATCAGGGCTCTACAACGCTTACACCCTCTTGAAATATCCTCGAATGTCAAGACGATTCAAATGGACAATTCAAATACCGAACCCCAATCTGATGCATTTTTAGGAAATAGGCCCAATATTGAATCCAGGGACTCTAGAAATAGATATGGTAGGGTAATCAGAAAGCCTGCAAGGTATGACTCGAAGGACTAGTGAAAGTACCTGTATGGAAAAAAAGTGTAATATGTGTATTCTTTTATGTGTATTTTATGTAATGTAATAGGCATATCTACTCTTGTGTGTATTGTGTATTTATATGCTCTTTTGTCTTATACTTAATTTTGACTTCTTTCAGAGCAAAATTTTGTGGGAGAATGTTAAAACTATTTTACCGATCCCTACTTTTGTACATAGAATGAAAGACTTAGGTGAAGGGAGACGAGGGGAAACTCCCAGCTGGGACCGATCAGGACAAAGGTCGGTCGAGGCCCGGGAAGGCAGAGTCAAGTGGACGTCTGGAATTTTGTTTGGTTGTTCTGCGAGCCCCGGGACGGGGGCCATGTGCCGTCATCTTTTTTTTTTTTTTCTTAGTTAGAAGCAGCGGACCAGGCGGGGCAGACGCGCCTGAGAAATATCCTACAAGCAGCGTCTTGTGGACGGAAAGACGTCCGAGAAGTATCCTACAAGCAGCGTCTTGTGGACGGAAAGGACGCCTTGGAGTATCCCACAAGCAGAGTCTCGTGGACGGAAAGGACGTCTTGGAGTATCCCTCAAGCGGCAACTTGAGGACGGAAAGGACGCCTTGGACATCGCACGAGCCGCGACAAGAGGAAGCCAAGCAAGCGACGGTCCTGCCACCCGAGGTACTGTGTGAACACAAAGCTCGACACCCCCCTGCCATTTATTTTTATCTCCCTTCCCTAAGATTAGTTAATTTTACTTTTTTTTTTTGCTTAACCTTGTTTCTTGTTTTTTATGCATAATTCTTTATATATAAGTATAATTTTGCTTAACCCCCTTTTTCTTATTTTTTATCCATAATTCTTTATATATAATTTTTAGAGCCCTTTTTAATTTTTAAATAAAACCTTTTATCATACTGTGTAAGTGTGCATTTATTTCCCCCATTGTTTTTCCTTTCAATCGATCACCCTTTTTTTTTTTTTTTAAACGAACACGAACATCTACATTCTGTAGCCTTGTGACCTTTCTTGCCACAATTATAACATGTAAATGTGAATGATCCAAATGTCATTTCTTCATTCCTAGGTTCCCCTTGTTTATTTTTCCTCTTGAGTTCTTCATCCAGCAATTTGCCTTAACAAATTCCATTGTTATTTCAGTATTTATTGTTTCTATTGCTGTGATTACATGTTCATACTCTTCATTCAATGACAATAACAGATGACATATTTTGTCAGATTCATCCATTTTGGAACCTATATTATCCAATTCACTAATTATAGAATCAAATTTAAGAAAATGGTCCTCTAATTTTTCATTATGTTTGCATTTTAAAGTCAACAACTTTCTTTTTAGTGTTAGTTTTGTAAACACGCTTTTTCTTTCAAATATATTTTCGAGCGCTTCCATAATTTCTTTAGCCGTTTTTGCATCTTTAATTAGGTCTAGATGTTTATCAGTTAAACATTGAACAAGCGTAGATTTTGCCTTTGCATCTTTAATTGCTAATAACTCGCGTTCTTTTTCATCGACAAAATCATTAATTTCCTTTTCTAATGTTAGATGTATTTGTTTTTCTTCTAACAATAGTTTAACTCTAAATTTCCAGCTGTTGAAATTTGTACCAGTTAAAATTGGCAAATTAGAATTAATTACGCTCATTTTAAAATATATTTAAAGTTGTACTTACTAAAACACGTTCTTGATATTTCTTTGTTATTATTTAAACTTCAGTCTCATAATCTGTTATTTTGTAGTTTATTTAACACATAAATATACTACAAATTAAGATAATATCTTATTTTATTATCTTTAAAAGGAAAACAAACATATTATAATTAGAGAATTATTTACAACACACTAAAAAGGTAAACATTAGGGCTAATCCTCTTTCCTTTGTTCTGTACTGCCAGGGTTGCTGAAACACATTTATTTTAACATATATAAAGTATTATTAAATTTAAAAGAGGAAAAAATCTACTTAGCTTAACGAGACGAGCGAAGCAAAACACGTCCGCACAGTTGGCTTCAGAAGCCATACTTAAGTTTGATTTTGAAGGCTGCATCCAGATGGGTGATGTATATTCTAGTATTGGTCTAACTATTGAGAAATAGGTGGTTGTGAGTGTTTGTGACTTTGTGCCTCAATGTTTCACAGAAATGTTTTTTAGGACCGACAGGCGCTTTCTGGCAAGTTGGCTGATTATCTCAATATGCTTGTTGAAAGTGAGGGAAGGTTCCAGAGTAACTCCCAGGTATTTTGGGCACTGGTTGTTTTTGAGCTGCAAATTGTATAATTTGAGTTTTTGGTATTACCTTTCTTAGATTATTATTAATGGTATATATATACAGGCTTCAGATTTGTCTATTTTATTTTTAGTTTGAGATCATTTAATAGTTCTGAAATGGCGTGTATTGATTTTTGGAGTTGTTATTTTGCTGTGCTAATATTGTTATTGGAATTCCAAATCACAATGTCGTCTGCATACATTGAAATTTTGTTTTAGGATGTATTCGTTCTTGAAAACCAGACAGGTATACCGAGAAGAGAAATGGACTAAGAACCGATCCCTGAGGGAGTCCCTGGTAGATTATCATTGTTTTTTGATAGGGTGTTTTTGTATCTGACTCTTATGTAACTTAGGTTATGAATTTGAAAAAGTCAACAATCCAGCGCAGTATTTCACCTTTGATTCCCAGCTCGAAGAGTTTAATGAACAATTTGTGCCTCCACACTCTATCAAATGCATTGCTTAAATCTAGAAAGGCTGCGATGGTTGAGTTCGTGGGAGATTTTTGAAAATTGTCACGAATATCTTTTGTGAGGATAAGGAGTTGGTCGGTGGTACGATGATCTTTTCTATAAGTTGCTTGGTAGTCTGGGAGTAAATGATTTTTATTTAGGTAGTAGTTAATTCTCTTTACAATAATGCGTTCCATTAATTTATAGATTATAGAGGTTAATGATATAGAGAGGCCTGTAACTTTTCATGTTACATTCAGGTTCTCCAGGGTTAAGAATTGGGATGATATGAGCTATCTTCCAGTCTCTTGGAAGTTTTCCTTCATTTAGGCTGCAGTTGAAGATATGCAGAAGCCAGTTCTCTTCTATGGGGGGTAGATTTTTAATCATGATTTCATGTATATCATCAGGTCTACTTGCTTTGTTTATATTAATTCTTTTTATTGCATCAGAGAGTTCTTGCTGGGTGAAAAGGCTATGGAGACTTGTTTTGGTTTTATTTTTTTTTTTTTGAGTATCTGTTACTGGGCTCATTTCAAGCTTATTGAATTTTGAAAAGTGTTCCACAAAGGAATTGGTTTTTCACCATCCACACTCATGAGTCCGTGTTCTGTTTGGATTGAATTAGTATTTTTTGAGTGTGGAGGATCTTTTTTAAAAGTTTTTTTATTAAGTACCAAAATTTAGAATCAGAGGTATTAGGGTCTAGAGTTTTGCAGGTTTTTCCCCATTTTTATTGACAACGTTTATTAGAAGTTTGTTTAATTTCTGCATTAATTTTATTATATTTGATTTTCACTTCATTGTCATTTCAAGTATTTAGTAGTTTGAAAAGGCAGTTTCGTTCATTGATTTTATCTTTAAGAGTATGGTGTATATCTAAGTAGAAGGGTCTGTAGTTTTTCCGAAATCCTTTGGGTATACTAATTTTTGAGGATGAGATTAAGTGTTTTTTTTTTCAAGTTATCCAATCATTATTTGAAATATTAGTTTTATTACAGTTGCTCAGTGTTCCGTTTAGTGTTGCTTTAAAAAGTTCCCATTTAGCTTTCCTAAAATTACATTGTAATTTTCATATTTTCACTTATAATTTATTTCACTTATAATTTCAGTTAAGATAGGCCTATGGTCACTTCCAATTGGTTCCAGCACGGACCATCTACTACTGTCGATAACACTGGGGTATATTACTGTTATGTCTAGTGCATCTGTGGGGCATAGGAGTGGGAGAGGTAGGTGTGCTCGCCGTTATTCATAGTGATGAAGCCAGTTGAATCCAGATAATCACTGAGGGTAACTCCTCTAGAGTTCTCTTCCAGTGAACCCCAGAGGAGGTGTTTACTATTTAGATCTCCCAATAGTACGGAGTCAAAAGTAAGTAGATGTGCGAAGCTCTCCAGAATAGGGCCTGTTTTGTCAGGAGAGTGGTAGCAATTGGAAATGTTGAGAATAGGGTTTCCATTATTAAATATTTGAACTCCCAGGATTTCAGTGTCCGCATTAACAGCTGAAGATCTATTTTCTTATAGGCGAGGTTTTTGATAAGAGAGATGAGACCACATCCATTTTGGTTTGATGGTCTGTCCTGTCTTATTATATTATAGCCATGCGCTGTGAATTTACTATTGCATCTTAGTTTAGTCTCTTGAAGACAGATGATGTCAACTTGGTTGTCTTCAGCCAATGCTAATATCTCTTGAAGTATTTCCTTGCTTGCCCTTGTGGACAGGCCATTTATATTACATTGTATAATCCCGATGTTTTGAGAGGGATAGAGAATGTCATCATTTTTCGAAAAGGACCCTCTACCTAAATCTTTGACGCGGTTCTAATTTATCTGCGCGACAACCTATGCAGGATGATATAAGAGCAATTCAACCTTCATGGTGGGTTAGGGGTGCGACTGCTGTTGGCTATATAAAGCTGGAGGTACTCACTGTAGCAGTTCGCCTTTTACCTCTGAGGGAGACCACTCCTAACATTGAGGCCGAAATCTTTGCATTCGATCCTCACATGAATGCAGATAGTACTATTCACCTTGATATATTAAAAAAATAAACCCTGTCAGTTGGCGAGCAAAGTTTGGGCGGCAGAATCCGTGCCAAGTGGCCGCAGTGGCTTAATAAACTAGCTACTTTGTTTACTTTGACCCTCTAAAGATGTCCTTCTCATGTGAGAAAAATTCCAGTTAAAGGGTTTTTGAGATTTCAAAGTAGGCTTAAAAATGAAAAATACTGTTTTAAACTAATGCCACAAATATTTACAAGTTTTCACTCATAAAAATAAGTTTTTACATGGTTTAGGAATTTTAAAAATAAAAAACCGATTACGAAGATGACAAATGTAGCGGAAATTCATCTACATCATCATCTAATGAAAAATGAAGAAAAACTAAGGGTCATTTTCAAAGAAATTCCACATGAAACATCTTAATTAATTCATCATGGCCTAAATATTGGATCGGCAGTTTTTAAGTTATGGCCAGAAGATTTAAAAGTGAGGAAGCTTTGCAGCAGGTGGGTGCCTCATAAGTTAACTGAGAATTTAAAAAAATCAGAGAGTGTCATGGTGCCAAGAGGATGATAAAATTTGATTCAGGTACCTATAAAAATATATTTGATATAATACCAGGTGATGAAACAAGAATCTATAAATTTTATCTAAAAACGAAAATACAATATTCAGTTAAGGTGTTTGAAAATGAAGAAACTACAACAAAAGTTAAGCGGACGAGGAGTGGGATAAAAAATGCAGCAACTTTTACTCTAAAAGTGGTCATATTACTTCAGTAACTTTGGAGGATGAAAAAACAGTAACTGTCAATTGGTATACACAAATTTGTTTACCAGAAGTCTCCTTGAAAGAAAGGAGACCAAAGATTAGAGCTAGAGGAATCCTTCTCCATCATGACAATGCCGTAGCCCACAACGCTTCAACACAATTAATTTTCCAAAATAAAATTCGATTCAGTTGCTTGGACACCCACCACACAGCCCTGAACTTGCTCACTGTGGCTTTTATTTGTTTCCAAAAGTTAAAAAGGTTTGCATGTAATTTAAATTACAAGTCCTGACGCTGTCGTGGAAGGCTACCTGGAGATATTGGAAAACATGAGCCCAGATGAGTGGAAAGACATTATTGTTTTCTAGGTTAAAAGGTTGGAAATTGTACTGAATGTAAATGTGATTATTTTGAGAAAAATATCCATTTTTTTATCTGTGGTATTTTTCTTGAATTGCAAAATTTCTAAGTAACCCTTGTATACCTTCCCGTGTGTTAAAACATTTTTTTTTGTATATCTTTGCATGATTTGATCACGTGCCGAGAGAAGCTAATGATATAAGGCATTTCAGTCAGCTGCGCGAGCATGGTATAAAAGCTTGTAATGATGCCCGACGGCGGATTGTTTGTTCGACATATGCTTCTTTGAAGTTTATAAACTTCGCAAAAGAGCCGTGCCGGAATTGTTCGGCGTTTGGTTTTAATTTAATAAAAGTTAAAGGAAGAAAATGATCCCAGTTCTTCGCTGTGGTTCAAAAATAAATTTGGTGATTTATGGACGGATTTGCATGCCTTGAAATGGAGTCATAGAATCAAACTGATATAGAAAATTGCAAATAATCAAGATTTATCTGAGAGCAAGTGGTTAGTAGTCCAGTAGATAACTTAGATAACGGCTTTGTATTATATAATTTCATATTATAAATATCTCAACGTCATATATCTATGTTAAATTTTGGTGCGTTAATCGTTTCCTCCATATTGCTACCAGCCTATCCCTACTTTAAATATTTGGTTTAGCTAAAAATATATTTTTTTTTTTCATTTATTTTTTCGAATATTGGTCACAATGTCGTAAGAGTCCGCTCATGAAAGAACACATCCAGTCTCTCCTAAAGGTGATTGAGATTTAATTTATTCATGTCAGTTTTGATTTATAAAGGTAGTAACTCAGTGAGGTATTGGATTATCAAATGGGGAGTTTTAACGCCTATCATGTTTTTTCGAGTAAAATTTCTAAACCCATTTATTTCAATCTTTAATAAAATAAATAAATTGTTACATATTTCTTAGAGCAGGATCCTACAACCCGTCGCGAAATCACCTGCACTTCAAGGAGCGAGATCCTGCATTCTGTTGCGGCATCACCATCACTTATAGTGCAGAGATTCTGCATCAAGGAGCAACATGAACCCCACTTCTTGGAGCGACATGTTGCATCCCGTAGCGACATCAAGCCATTTCTTGGGGCGAGATCTTGCATCCCATAGCGACATCAAGACACTATTGAAGTGAGATCTTGCAACCCATAGCGACATTACGCCATTTCTTGGAGCGAGATCCTGCATCCCATAGCGACATCACGCCATTTCTTGGAGCGAGATCTTGCATCCCATGGCGACATCACACCATTTCTTGGAGCGAGATCTTACATCCTGTAGCGACAAAACGATAATTCTTGGAGCGAGATCTTACATCCCATAGCGACATCACGCCATTTCTTGTAGCGAGATTTTGCATCCCACAGCGACATCACGCCATTTCATGGCCGAGATCTTGCATCCCATAGCGACATCACGCCACTTCTTGGAGCAAGATCTTACATCCCATAGCGACATCACGCCATTTCTTGGAGCGAGATCTTGCATCCCATAGCGACATCACGTCACTTCTTGGAGCAAGATCTTACATCCCATAGCGACATCACGCCATTTCTTGGAGCGAGATCTTGCATCCCATAGCGACATCACGCCATTTCTTGGAGCAAGATCTTACATCCCATAGCGACATCACGCCATTTCTGGAGCGAGATCTTGCATCTATAGCGACATCACGCCATTTCTTGGAGCGAGATCTTGCATCCCATAGCGACATCACGCCACTTCTTGGAGCAAGATCTTACATCCCATAGCGACATCACGCCATTTCTTGGAGCGAGATCTTGCATCCCATAGCGACATCACGCCATTTCTTGGAGCAAGATCTTACATCCCATAGCGACATCACGCCATTTCTGGAGCGAGATCTTGCATCCCATAGCGACATCACGCCATTTCTTGGAGCGAGATCTTACATCCCATAGCGACATCACGCCATTTCTTGGAGCGAGATCTTACATCCCGTAGCTACATCACGCCATTTCTGGAGCGAGATCTTGCATCCCATAGCGACATCACGCCATATCTTGGAGCGAGATCTTGTATCCCATAGCGACATCACGCCATTTCTGGAGCGAGATCTTGCATCTATAGCGACATCACGCCATTTCTTGGAGCGAGATCTTGCATCCCATAGCGACATCACGCCATTTCTTGGAGCGAGATCTTGCATCTATTGCGACTTCACGCCATTTCTTGGAACGAGATATCGCATCCCATTGTGACATCACGCCATTTTTTTGAGCGAGATCTTGCATCCTGTAGCGACATCGTCACCACTCTGGGTGCGAGATAATGCCTTCTGTGGTGTCCGTTTCTTAAGAAGATATTATTAATTCCGTAACGACATCACTGCAACTTCTTGGGGAGATATTCTGGATGCTGTTGCGACAATGCCACTTCTTGAAGATACATTCTGGATTCTATACCGTCATCAACGCCACTTCATGGGAGATATCCTGTATCTCGTTGTGAAATCACCGCTACTTCTTGGGGAGTAATTCTGGATTTCGTAGCGACTTCACCGCCACTTCTTAGCGAGATCTAGTTTATCGTAGCGACATCATGCCACTTCTTGGGAAAATATTTTCGTAGCGACATTTCACCGCCATTTCTTCAGTGAGATCTTGTATCCAGTTGCCAATCACTTCCACCTTTTGGCCGAGATACTGTTTCCAATATCAATATCATCATTTCATTGTAAAATATATTCCTACATAGAGCAAATACACATGTTTCGAAACCGCCTTCATAGGGGGAGGATTTTGATGACGTCATATATATTCTTTTGTGCGAGAACACACACAACACATGGAAGAATTTTGAATCGTTCATTTGGTCAAAATATTTTGAATTTTGAACCAATTTTATTCCAATAGGGACGAACGCGTCTGGCGAAAAACATTCCAGAAAAATTTTATGGGTAGAATTTTGATATATTTTCCAATGTTGAAGCCGATGTGCAGCTATGAACTAACGCGTCTGGAGAAAAACATTCAAGAAAAATTTTGATGAGAAGAATTTTGATGAGTTTTCCAATGTTGAGGCCGATGTACAGCTCAGGCCTAGGAGCTCCTCCACCTTCAACGTTCCTCCAGCGAGGCCAAAATGGCCCGCCTGCACACAACAAAAAGTTTAAATTTCATATTCAGACTATATTTCGTTGATATATGTATGCTATCTATATTTATAAACGTTGACTCTGGTGACCTAATGAACTCTCTTCTCTTATTCCTTTCTATATCGCGCTATTGGGTGGAAATCTTCATGTCTCTTTTATAACACTCAGCTATATATCTAGTTCTGTCTTCTTCTTTCCTGGCTGTCCTCGATCTTCCATTGTTGAATGACCTCAACATAAATATATATGCTCATGATCGTCCATTAGTGGTTACTACCTCGTAGTGTTATATGAAAGTATGTTGGAGCACACAGGGCTACTTACTGGAGGTCAACGTCCTCCTCCTCGACC
>CP092868.1:100368808-100382606 GCA_030710605.1 Cordylochernes scorpioides
TACATGAGAGGGAGAGATGATCTGTTGTTATCCGCACTTTTGTCAATGACTAGTAGAGGTCGTGAAACTAATTGGAAGTTTCCTGAGGAAATGAATAATCTTTTACGAAATTCGATCTTTGGAAACTTGTCCTATCTTAGGTGCGGTGGAGTCTCAATACAACTTTATTCCTTTGTTTTGTTTTACATATGGCAAAGCGCGCATTGAAATGTATCTACATTTTGAAGTTGTTGTTACACTTTTATAATTATGTCACATATGGAAATCTAGTATATACAGTAGAACCTCCCTGTAAAGGACACCTTATTGCAAAGCCAAAGTGTCTTTTAAGCAGAGGTGTCCTTTTAACGGAGAGTGGCTAAAAAGTAAAAATGTTAATTTTTCAAATGAAATTGTCCTTTGTAGAGCGGTGTCCTCTAGCGCGATTGTCCTATCATGGAAGTTCTATTATATTAATAAATCCTCGCTTGATGGCGGGCCTATGTTGGGCGGAAAAATCCGTGCCATGTTGACGCGGTGGCTGATTAAAACTAGTTCCTTTATTATCTAAGGATGATCTTCTCATGTGAGAGAAATTCCATTTAATAATTTTAAAAGATTTTTAAAAGTTTTTTTTTAAATGTAAAATACTGTTTCAAACTAATATCACAGGCATATACAAGTTTGCACCCATCATATACAACATGTTTTAGATGGTTCAGGGAATTTTTGCCTGAGAAATTGAATTAAGACGATTACAAGCATAAAGGATGGCCTTTACCATAATCATTTATTGAAAATGCAGGAAAACTGAAGGTTTTAATTTTAAAAAAATCCACATGAAACATCTCAATCTCAATTGGATCGAATGTTTTCAAGTTATTGTATGCAGATTTGATGATAAAATTTAATTTAGGTACCTCAAAGCATATGTTTGATATAATAACAGGTAATTAAACATGGATATATAAATTTTAATTAAAAACAAAAAGACCATCTTCAAATTGGGTGTTTGAAAATGAAGTACCTCCGACATAAGTTGAGCGGGTGTGGAGTGTTGGAAAAATAATTGTAGCATTTTTTCCCCTAAAAGTTGTCATGTTGCTGCAGTAACTTCGGAGGTGAAAAAAACAGTAACTCAATTTGGTATACGCAAATTCTTTCACCAGAGATCATCAAAGACAAAAAAAAAGGAGACCAAAGACTGGACCCAAAGGAATCCTTCTCCATCATGACAATGCCGTAGCCCACAAAGATACAAAGTAAAGGATTTTTATAAAAAAATCGGATTAAGTTGCTTTGACACTCACCATACAGCCCTGATCTTGTTCCCTGTAACATTTATTTGTTTCCAAAAGTTGAAAGAAGTTTGTATGGAATCAAATTTACAAGTCCCGATGCTGTCGTGGATCGCTACCAGGAGATATCTGAAAACATGAGCCCAGATGAGTGGAAAATATTTTGTTTTCTGGTTTCAAAGGATAGAAAATGTACTGAATATAGAGGTGATTATTTTGAGAAAAATAAAACTTTTATTAGTTGTACTTTTCTTGATTTGCAAAACTTTCGGAATAACCCTTGTATACAGGAAGCAGTGTGTTAAAACTATTTATTTTGCATATTTTTGGCATCATCTTATCATATGCCGAGAGGAGCCAAAGAGGTAAGATATGTAAGTTAGCTGAATGCGCATGATATAAAAGCTCGGAATGATGGCCAACGGCGGATTTTTTGTTCGATATATGCTTCTTTGAAGTTTAAGAAATATTCAAAAGAGCCATGCTTGGTTGTTGGTTTGAATTGATTAGTGCTAAAAATAGAAACTTGATATCAATTCTTCGCTATGGTTGCAAGAAGAAATTTGGTGATTTATGGACTGGATTACATGCCTGGTAAGTGTTCATAAAAGCGAACTAATATAGAAAATTGCAAATGATCAAGATTTATCTGAGGGCAAGGGGTTTGTAGTCCGGTAGATAACTTAGATAACTGCTTTATTAAAATATTTTTGTATTATATCATTTTTATATTATGAATATCTCATAGTATTGATCCTTTAATAAATATTATGCATCAATACAAAACAATAACGCCCCATCTATATATAACAAGTGAAGACATTAAGACGCGAATGTTTCTTTTCACACAAAAAAATCAAACTCTTCTACTGTCCTTACTACAATGAAAAAATATTAGGAGGGCTTGGCTCATCGTTGGGAAGCCTCCTAATGGTTTCGCCAATTAATAGGAGAGTTCACAACTGATGAGCCAATCACTTCTAATATTTTTGCATCGCAGTAAAGGAGTTGAAGTTAAATTAATTTGTAAAAAACACATTCGTGTCTTATTGTCTTCAATTGTTAAATCTTATCCATGTTAAATTTTGGTCTGTTGTTGGTTTCCTTTGTATTTCTACCAGCCTATCGTTACTTTAAATATCTGGTTTAGTAAAAAAAATATAATTTTTCCAATATTGGTCACAATACCGTGAGAGTCCGCTCATGAAAGAACACATTCAGTCTCTCATGAAAAGTGATTGAGTTTTAATTAGATCAGGTAAGTTTTGATTTATAAAAGTGGTCACTCAGGAAGATTTTGGCATATCAAATGAGAAGTTTTACAGCCTATCATGTTTCTTTAAGTAGCATTTCTAAACCCATTTCCTTCAATCTTTAATCAAAAATATTAATTGTTACATATTTCTTGAAGCAAAATGATGCATCTTATAGCGACATCACGCCATTTCTTGGAGCGAGATCTTGCTTTCCATAGCGACATCACGCCATTCCTTGGAGCGAGATCTTGCTTCCCATAGCGACTTCACGCCATTTCTTGAAGGAGATCTTGCTTCCCATAGCGACTTCACGCCATTTCTTGGAGCGAGATCTTGCATCACATTGCGACATCACGCCATTTCTTGGAGCGAGATCTTGCTTCCCATAGCGACTTCACGCCATTTCTTGGAGCGAGATCTTGCATCCCATAGCGACATCACGCCATTTCTTGGAGCGAGATCTTGCTTTCCATAGTGACATCACGCCATTCCTTGGAGCGAGATCTTGCTTCCCATAGCGACTTCACGCCATTTCTTGAAGGAGATCTTGCTTCCCATAGCGACTTCACGCCATTTCTTGGAGCGAGATCTTGCATCACATTGCGACATCACGCCATTTCTTGGAGAGAGATCTTGCTTCCCATAGCGACTTCACGCCATTTCATGGAGCGAGATCTTGCATCCCATAGCGACATCACGCCATTTCTTGGAGCGAGATCTTGCTTTCCATAGTGACATCACGCCATTTCTTGGAGCAAGATCTTGCTTCCCATAGAGACTTCACGCCATTTCTTGGAGCGAAATCTTGCTTCCCATAGCGACTTCACGCCATTTCTTGGAGCGAGATCTTGCACCTCATAGCGACTTAATGCCATTTCTTGGAGCGAGATCTTGCATCCCATAGCGACATCACGCCATTTCTTGGAGCGAGATTTTGCTTCCCATAGTGACATCACGTCATTTCTTGGAGCGAGATTTTGCTTCCCATCGTGACATCACGCCATTTCTTGGAGCGAGATCTTGCTTCTCATAGCCACATCACGCCATTTCTTGAAGCGAGATCTTGCATCCTATAGCGACATCACGCCATTTCTTGGAGCGAGATTTTGCTTCCCATAGTGACATCACGTCATTTCTTGGAGCGAGATTTTGCTTCCCATAGTCACATCACGCCATTTCTTGGAGCGAGATCTTGCTTCTCATAGCCACATCACGCCATTTCTTGGAGCGATATCTTGCATCACATTGCGACATCACGCCATTTCTTGGAGCGAGATCTTGCTTCCCATAGCGACTTCACGCCATTTCATGGAGCGAGATCTTGCATCCCATAGCGACATCACGCCATTTCTTGGAGCGAGATCTTACATCCCGTAGCGACATCACGCCATTTCTTGGAGCGAGATATTGCTTCCCATAGCGACTTCACGCCATTTCATGGAGCGAGATCTTGCATCCCATAGCGACATCACGCCATTTCTTGGAGCGAGATCTTGCTTTCCATAGTGACATCACGCCATTTCTTGGAGCAAGATCTTGCTTCCCATAGCGACTTCACGCCATTTCTTGGAGCGAGATCTTGCTTCCCATAGCGACTTCACGCCATTTCTTGGAGCGAGATCTTGCATCCCATAGCGACATCACGCCATTTCTTGGAGCGAGATTTTGCTTCCCATAGAGACATCACGCCATTTCTTGGAGCGAGATTCTGCTTCCCATAGTGACATCACGCCATTTCTTGGAGCGAGATCTTGCTTCTCATAGCCACATCACGCCATTTCTTGAAGCGAGATCTTGCATCCCATAGCGACATCAGGCCATTTCTTGGAGCGACATCTTGCTTCTTATAGCGACATCACGCCATTTCATGAAGCGAGATCTTGCATCCCATAGCGAAATCACGTCATTCCTTGGAGAGAGCTCTTACATCCCGTAGCGACATCACGCCATTTCTTGGAGCGAGATATTGCTTCCCATAGCGACATTACGCCATTTCTTGGACCGAGATCTTGCATCCCGTAGCGACATCACGCCATTTCTTGGAGCGAGATCTTGCATCCCTAGCGACACACGCTATTTCTTGGAGCGAGATCTTGCATCCCTAGCGACGCACGCTATTTCTTGGAGCGAGATCTTGCATCCCATAGCGACTTCACGCCATTTCACGGAGCGAGATCTTGAATCTCGTAGCGAAATCACGCCATTTCATGGAGCGAGATCTTATATTCCGTAGCGACATCACGCCACTTTTTGGAGCGAGATCTTGTATCCCATCGCGACATCACGCCACTTCTTGGAGCGTGATCTTGCATCCCATAGCGTCATCATACGAGTTTTCGGAGCGAGATCTTGCTTCCCATAGCGACATCTCGCAATTTTTTGAAGCGAGATATTGCATCCTACAGCGACATCACGCCATTTCTTGGAGAAAGATTCTGCATCTTATAGCCACATCACGCTCTTTAATGGAGCGAGATCCTGCACATTCTGTAGCGGCATCACTGCCACTTGTTGGGGAGAAATTCTGCATTCCGAAGAAAAATTGCATCAACTTTTAAAATAAGATCCTTCATCTTATAACGAAATAACTTCTATTTTTGAAACGAGATATGTCATTCTGTAGCGATAGCACTTTTACTTATTGGGGAGAGATGCTCCAACCTGGAGTGTCGTCACTTCCACTACTTGGTACAAGATCCTGAATTCCGTAGCGACATAATGCTACTTCTTCGAGAGAGATTCTGCTTTGCGTAGGGACATCACCGCCACTTCTTGGGGCGAGATCCTGAATCTTGTAGCTATATCATGTTACTTCTCGGCCAGATATGTCTCATCCTATAGAGATTTTTCGACCCTTTTTTGAGTGAAATTCTGTTTTCTGTCGAGATATTACCACAATTTGTGGAGCAAGATCCTTCAGCCCATCGGGATATCCCGATACTTCTTGGAGTGAGATACTGCATCCTGCAGCGACAACACTGCTACTTCTTAAGGAGTATCTTGCATCCCATAGAGACATTCCGCCACTTTTCGGAGTGAGATATCTTCCCACAGTGCCATCACCGCCACCCTCGAGGCGCGATCCTAAATCTCATAGCGATATTAGCGCTTTTTCTTGCGGGAGATCCAGCACCCAGTTGCAAACCATGGTCAGATAACCATTTTCCAAAAAAAGGAAATGTCATTTTCAAAACCGCCTTCATTTGTGGAGATTTTATTGACGTCCGATAGCCACTTCTGTGCCACAACAGCACATTGGAAACAAAATTTTGATTAGCTATGTTGGTCAAAACATTTCGAATTTTGTATAGAATTTTTGCTTCCAATTGAGACCAACATGCTTTGCGAATAAAATATACATTAATTTTGCTGAGTAGAATTTTGATTTGTTTGCCAATGTTGAGGATGATGTACTTCAGCGTAATGCTGAGGAGCTCCTCCTCCATCTTCAACGCTCCCCCAGCGAGGCCAAAATGGCCCGCCTGGACACAACAAAAAAGTTGAAATTTCATATCATAAATCGTTAATATGTGTGCCATATATACATGGTGACCTAATGAACTTCTCTGGTGACCTAATGAACTATCTTTTAACATTCCTTGCTATATCGCGTTATTGAGGGGGCATCTTTATCCTCCCTTGTAGAATGACCTCAATAGAAAGATCTATGCTCATGATGCGTCCAAATTTCTTCGTAATAGTTTAGTGGTTACTTCCTCATAGACAGTATGTTAAAACACACAGAGCTACTTACTGGAGGTCAACGTCCTCCTCCTCGACCACCGCCCTCTTGAAGACCGAGGAGCGGGGGACCTCCTCCTGTGGGGCGGGGTGGTCCCAGCAGCCAGGGAAACTGGACCACAGAAAAATAATCATCCTCTTAGAATATGCCATTTACTGTATTCCAATATTGATATCGAACAATAGATGTCTGGATATTAAACTATTGTTATTTGTTTTGTGTGTGTGTGTGTTACTTATTAAAGAATTATTTTTTAAAATAAATACAACAGAGGAATCCACTCCCTGTGGTTCTTCTAAACATCACGCGCAGGGTGCGTCTATTGGGAGGTCATGGCCAAGGTCAGAGAGGATGGCAGTGAATGTAACTCGAGTTATTAATGAGAAGATTGAATTATCCAAGACCAATATCATTGCTGATTTATAGATTTATATATACTGTATATACACTATCCACGCATACAATAGTATAACACTGGATGAACTTACTCCCTGAGCTGCCAGGGCTCGTAGTCGACCATCCAGGAGGGGGCGGCCACTCCCTCCGGGATGGTGTAGATCCGCCCGAAATCCCTGCAACATCAGTTTTGTCAGCCAGAGGTAAACATCAACTATGGTCTATTCTACACTGTCAGAACATGATGGCAGTTTCATATAATTTGTAAAATATTTTCATATTAATACATTTTTAAATATAAAAAAAAAAAACTCTATTGAAGATTAGTTAATTTCTCAATTATATGTTAAGTGTTTTAAAGATTTCTATAATCTTTTTACAATAACAATCACATCAGATTAAGGGTACCTACCCAGCAAGCTGCTGGGGATCATAGCGCACCATCCACGATGGTGCCGCCACGCCGTCAGGGATGTCGTAGACGACGTGGCCAGGGTCTCTGGAACACCGGGGCATGTGAGAAACTCTGAGCGTGATAACATTGTCTACTTTAGGATTTATTCCAGTAAATTATTCTAAGATTTTTAATTTGATTTATAATTAAATAGAATATTGATAAAATGTTCATTTGGTAGGTTCTTGATTGCAATAAGCCACATTTTCATTTGGTATATAACATTAGAATTAATTTAAGTCTTGAATAAAATTTATTATAAATATGATTTGGTATTAAACCGGCATATTAATCGGTCTTTTCGAACACTGCTCATAACGCGAGAGAAGCTTAACCTAGTTGTTGGCTCTGAAAACTTTGAGACAAAGAAATAAAATATATAATAAATGAATAAATGGACAAAAGTTGGGAAGAAACTAAGATCGCATCTAGAATCTCATATGAATAAAGGTCACTTCATTAATTTTTAAAATATAAGAATTGTCTACTGCCCTTACTTCAGCGACAAAAATATCGGTATTATCAGCGGTGAATCCTCCCAAAATAATTTTACTACCAGAAAAAAATTATTAATGAATATAATATTGATGAGTTTCTAACCTTCTCGCGAATATTACTCTTACTACTATTCAGTGTTGCAGTATTTGTTTAGAAACCATTATTCCTTGAGAACCCAGGCTGAACTGAATCGTTTGGATAGTTTTTAGGAATTTAAAAGAAACATATATTTTAAATTAGTGCCTAAAATACTTGAGCGCGGGTATTTAGCAAGTTTATGTAAATAAAGAACCATTAAAGACTTACCCGGTGGTCTGGAGACCCTCGTCCGGCTGCTGGACCCCGCAACACCCCGTCCAGCAGCGGGCGAACCTGTAAACAACTTTGTTGGACAGGTGTTTCGTGGCATCAATCTATTGACATGTTTAATACCTGATTGTGAGACATGGGATATATACTATATTCTTCTACCTCTTATTATTCCATAAGTACATAGTAGGAGCTCTAATAAGGAAGTAGCACATGACTATATGTGTTGTACTAGTCTATGGAAGGTAGTGTATTGTGACGGCATGTACTGTAATCACACCACATGACTACATGTGTCGTACCAAGCGCCATGGTGGGTATTAGATTGTGCATGCTTGAACTGTGATTAAACCTCTTGTACACACATAGATTGCACAAAAATGATTGATACATAGGCTCTCTCGTCACGAATCTGCGCGATAAGGTAGGGAGGAAACAACTAGAAAACAAGGGAAGCGAGAAACACAGAATTCTTAGATGACCATGTTTGAAAGCGAAAACTATGCCCGAGTATACATATATGTGGAAACAATGCTGGGGCTAAACTTAGGGATGTCTCAAATTAGACAGCATCAGGAAGAAAGTGCTTGCGTGAGAACATCATAGGTAAATGTTCCCGGCATTTTGGATATGACAGGTGTGAGCATAGTGGGTCCTTCATTCACTTAGACAACAACAGAAGAAGAAACGTGCTGACCCCTGCATGGAACTTCTTGCACTTTACAATGCCTATCTAGATTACCTTTTCGCTTTGCCAGTCACTGGAGTTGAATAGTGATTATCTTTACACGCCTGAAAAATACCTGGGGTGTTCTATTTTAGAGGCACCCAAATAAAGGTAGTTTTAAACTACACTTTTAAAAATACATTTCAATACCGCAGTTGCAAAGAAAAATATAACTAGAAATAGCCTTCTGTGAAGTCAATTTCATTCTCCTCGTGAACTGGATGGAGCATGGACGCACCTTCGACAGCGACCGGTAGTGTGAAATCACTAAAAACCAGCTATGGCGAATTCAAAAGCCCCGTCCAGGCAAATGAACAGAATACTAGTTGTTTGAGCATGACATTGCAAGCCCTCATGCCATTAAGATAATCCGCGACAACCTTGCAGTGTTGGTACTTCACTGCATTGCTTCATTCTCTGTACTCATTGCCGCCCACGGAGTATGCCTTATTTGACAAGATGAAAGCTGCTGTAAAGACAAGTACGCTCGATTTTTTGAGGCCTTGTATAAAATATCCGTACGAGGAACCTGAAAGAGTGGTTGTCAACGCTCTCAAGAACCTGCAAGCTAAAATGGCAGAGATCAAACAACCTAGCTGGGAATTATATCCAAGTATAATATATAATTATATATAACTGTGATATTCGTTTTGTCATTAATATTTTACGCCCTGCGCCAGTATTTTTTACCATTCATGTATGTACGACATAAATAGTTCCAAGCCGTAGTGAGTATAAGCTTGTGACGTCTTGTACTGTAGGTACAACACATGTGTGCACATTTATTTTGAATTGTATCCACTTTTAAATGTGCTCAACTAGGGTTTCATTCCCTGGTCTTTATTGTCGAAAGTGGACAGTGCGTACAATTACTTTAACAGACATCTACATATGTAGTTCCAGGTCATGCTGTACAGAGGAATTTGTCTGATTGTACTGTAAGTATACCACATGTCATACCAGGCTATAGGATGTATATAGCTTTAATTTCTTTAAGTCTAAATAGGCCAAATGACAACTGATATAGTACCATGGTGGATAGAGGGTTTTGACTTCTTGTTCGGTAATTACACCACATGTCTACATATGTAGATCAAAAATATTCAGACAATATTATTATTTATATCGCCTTATTCACATATAAAGATGCCCATAGCTATATACATAGTAAAGTCAGTTTTACATTAGACAAAATTCAGTATATCAAGTATTGATTATTATAGATACATTGAGAGAGAGTAGATATTTCCACAATAGTATATTTATATATACACCAGAGGTATGAGCCTCTAAAAGTGAGTTAAACTGTTTTCGATATTAGTAGTTAAAATCGATGCTTTTCCAGAATTTGTATAATTTCAAAATGTGCATCCTATCCGATGTTTCAAGGTCAAAATAGGATTTTCCTCGATAAAAAAGTCGATCAAAATATTCACAGATATGTTTTAAATAAAAGCTGCTAACAACAGACAATAGAATTAGCCATGTTCTATTGTAGTTTTTTCCCAGAATTTCGGGCATCGCGATTTGCAAAGGCGTCTAGGTTATGGCAGTGCGCGTAATTTCATTCTCTAGGCTATGTCATTATATATGCTGTTTGGTGGTTTTCATATCGGTTCAATAGAAAAATTATTTTTTAAAGTTTTATCATAAGAATTATATTGTGATTACCAGATGGGTTTTGGAGAATCAGAATTCTAAAAGAGCCACTTTTTATTTTGCAAAATACTCGTTTACAAATTTAGATGTTTAAGAGGAATATAGTCGTAGGACCCTCATCATTGTTGTCAGGTTTGTGCTCTACTTCTTACAGGGTGAAGTAAAGACCATATACCTTTTACGGTTCCAAAGGTATGGGGGAACCCAAAGGATATTATTTAGACTGTTGTTTTTGTTTGACAAAAATTAAATAAATTAAAAAAATAAGTAAATCTAAACATACTAATGAATACCCAGATTTTCCATTTGATATGACACCAGAGGATTTACCTGCGCCACAGTCTTTCGAAATGTGACATTTAGTGACAATGATTCAAGATTAAGAAAATATCACCATAATCCCAGTACAATTTTACATTTGTACTATATTTTTCATAATAATTTAAGAGTCAGATGGCACAAATTTGGAAACACATGTTCCATCTGAACCTTATTTATTATAACTAAAGGGAATTTGTATAACCTTGTACGTGATTTCCATTTATCCAAATACAGAGTGATATTTTAGTTTATAGGTTAAAATGTTTGTATTCTGCTACATACGGACACAAATATATGCCTTTTTCACAAACGACAAGCTGAATTTTAATATTTATTTTTCTAAGAAAATCACTTAGTATACTACAATGATGTTGTTAGTCTAATGGTCACTCGGTAATGAACCCAACACAGAAGAGTGGCGCTTATTCATTGATTCCTCTGAAGTTAGTTTGAAAGCTGCTCTCCTTCACAACGTTAATAAGTTTCCATCGGTCCCATAGCACAAGCATTCAACATGAGAGTTACTAAAGCATGAAAATGATTTTGAAAAGGTAGAGTACAACATATACAGCTGTAGTGACTTGAAAGGCATTGCTCTCTTGCTTAGTTTACAGCTTGGTTATACAAATTTTGTTGTTTTTCTGGGTGAGTGGAATAATAAATTAAAGACATTATATCAAAATGAACTGGCCTAACCTTGAAACCCTTACTCCAGGACTTGAAAATTTAAACATTTTATATTGGTCAAATACGAAAACATATACAATGGTAATAACACCATTGCATATTAATGAAGAAAATAAAAGAAGGTATTTTCGTTGGACTTCAGATTTGAGATTTGCTGCAGGATGGGCATTTTGAAGTTAGCCTAAATGAATTTAATCAGCAGCATTGAATTCTTTCAGAAGTTAAAATTTTACACAAATAAATTTACTGGCAATGCGTTTCTTTTTTAAATCTCTACAGACCTTACTGCAATGATATGATTTAATGAATGAGAGGGCTTGGCTCATCAGTAGTGAACCCTCTCAGCGGTTTCGCCAAATTAATCTCTAGACCGCTCTATTATTGTATTGGACTGGTTTTGTTATATACCCTGCATTTTCTATGGAAGGCAGCTAAATGGTGTTTAGTGAACTATGAACATAAGCTTATAGGTCTGTAGAGGTACATACATATGGACCTTATGGAAAATGTCAATTCCGAAAACTTCAGTGACTTAGTTAACAAACTTGAATGTATCACGTCCCTCAAGATCTTTTTCCACCATTCACATCTAGATTGCTTTTACGGCAATCTTGATGCAGTTAGCGATGAGCATGGTGAGAGATGTCCCCAAAATATATCAAGCATGGAGAAGCGGTACCAAGGTAAATGGAGTCCCGGTATGCTTGCTGACTACTACTGTACACTCAAGAGGGATGTACCACAAACAAAGTACAGAAGAAAAAATCCACTGCCACTACTTCTCAATAATAGAAATATATTTAGTTTTCATATTGGTCTGTATACCAAAAATATTTTCAAATTTAAAGTAGGTGTCTCTCAGAAACTTTGCCCTATATATAAAAACTAATGGTATATTTTGAACTGGCGCATAAAAGTTACATAAACATAAAATATTTTTGGTTAACTAATGCAATGTAATAAGGTTTGTTCAAAAATATATGCTTACGTAACAGTTTCTGCCTTTTTACTGTATTTAGCTCAGTATTAAACAAAAGTTGTCATACATAAACCCCATGGTTGATGGAAAAATTCTGATTAGAAACACACAATCAGTTTTCTTGGGGAAAAATGTTGTGGAATTGCGTAATCAATGAGACACATATCTCCTCTATCATCGACGAAGTTTTTAAACCTTTTAATCCCTCTAAAGCTGAATATAAAATGTTATAGGTGTGAAGATATTGTAAGAAACAACATTCAGTTAGAATTATATATAAAACCTTTTTGTATAGGGAGCTTTTCAAAATCGATGTAAAGCGAAGGAGAAATATTTTTTCAAGTAAGATGGCTCTATTTTGGTCTAGGCGATGGCAGGTTGTATAGGTCGTATTTAAAATATCAAAATAATTTTTTGTTAATTCTTATTCTTTGCAATAGAAATCTGTTTACGCTTTCGTTGTCATTTATAAATTTGTTCAGATTATCTTCATATTAAAATGTATTTCTGCGAAATAAGATGTATATATTTAGGTCTACATATGTAGTACCATACCATGGTGGGTATAGGGTTCTGATTTATTTTACTGTGAGTACACTGCATGTTTATATTGTCAAAATAAAATAAGATGTTAAACCAAGATGATGAAAATGTTACATTTTGACCTGTATGGTTAGACCTGTGTTTCAAACTCAGTGGAAACATTAGAACCTGAAAAGAATTAACACGACCTCAGTTGTGATTTAAAATCTGTAAGTGAAGTTCACCAGACCTTGCTAGCCAAATTTTCTCAACTGACAGATCCACGGCTAACCAATGTGGTATGTCATTTAAAGAGTAGAGTAGTATGTGAATTGGAACTGTGTTTAAAGGGAATTTTGTACTTACATTCGCAGAACGCGTCTGCAGATCTTTTTAGCGGAAAATCGCTTTCTGAAACATTCAAAAGTAAAATAAGCAAGGTAAAACAATATAATTAATTTTAGAAGTTTAATGTGATCAAAACATGAGATCATTGCATGAACGTTCAATCAACGGGTGCTCTGATAGAAGGCCACAAAGTGACGCACAATGAACATAATGCTAACAATATCAAAACTCTCACCCATTATATCTTCAACTACAACATTCGTTCAACAAACAATTCTAAAACGACATTAACTCTTAAACCGTTATATAAAGTTTTATACTAAAAATAAGGGCGACATTTCAAGAATAATAAAATAAAAATGTCTCTCTCTCTCGTCGTAATAAAATCGAACCATTCGCCGCTAAATTAACCCAGTTGTATACCATTTTTAGTTATAAAATTGAATAAACTCGATTATATGGAAATATTAAATATTTAAGAAGGGGAGTGGAGGCTGACATCTGGTGACCACGGGGGTTGTTTGACCCGGCTATTTTATCTTTCCTCATACTCCCACACTAGGGTGGTCCTCGGAACTTTTATCCCCCCCCCCTCGTTTTCACCATGTCGGTGCTGTGGTCAG
>CP092868.1:100383023-100441137 GCA_030710605.1 Cordylochernes scorpioides
ACAGGTAAATCTACCTTCTGTGGTTTTCTAAGGATCACGTGCAGGCCTGGTCTGTTTCGTGGTCATGACAAAGGTCAGAGAGGATGGTAGTCAATATAACTTGAGGTATAGATGGGAAGAATATCCAAGACCAATATTACTCTTATTTATATATATTTATATCTATACAGTACATATACTATCCACACAAACAATAGTATAACACCAGGTGAACTTGCTCCCTGAGCTGCCAGGGCTCGTAGTCGACCATACAGGAAGGGGCGGTCTCTCCCTCCGGGATGGTGTAGATCCGCCCGAAGTCCCTGCAACATCAGTTTTGTCAGCCAGAGGTAAACATCAACTATGGTCTATTCTACACTGTCACAACATGATGGCAGTTTCATCATTTGTTAATTTTATTTATATAAATATTTTTTTATATAAATTAAAACTCTATATTGAAAAGTCAGTATATATATATCAATTAAATATTAAGTAATTTTAAGATCATTATATTCAAGTTATAGTTTTAGAATCTCTTAGAGCACCAAATATGGTAGACCCCACACAGAATACCTACATAGCTAGCTGCTGGGGATCGTAGCGCACCATCCACGATGGCGCCGCCACGCCGTCAGGGATGTCGTAGATGACGTGGCCCGGGTCTCTGAAACGCCGGGACATGTGAGAAACTCTTGGCGTGAAAACATACAATATGATATTTTACCATCTTTATCTAATACCTGAAGGTTTTTAAATTCAACTTGAAATGATTGTTGAATAGAATAGTATAAAATATTAATTTCTAGAAAACACTCTTCAAATTGAAAAATAAGCATTTCATCCTTAAAACCCTCAATCTATATATATAAAAATGGATGTTTGTTGGTCCGTTGGTCCGTCCGTCCGTCCGTTCGTCAGTGATAATCTTCTACATCGCTCAACCAATCGTGATGAAACTTTGGGAAGATGTTTAGTATACTACCGGGATGGTTTCTGGCTAATTACTCTTTAGAAATAACCTTTCGTTGCATTTTAATTTACGATAAAACGTAGATTCACTCGCAATCAGCGCCCCCTCGCGGCAGACGTATGGCCTGAAATAGCCTCGCATGAGCCTATTTGTAACGTCAAGCTTAGCCTATAGGTTAGGTACACAGCTTCGTACCCCCGCAACCTAGGTTCGAGGCTCAGCGTGGGTGATTTTTTTTTTTTTTCATTTCTTTTAAATTGTGGCGAAGAAATATTTTATTATTTAATTTAATATTATTCAATGAAAATTTATTCAACAGATTAAAAATATATATATTAATCTGTATTTGTGAAATCATCTTTAAAATATTTCTTTGATTGCTTGCTTAAGATTCTCTAGCGGTAAATAGTTGGGCTGACCTGTTAATAATTGTCGACTCGTCGCTGTGACGTCATCAATAAATACTTTTACATCTTAGGATATTTCAAGGCTTGATTTCTACGCTACAACTGGTGGAGAGACTGGACCGATACCCATTAAGAAATAAAAGAAAAATTGATTCTGTTGAACCAGAAGAAACTTCTATGAATGTAAAGAAGGAAGGTACTCGGGTAAGCAACTACGTTGTTCAACATCTGCCAAGAAACCCTTCCATTTTCTCCGGGGAGGATGGTGAAGATCTCCAAAAATGGTTAAAAGGGTATGCACGTGTGGCAAGGTACAACCATTGGGACGAAACCCTTTGTCTTACTAAAGTTTATTTTTATCTGTCTGGAACTGCTCTCAAATGGTTTGAGAACAACGAAGAAAGCATCCAGACTTGGAAGGAATTCACATCTCAATTAGAGAATGTGTTTGGAAAAAAAGAAAATTCAAAATTGCAAGCGGAGAAGAAACTTAAAACACGGGCACAATTAAAAGGCGAAAGTACCGAATTTTAAATCCAGGATGTCCTGTGCTTGTGCAAAGAGGCTGATCTTCAAACGAGCGAGGAAGATAAAATCTCGCACCTCATGAAGGGGATAGCTGAGGAGCTTTATCAAGCACTCCTACCGAGGGATGTACAGAGCACCGAGCAATTCATTACAGAATGTCGCCGTGTTGAAGCGCTCCATTGTAGGCGAGTAACCCCAAGCAAGTACGAGCGCCTACCAAATGTAGCCTCTCTCTGTGACCAGGATGACGGAGAAGATCTGTCATCGCTGATCCGAAAAATTGTTTGTGAAGAGATAAAGCAAGTATTGGACTCTCCTCATGAGGAGCCTAAAATCGCTGTCATTGAAGATTTAGTGAGGGAAGAGATTGTAAAGACCTTGGCACCTAGATCAAAACCTACAATAAGTCCCCCTCAAGCAACCAGGCCGGAACCAAATACTAGATACGAGGCCCAAACGATACGACCGCATCCTGAACCTCATTGCCGAAAGCAAGGAAGAAGATGTGACACCAATGAATGGCGGACAACTGAGGGAAAGCCAATCTGTTTCTACTGCGGACGCCCAGGTCACGTCGTCCGCTATTGCCGCGACAGGAAGAGACACAAAGAGGAGAGGAGAAATGAATATTTCCGAAGAAAGAAAGACGCAAAGGAATTCTACAACTCTCAAACCGAATCTCAGGAACCCAACGATGAATCATCGAGGAAAAATTTCAGTCGCTACCGAAGCCCTACCCCATATACCGGTCGAAACAGACAAAATTTCTCACCTGCTAGAAGATCTAGCTGGACGCCCCGCCATTAAAACTAGATGATAGACTACATTGGAGGTGAGGCCGTAAAGTTATAAAAATCCCCCCTTGCCGACTACAGTAGAAATTAGAAAAAGCTACCTTGACGTAAACATAGACCTACCAAGTCCTCATGAAGAAGATATCTCAACTGAAAGAAGACATCCACCGCAGTCACCTGAAAATATCCCTGGCCATAGTACTAGTTCTTAAGACTGACGACGTAAGTATCCTGCTGAGCATCGGGTCGATGCTCTTTATAGGAGGAGGCTATGGGGCGAAGAAATATTTTATTATTTAATTTAATATTATTCAATGAAAATTTATTCAACAGATTAAAAATATATATTCTAATCTGTATTTGTGAAATCATCTTTAAAATATTTCTTTGATTGCTTGCTTAAGATTCTCTAGCGGTAAATAGTTGGGCTGACCTGTTAATAATTGTCGACTCGTCGCTGTGACGTCATCAATAAATACTTTTACATCTTAGGATATTTCAAGGCTTGATTTCTACGCTACAATATTATTGTAGCAAATTATTAAAAATATTATTCTATTTAAAATGTAGGCTTTTTAGAATAAAAATTAACATTAACAATTTTTTAATAATATTTGTAACAAACCTAGGTTCGAGGCTCAGCGTGGGTGTCTTTTTTTATTTTCGTTTCTTTTGTATTATTGTAGCAAGGTCTGTTTTTACAGCATTATTATATTTTGATTGGTTTATTTTAAATATGTTTGTTATGAAGGCTCTATGTAATACTATTTAGAGCACATTTTACATTTTAAACACCTAAGCCCCCCTCTTTTTAATATTGTAGCAAAGTATTAAAAGTATTATTTTATTTTAGATGTTTGCCATGAAACTTTGGGAAGTTTTTTAGTATACTGTCAGGACGATTTCTGGCGAATTATTTTAGAATAATATTTATAACAATAATTATAGCGAAATTAAGACATAGTGATTATATTCTGTGTTTGTGCATATATAAATATTTTACAGAAAATGTGAGAACGTTCTATTAGAATATCTCGAAAACAAAAAACAATACGTATAAACGAGTTCACTGACGTTTATTAATGCAGTGATTATAATCAATGATTACAATGAAGGCCTATATTATCTATATATATGAAAATCACTTTCAAATTTTAACGTAACTTTCCATTCTCAATCCCGTAGGGCTTTAGATCGGCTAAAACATTTTTATCTTTATAAGTGAATATTAACTTTACTGTACTGAATAGTTTAGTATAATGTTAATTTAACATATTACAATTTAGCCACAGCAACGCGTGGCCGGGTTCGCCAGTCTATATATATAAAATTGAATGTCTGTGTGTGTGTGTGTCCTCTATGGATTCAAAAACCATACATCCAATCGCCGTGAAATTTTGGGATATTATTAGGTGTATCCCCGGAAAGGTTTACGAAAAATAATTTCTTGAATATCTTAAATATCCTTAGAGCTATTTGCAGATTTGTAGCTTTAACTCGCAAGCAACGCCACCTTAGGCTTAGGTCTGCCCCCCCCCCCCCCCCCCCCCCCCCCCCCCGTCCGGCCGCCGGCCATTGGACAGTCCAAGTTCCCACCGACCAATCAGAGGGATCAAGATCCCCCCCTCCCCCCCACCCCCGTCCGGCCGCCGGCCAATCAGAGGGATCAAGAGGTCCTGGCGCTGGGGGGGCGGGTAACCTCCGGGAACTACGTCCATCTTCCATAAACGACCATGATTCTATTCAACTTATCGAGTATTTTTCAAGGGACCGGGAAAATATGTAGATAAAACGATGATTTTGTAATGTAGAAAATTAGGAAAGAAAATTCAGGATGACACGGCACACAGGGACCGGGAAAAAATAATCACTTTATCGAGAGATTCACGACCATGATTTTATTCAACTTATCGAATATCTTTCAAGGGACCGGGAAAAAATGTTCACTAGATAAAACGACGATTTTGTAATGTAGAAAATTATGGAAGACAAAATTCAGGATGACACGGCACACAGGGACCGGGAAAAAATGTTCACTTTATCGAGAGATTCAAATTTACGAGTTTCAAATTATCAAAATATATCTTTTTTTTTATAAGTTTGTAGAGAATTGTTTTAACAAATGTTCGTTAGACAAACATTCACTCGGGTAAAACCCGGGCGAAGCTGGGCACATCCGCTAGTATAGATATAAAACTGATTTCCGGACATTTAAGACATTGCAAAAAATCTGTTTCAATCTCAATCTCTCTCTACTATATCTCTCAGAGAGAGAGAAAACAACAATATAATAAATAATCTTTTCCCTATTAGGTTTTATTCCTCCTTAGAAATGATATACTGTGATTCCTCCTATTTAGTGATTTGAAATTACAATATTTTGTGAGTCCAAGCTGTAAAGTAATCAAGAGAGTACTATATGATATTGTAGCGTAGAAATCAAGCCTTGAAATATCCTAAGATGTAAAAGTATTTATTGATGACGTCACGGCGACAAGTCGGCAATTATTAACAAGTCAGCAAAAACTATTTACAGCTAGAGAATCTTGAGCAAGCAAGCAAAGAGATATTTTGATAATTATTTTACATAAAAGATTAATATATATTTATATAATCTGTTGAATAGTTTCATTGAATAATTTAATTAATAAATTATTTCTTCGTCACATAGCCTCCTCCTATAAAGAGCATCGACCCGATGCTCAGAAGGAGACTTACATCCTCAGTCTCAAGGCTCGAGAACGGGTGATAGGGCCAGAGATCTCTACGCGGGTCTGTGGTTGTTGTGTTCGTTCAGTGGGGATGTCTTCTTCCTGGAAGTTTGTCGAGTCATCTTCTGGGTCCTCTTCTAGGTGGTCCTCCTGGTCCTCTGGGTTTAAATATGGTTTCATCCTACAAATGTGAACTAAATCTTTTGTTTTACGACGACCTTGCTGGTTTCCGAATGTTTCAACTTCATAGGTCACATCAGATATTTTTCGGGTTACTTTGTATGGGCCGAAGTAACGTCTCATTAGTTTCTCCGAATATCCCACTTTACGCACAGGGATAAAGATCCATACAAGATCTCCAGGCTGATAAATTATATTTCTGTGATGGGCGTCATAGCGTTGTTTATTGCTATCTTGAGATCTCATGGAGTGGATACGTGCCAGTTTTCGTGCTTCTTCGGCTCTTGCCCCTAGAGTTTGGATGAAATCGTCGTCTTCTGGCAATAACTTGGGGAATAACACGTCCAGTGGAGTCTCGGCTTCACGCCCGTGTACAAGGAAAAATGGGGTGAACCCAGTTGACTCTTGTTTTGCTGTGTTGTATGCAAATGTAACGAATGGAAGAATCCTGTCCCAATCTTTCTGGTTGACATCTACATACATGGACAGCATGTCTGCTATGGTCTTATTCAACCTCTCCGTGAGGCCGTTTGTCTGGGGGTGATAGGCGGTCGTCTTCCGATGGGTTATTCTGCACTGGTTGTTCAGATCACTTATCATTGAAGATGTAAAGTTCCTTCCTCTATCCGTGATTAATTCCCTCGGCGCGCCGTGCTTTAAGATGACATCTTCAATGAAGAATTTGGCAACTTCCATGGATTCACTTGTGGGTAGGGCTTTAGTTATCGCATATTTCGTTAGGTAGTCCGTACATACAATAATCCAACGGTTGCCACCTTCTGATGTTGGAAATCTCCCCAGGAGATCCATTCCTACCTTTTCAAAAGCAACTTCAGGAACAGGTATTGGCTGTAAGTGCCCTGAGGGGAGTTGGGGCTGATGTTTACGCCTCTGACAATCTGAACAGTGTGCCACATACTTTCTAACCGTTCAATACATTCCGGGCCAGTAATACTTTTTTCTTATTCGGTCATAGGTTTTAGTAAATCCGAGGTGACCAGCAGTGGGTGAATCATGGAACTTTTTCAGTAATTCCTGCCTTAAATGGCGTGGAACCACCAAAAGCCATGGTTTCCCCATTGGATCATAATTTTTTCTGTAGAGCGTGTTATCGATTTTTACAAAGGTATTATTAGGAGTACTTTGTAATTGGTCAGCAATTTTTCTAAGAGCTTGATCATTCATCTGCTCTTCGCTAAAGTTCTGCAAAGTCACTATGCTTGGAATATCTTCCTCCATATCTTCACTGTATTCTAATGGACTTCTTGATAAGCAGTCTGCGTCCTGATGTTTCCTTCCGCTCTTATACACGACAGTGACGTCAAACTCTTGCAGCCGAAGTGCCCATCTTGCTAACCTCCCACATGGGTCTTTGAGGTTGGTCAGCCAGCACAAAGAGTGGTGGTCTGTAACAATAGTGAACGGCTGTCCAAAGACATATGGTCGGAATTTATTGATAGCCCAAATGATGGCAAGGCATTCCCTTTCTGTGGTTGAATAATTTTTTTCTGCCTTATTTAAGGTTCTGGATGCATAAGCAATGGCTCTTTCCTTTCCCTTTTGTATCTGCACTAATACTGCTCCTATTCCGTAGTTGCTTGCGTCAGTGTGTATTTCGGTTGGGGATGAGTAATCAAAATGTCCAAGAGCGGGTTCGGAAATTAACGCTGACTTGAGAGCTTCAAATGCATTTTGCTCTTCCTGGTTCCAATTAAATGCTGAGTCTTTCTTCAAAAGGTCGTTCAAGGGTTGGGCTACGTGGGCATAATTGGGTATGAAGCGGCGGTAGTAGGATGAAAGGCCAAGAAAACTTCTAACTTCCTTCAATGACCTTGGCGTAGCGAAGTCGCGGACTGCTCGAATCTTTTCTTGGTCGGGACGAATTCCATTTTCACTCACCTCATGTCCAAGAACCGTGATAGTTTTTGCACCAAACTTGCATTTCTTGGAATTGAGACATAATCCGGCTTTCTTAAGGCAATTTAATACAAGTTGAAGGCGTCTTAGATGTTCTTCAAAGCCATCTGAAAAAACGATGATGTCATCGAGGTAACACAAGCAAATAGTCCACTTAAGACCCTTCAGAAGATTATCGATCATTCGTTCGAAGGTAGCTGGAGCATTACATAACCCAAATGGCATTACTTTGAACTCGTACAGTCCATCTGGAGTTATAAATGCTGTCTTCTCACGGTCCGATTCTTCTACGTCGATTTGCCAGTACCCTGATTGGAGGTCCATGGAAGAATAAAATCTAGCTCCCCGTAAGCAGTCTAAAGTGTCGTCGATCCTTGGGAGAGGGTAGACATCCTTTTTTGTTATTTTGTTAAGGCGGCGGTAATCGACGCAGAATCTCCAGCTTCCATCCTTTTTTCTTATCAATACTACAGGTGAGGCCCACGGACTTTCAGAGGGCTGAATGATGTCAAGTTTTTCCATCTTGTTTACCTCTCATCCTGAATAATTTGGCGTTCTCTTGGTGCAACTCGGTAAGGTCTTTGTTTGGTCGGTAGGTGGTCTCCAGTGTTAATTCGGTGTTTAACATTGACGTCCTTGAATTGTTTTCTTTTATTAAATTCGAAAATATCTGTATAGTTTTTTAACAAATTTCTTAATTTTTCTTTTTGAGATTCATCAAGCGAATCATCTATAAAAAATTCCGAGGTTTTTGGGTCTTCAGAATGTTCCGCCTCTGTTTCAACTTGGTTACAATCGGCTAGAGTACATAATTGACTATCTTCGATGACAGCACTATCGGCTACATGCATCCCCTGTGGGATTAGTTTCGGATATGGACTCCAATTCACCACCCAAAGTTTACCTCGGTTATTGGTAAGTGAAATGACAGAGGAGGGAGCCGTTAGTTCTCTTTCCAGCAATAGCTCTTTTCGACATTCTGCCACCACAATTGCGTCATTAGGAATGTCACGACTTGCTACTTCTATTAACTGAATAGAGGCGGGTTCGATTCTATATTCCAATTCCGAGTAGAGAGGTGAGCTGTTCTTAGGGGTATCCTCAAAAAGACATTTTTCTAAGAAGAGTGTGTCGTCAGCTGAATCAATTATCGCCCTAGATAACTTCAAAAAGTCCCAACCAAGAATAACTTCGTGACTACAGTCTTCCATAACGACAAATTCAAAGCTTTCCTGTAGTCCATTCAAGTCCAGTTTCAGTGTGCAGCGTCCTTTTGGTCTTACAATTTTACCGTTGGCTACTCGTAATGTGACGTCAGTTTCGGCAAACATTATTTTTTTTAGTTTGAGTCTGAACCTCTCAGAAATGACAGAATATGAGGCTCCTGAGTCGACGAGGGCACGCGTCATTTTTCCTTCTATTTTAATGTCTATGTAATTTTCTTTTAATTCTAATGTAGTCGATAAGGGAGGATTTATAAATTTTGCGGCCTTACCTCCAAAATAGGACGCATCTTCTAGTTTTCCTGACGGGAACGGCGAGGCGACTGGCTGGCTCTTCTATCAGGAGACGAATATTGTCCTTTTCGGCCAGTGTGAGGAGAGGGGCTTCGGTAGCGGCGTCTATTTTCTCTTGGCAGGTCGTCGTTGGGCTCTTGGCTGCCCCGAGAATTATAGAATGTTCTAGGCTCTAGCCTATCTCTCTGTTTGTAATTCCAAGTTTGTTCTCCTTCATATTCTCTCCTCCTGTCACGGCAGTAGCGCACGACGTGGCCAGGGCGTCCGCAGTGGAAACAGATTGGCTTACCTTCCGTGGTTCGCCATTCGTTGGTATCGCGTCTTCCGTTTAATTGTTTTGGCTGCTGCGGTCTAGGTTGGAAATTTCTGGGTTGGAACTCGTACCTAGGGCTTGGTAATGGCCTTGGCGCTCTATTTTGAGGGACACTTCTAGAAATTGGCGCAATTGTTTTTTCAATTTCTTGCTGCACCATATGTTCAATTGCAGAAATTTCTGGTTCTTCTCTAGGAGAGGCTAATGCTCGCTGTACCTCCTCGCGAACTATTTGCCTAATCATAGATGACAGATCTGCCCTGTCATCATGATCACTGAGAGACGCCACATTTGGTAGTCGCTCGTACCTGGTTGGGGTCACTCGCTTACGATGTAGCGCTTCAATGCGGCGACACTCGGTGACGAATTGTTGAGTGGTATGTGCATCTCTTGGGAGAAGTGCCTGGTAGAGCTCCTCTGCTATCCCTTTCATCAAATGGGATATTTTATCTTGCTCATTCATATGAGGGTCTACCTCTTTGCAGAGGCGCAGGACGTCTTGAATATAAAATTCGGTGCTTTCACCTTTTAATTGTGCGCGAGTTTTTAAGGTTTTCTCTGCTCGTAACCTCAAGTTTTCGTTTTTTCCGAAAACTGATTTTAACTGGGACATGAACTCCGTCCATGTCAGGATGCTCTCCTCATTGTTCTCAAACCATTTGAGAGCAGTGCCGGTCAAATAAAAGTAAACGTCGGCGAGACAAAGTGTTTCATCCCATTGGTTATGCTTCGCCACACGTTCATACTTTTTCAACCAGTTATGGGGATCTTCAGAACCCTCACCAGAGAACATTGAGGGGTTTCTAGGTAGATGTTGTATAAAAAATGAACCTACCTGATTTGTTGCTTCTTTCTTGATGGTCATGGTTGTTTCTTCTTGCTCAACCGAATCAATTTTACGTTTTTTTCTGAATGGGTATCGATCCAGCTTCTTCACCAGTTGTAGCGTAGAAATCAAGCCTTGAAATATCCTAAGATGTAAAAGTATTTATTGATGACGTCACGGCGACAAGTCGGCAATTATTAACAAGTCAGCAAAAACTATTTACAGCTAGAGAATCTTGAGCAAGCAAGCAAAGAGATATTTTGATAATTATTTTACATAAAAGATTAATATATATTTATATAATCTGTTGAATAGTTTCATTGAATAATTTAATTAATAAATTATTTCTTCGTCACAATATAATCTCCTCCATGTTCTACATGCTATCTTTCTCCCCTTTTGTGTGATTTTCTCTAATTATGTGAGTAACAGTTACCTAGAAATTATTAGAAAAAGAAAGAATAAACAATATTAGGGTAAAGAGTTTCTTTTTATTTTGATTTTCGCAAGCTTTCGAGCAAAATTTCTGCTCTTCAACTTATATCCCATTATAATATCTAATATTTTAGCTGTAAACAGTCTGATGCACGCCCACACATGCCAATAACACATTTTCAATTATTACTGTCAAAGTTCATCTTGATATTGTACATAGAAGTATTTGCCAGTTGAAGAGCAGAAATTTTACTCGAAAGCTTGCGAAAATCAAAATTAAAACAAACCCTTTACCTTAATATTATTTATTCTTTCTTTTTCTCTAATTATGTCATTAACTGGGCGCTATTAAATCAACTAGAACTCTGCTTCAACGAGTCACTCGTTAAATTTTCCAATACAAATAAACTACTAAAACCTCAACATCTCTCCCCATCAGTAGATCTAGTTATTTCACGTTTATGAGGTTATATTGACTTAGTAGACCAGTTTGGTGTACTTGCAGGAATATCTATCGCAAATTATTTCATACCTACTATGATTGTCATTATTTAGAGTACCATAAGCATTCGTTCCAAGTTTAAAAATTTACGGAAGGCCAACTTTTACAGATATTTTTATTTTGAAAATTGAGCAATCCATAGATAAATCTTTAATTAAAAAGGCATATATTGGATCAAAAAATAATTTATTTTACCAATATTTCAGCTGGCTGAACGCCAACCTTTATCAAGGTGTTATAACCTTTTAAAATGTTATAACACCTTGATAAAGGTTGGCGATCAGCCAGCTGAAATATTGGTAAAATAAATTATTTTTTTATCCAATATATGCCTTTTTAATTAAAGATATTTTTATATCGAACAGTGTTCTACAAAAATGACATAAATGAAGCAAAATATTAAATTAATCTAACTTTTGTGCTGATTTCAACCTCTTATACAATAAATTGTTACTATCACGCAAGGTTTCGAGTGACAGCCACTTTAAATTTGTGGAAATGTACATTTTAATATGACAAGAGAAGGAATCACCAGATATCATCTTGAAGAAGGAATCAAAGTTTACGGTGACGTGTTTTTTCTATTACATACATTAAAGAAACTCGTCGCCGTTAACTTTTATTCCTTCTTTAACATTTTAATACATTACCTCCTACATTCAACAAATATAAATTTCTTTATAAGTAGTGACAGAGGGCTTTCTGCTATATTTTGTTTTTGCTAGATTAGTCTTGAGTATTCAGAAGTAGTCATTAATAATACTGGGACTCGATTCTCCTTGGTGCCATTTCTCTATGCTTGATCTACCTTGATGAAATATCTCCCTATTTTTATCGCTGGAGGATGATGTTCATGTACCATATGAGGCACTTCTCCTTTAAATTATGCATCAGAACCTCTGTTTATTAGATAAATATAAATCAATTAATAGGTAGCTCAAATCTCCTTGGATTGATAAATGAGGTTCAGCAACTGCTTCATATAATGCTATAATATAGAATAAATCTAATAAAAACTTTGATAATGATTTGATATTTGATATTTTAATGGTGTCAGGTCAGCAATATAAAACCGAGCAACTAAATTATTATTATTTTTTTTGTATTCATTATTATATATTAAATTCTTGTTTTAGAGCTATCTCAAAACAATTAGAAGTGTTAAATTTTAAAAATAATAGTAAAAAATAATATATATGAAGTATAAAGAATAAAATTTTTAAAATATTTATTTTAATAATAATAAAGAGCTATAACAAGGTTCACGTAAAAGCTTCGGCAGTTACGCGTCATATATGCGGAACATAGGGAAAAAGAGGGGGGAGAGGTAAAGATAGAGTAGAAAAAATATATATATAGACAGAACCATTATAATTTTGTAGCGAAATATTCATTATCTTATGTACAGAATATTAATTTTGATATTTATTTCTTGCTACTCTGTAAACTTCTCTTATTGCTTATTTCTTGTACTTGATAAATTTTTGTTTGTACCCTTAAATAAATTGCGGTGTCATCCCTGAAGTTTGTCTTTCCTAATTTTCTACGTTAAAATATTTATTCAAACAAATAAAAAATAAATAAAGTTTGGGATATTTTAGAGAAGTATTTTTGATTTTGTATTTTTTTTAAATATAAGTTTTAGATTTTAATACAAATATAAACAAAAAATAGAGTCGATGGACGAGTGGGTTACACCCTCGTTTCCCGACAGTCATGAACCGGGATCCCGCGATAACATTTTGTTTTTATATGTGAATAACCTTCACATATTATTCATTGCTGTATTATCATAAACTAGGTTGCTCTTGTTGAGTGGTACCTAATAATGTGATTTTGGAACCGAATACAAATTGATATAGCAAATTTTAGATAGCATAATTACAACGTTTTTGTATATTTTAAAATCGAAGTCATAATGGTTCAACCGAGATGGAAAGAGATTGGTACCAGGCAGGGTCTCGTCAAAAGTCAACCTGGCGAATGTTTCGACCCTACACTTGACAGTTCTAATAAACTCTTAGACCTTATGTGAAATATATATATATACCAGTATAATTAACCCTAATGATGGATTGTTAATATTTTCTACGATAGACGGCGCTGTGTTTCAAGCTTAATATTCCATGGAAACATTTGAATCTGAAAATAATTATCACTATGACAGGAAATAGGTGTTCCAAAATCTGGAACAGAAATATCTAACCAACTGTTTTACAAGCAAAAAATTATATTACATCTACCATCTATCGAATGAATTTTATCTTTTAGAAATTAATATTACTTGTTACAATAAATAAATCGAAAACTTCTTATGAAATCTGGTTTCCGTTGACAGTTGAATATTTAACGAATAAAAAAGAGACGGTTCTTAGAAATAAACTAGTCATATATAGGTGGAAGAATTTAGGAAACTTTAACTTACAATTGCAGAACGCCGAGCTTTTTTGGAGAAAATCGTTTCCTGGAACATTTACTTTCAAAATTAGCGGGAAAGTATAACTGTAATTGATTGAAACAGTAGCTATGATACTCATACTAGGCAGGCTAAAACTACACCATGGCTTTACATGTAGAACCAAGTTCGTATTGGCATTTACAAGTGTTGTCTGTTGGTTACTGACCCTCACCGGTGGAGTTGGGCTTGTGAAATAACGGGATTAAAGAAGTAATATATTGTTTCAAAACAATTTAATCCGGTTTTCGTCAGTTTTTACCATTGGAAAAGGGGCTACTGTCATGTGGTGGATAGCCAAACAACAACAGCAGCTCTTTTTACCCCATCATGGAGACTTATGGAACATTGGAAGACAATCATCCTTTGTAGTTAAATGGGATAAGTGAAAACGTTAGTTTAAAATGAGATAATTATTTGATACATCTGAAGCGTCTCCACGTACTAACTAACTCTCCCCAACATTTTCTACCTAACTATTATAAACCCTCGGCCCTCAATATTTCCACTTTATAAATATATCAAACGGCGTACCAGTCATTGGAGGATTATAGCCGAACTTCAACATAGCAGGTTTCTGGGATCCAGAATCCTCAACTCTATGCTGGAATGGAAGTAGGAAAAACAGTACTAAAGGATGGACTTTTGGGTACAGCATTCTCAAATGCGTTGAAAAATTTGAAGAAATTTGATTTATTTGTGGAAAGAAATATTTGCCTTAATGTTTTCATTTGTTATATGTATATCCAGACATTAACCCCATGGTTCCATTGTCTGATATTACTAGTAAAGGCATTTGGTGTACCTAATGTATGAGTAGTCACAAACCTCTTACCACCGTGATTTTCATGACCTGTACTGTATGTACAAGAAGTAAAAACAAAATATACCTTTTACACATACACAATCACTTTGTTCTTCAGATAAAAGACACTTCGGCCAGACAATAAAAAGATTTACTGGTCGAAGTGTCTTATATTTGAAGAACAATGAATGCCAGCCAGGCAGCCTCTAGCTTTACGACAATCACTTTGAATGTGTTATCAATATTACACTGATATTATCAAGTCGCCGTATAGAAAATAATTTTAAGAAACAGAGTCCAATTGATAGATGCTTTCCAGCTATCAGAATTCCAAGAACTACATGTAGGAATATCACCACACAGTCATCAAATACAATCAATCTTATAATCTTAATAATGTTCCTTGAGAATTTTGTCAGATATCATCTCTATCATAGATGAACCATTAAATTAACTTTGTAAAAAAATGTTTCATTTTCTGGAGTTATGAATCAATCATATCCCAACATCATATGAAATTGTGAACATGAATTTCTTATTTTCATAGCTTATAACATATTTAAAATATATATCAAATTTATCTTGGTTTGTAAAATTATTCAGTTTCCTGGGACACGAGTCTTCAACAATTGGTCAGTTCTAGGGCCCTAGCTTTGCTAGCGCCATCAGGTCAGATCCGATGGTGGGGTTAGTAAAAGCTAGAAGTGGAATAGGACTTCTCAGGACCATTTAGGGCTCCTGGGGGGTGAACCGCCAAAAAGGGTAACGCGCCGAGGCAGGTACTTCCAGAGTGGTGAGGAAACTCTGCCGGATAAAAGTTTATTTTTTCAGGAGATACCTTTTATCCAAAATAATATATATATATTAATAATGCATTGATATATATATAATATAAATATAATTTAAAGTGATAAAATGCACATACCTTGAGAAAAAAATGTCAAACTTTTATCCAAGGTAGGATCAAAACATTCCCGAACTTTTTAAAAAATCATTATTTATTCATAGTATAGTAATTTAAACATGAAATTTTCAAAATAGGAGCCTTGTTTATCTACACATTTTTTTCAAGCCTGGAAAAAATCTGTTGAAATGCTAGTTCAAAGTCAATTTTTCCAAGCTTGTTTAGCTCCCCCGTCGCATTTTCAATTACTTCTGATGACAATGAAAAGCGCCTCCCTTTTAACGTCATTTTAAGTTTTGGAAAGGAGAAGAAATCGCATTGGGCGATATCAGAAGAGTAAGGAGGATGCGGCAAGACAGATACAGAGTGTTTGGCTAAATAGTCTTGAACAATAATGGCTCTATGAGCAGGGGCATTATCTTGTAGCAATTTCCACTGTTTTGATTTAAAAAGTTTGTTTCTTTTTCTTCTTATCGCATCACGAAGGCGCACAAGTATTTCTTTTATACCTGTTTATTAATAGTATTCCCCTCTTAAAATAATTCTTAATAGACAAGCCCTTGATAATCGAAAAACACTACAAGCATTACTTTTCCTTTGGACTTGTCAAGACAAACTTTCTTCCTCCTTGGAGAACTTGGTGTGTGCCATTCGAGTGATTGTTTTTTGGTCTGTGGATCAAAAGGTAAGCACCAAGTTTCATCACCAGTTCTTATTCTTTTTGAAAAATCAGAATCATTATTTGCAGTTCAAGTAAATCTTTTCAAATTGATAATCTGGTTTCTCTTTGTTGATCTGTTAAATTTCGTGAGAAAATAACCACAAAGTTTTATCATGTTTAAATTATCACCAATAATTTTTGTCAACTACCACACGAAATTCCAAGTATTTCTGATATATTATCAATAGTAGTTTTTTCTATCAGCAACAATTAAATCACGTACCTGTCCAATATTGCGATCTGTTGTTGATGTCAATGGCCGGCCTGACCTTGAATCATCTGCGAAGCTCTTGCGGCCATCATTAAAACGTTTATACCAGAAATAAACCTGCGTTCGTGACAATTTTTCGTCTTCATAAGCCTCATTCATTAGTGCTAATGTCTATGTGAAAGACCTTTTTAAATTTACACAAAATTTAATATTTGCACTTTGCTCAAATGATGAAATTGCAGAAACCGACGCGAGCTAAGTACTTACAAAAAAAATATGCCATATTACATTTTTGAAAAGTTGTTTATAATATTTTTTTCAAAGGTTCGAGAACTATTTGATTCTACCGTGTATTTCGCTATACAATCATCTTCCTTGTTACTGTAATAATAAAATCTCCTCCTTTTAATGTGAACTCGTTCTGGATTATTCTACGGCATCACTAGTGAACAAAAGCCATCAACATCCCAACATATAACAATATGATAATCGAGAAGGCGCCAAAATCGTTTCTCGGCGTGCCGAGAGGAGGCTAAAAGAGACATTGGATTTTCTTAATCTACCAGAACACACTGTTTAACATGTTCACAGAAGCAGTCAGATGAGGTCGACAGTGACGAAGAAGGAACGTCTGCAAGAAAAAGCACTCGCGTCGATCGTAAAGGGTAAGTGACGAAGAATTTGTCAAATGTCAAGATTGATGAAGACCCTGGAAAAATTATCATGAGAGCCATAGACAAGAAGTTGGGTATTGACCTATTACAATTAGAACTTTCCATTAGAGTAACTATGGTCTCAAGCCTATGCCCTTCAGAAATACCAATTGATGACTGAGGCTATTAGGGAAAGCAGAAAGGGAAAGGCTACTGCTTTCCTCAGAAACCTGACACATGACTCTTGTGGCGTTCTGAGGTTCCTCTCTGATGAAAGGAACGTTGAATAGGACCAAATTTAAATGCCAGGAATGATCGTTGGATTTGTAAAGACCCCTCTAAGGCACCTTTCGTGATGCACACGAGATTCCCTGCTCCCGTGTTCTTCTTTGGCGTCATCAGCACTGAAGGGGATGTCATGTTTCCCCACTTCTTTGAACAGGGCTACAGGGTAAACGCTGACACCTACATGAATGTCCTGGAGGCCGTTTTAAAGCCTTGAATGCACATGGTGGCCCCAGAAAGGAGGTTTTTCTTTTAACACAACTCAGTTCTAGTCTATAAGGCAAAGAAGACAGACTTGGCTGATATTTAACATCCCCAGGCACTGGAGATCCGAGTTTTACTCTATTCAACAGCATAGAATAGAAAAAAAATATTCTCTAATATTTTATCCATTATCTGCTAGACCTTTTCAGGCCGAGTTAATACAAAATTGAACACCGAAGTGTGAGAGACCCTCGTAGACTTATTCCCAGGAAAAACCGATGTCATCTACGCAAAGTTTGTCGCAACTGAAATACTTTGAAAATTACTCCAAGACCAAACAACCCTTGTACCTCAACTACATATACGTTAAGAGGTAATTATTATGAACACATAGACTGAAGGATTGTACACACAAGACCATCGTTCTCCGAGTAGAAGAACTCGACCTCTAATTTCGAGGCACCTATTCTTCATCACTACGTGGTACGCATTACAAGAATTTCAAATTTTTGAACCTCTACCTCAGCACTCTAAGACCATTTCCAGTACTCCAGTGACGCCTAGCTATCCCCGATGCTCCTATCAGCCTTCAAGTACTGCAAAGGCATCACAGGTACACTTGATGGGATGGTGGCGAAAGGTAGGAAGGCGCTATGCAGGCTGTCTAGATTGTCTCTGAACAGAAGGGGAAAGGAGGGTACCATTTTAAGAACCTCTACCTTTCCTGCGTCGACCCAATACTACTATACTACGCTTCCAGGGCCTGGTGGCAGCGAAATAGGGACCACAAGGTGGAATCGGAAAGGGTGCAAAGGACGGCTGCCGTTGGGTTCACAGGGAGATACCATACTTACAGCACAGAGGCACTGTTGGTCCTCGCTGGGTTAGTGTGCCTGGGGTTGAACCTAGGGAGAAAGCCATCAGGAAAAACATTTGGATAGATAGGAAAGACGCCTTGTGGTGATAGAAGTGCCACGGAATGAAAGAGGGCCCCGAATAAACTAGCATCATTGAAGGAAATTAGTTGGCAGATAGGCTCGCGAAGAATGGATGCCAGAAAGGAATATCAGTGGATTCCCCAATAACCAAGAAAGAGGTGTATAGGAGAGTCAGGGGGCACGTCCAGGACCTGTGGTTAGACAGATTTAGGAACAGCGGAAAAAGAGGGAAGTTTACAATTGGGTGAACACGCCCAAGTACTATGTAAAGGCTATGTCCCTCAAACTTAGTGGTATCGGGACATGGATTCTTCCCCACGAGTCTCCACCGATTTAAAAATTAAAAGCAATCCTGATTGCATCTGTGGAGAAAGAGATCTGGGAGCACGCCGTTGTCCAAGCACGCCTTGGATTGTCCAAGAGTGGTGGGTGTAAAGAGGAGAGAAGAAGAGCGGGGAACGCTATCGAAACTGAGCTGTTGAGATTTCGTAGCAAGCTTCTTGAGAAAGCCCACGACGTGGCAGCTGAACTTTATCTCAGCTGTGGGTGAACAGGGTCGACCGGTGGCCGCGGTCCCTGCTGGACACAGTAGTTAGTTTCTCTATTGTGCTGTGACTGAAGGCCACCGGTATATAAATCCTTCTAGGTGCTTTAATCTGGGAGTTGGTTATTCCAGTACCAAATCCGAACCCCAGTTTGGATCCCGTTGCTTGGCTATTGAGCAGGTTAGCAGCTAAGGGAATGTTTAGCATGCCAACTTATGGACCTAAAGATTTGGGAGGCCATCTGCTTCTAGAATGTATTGTTCAATTCTGCCCATATATGAGACAGTAAGACGGAATCTTAGGTATGTTATTTTAGCACACTATGGACATGGGTTTTTAGGGCTGTAGAATATCACATATATATTTGCATCGAGCACTGCTCTTCAGAAAACAATTCACCACTGATGAACCAAGCCCTATCATTTTTTTATCGCAGCAAGGACAGTAGAGATGTTTGAATTATTTGTGAGAGAAATGCTTAATGGTTTTATATCTCATGTATAGATACCCCTTTTATGTCTTTTAACTAAATATGTATCTAAGAAATAAAAGTACTTAAAAGCACTAATGTTTCTTTTTCGCATAAATCAAACCTCTATACTGTCCTTACTGCGATGAAAAATATTGAGAGGGCTTGGCTCCTCAATGATGAAACCCTACCAGACCACTTCTTAGAGCTCTAATACTGTATTGGAATATTCTGCTTATATATTCTACACTGAATGGTGAAATCTCAGAAATGGTCTCCGGGTAAACTATGGACATAAGCTTTTAGGACAGTAGAATTACCTATATATATTTGCATCGAGCAATGCGCTTCCGCAAACAGGTGCGTTATTGCTTTATATTAATTTATGCCTAACTTGTCCTTATTGTTTGAGGAAGTGCCTCGCTCGATGCAAATATTTATATCCAATTCTACTCTCCTAAAATCTTATGTCCATAGTTTACCAATAAAATACATATTCATTCCTGCCTGGGCTGCTTGCTGATTTTGTTAAATTAAGTTTAATTAAATACCATTTCTAAGATTCCACCCTTCAGTGCAGAGTATAAAATCAGAATAGTCCAATACAGTATTAGAGCTCTAAGAAACGGTCTGGTAGATTAAATTGGTGAAACTGCTGGAAGAGATCCACCACTGATGATCCAAGCCCTACCAATATTTTGTCATTGCAGTAATGACAGTAGAAGTTTGTTTTGTGTATAAAAGAAACATTCAAGTTTTTAAATACTTTCATTTCTTATATATAGATGTGGCCTTATTGCTTTATATAAATAATTATCTGTTGAATCTCAGTGGACGCATACCTGACTGAGGCGCCATTGTTCAAAAGAGGTTGATTGCTGCGACAGCAATTTATTCCAATTTGACTACCTAAAATCAACAGTACAATTATATCTAGCTCTTTTAAATCCAAAATTGGCGATTTCTTAGATGGGTTTGCTGTTAATGTTTTTCTCAATTATCCCAAGTACGCATGGGATTAGTCAAGATAGCATCTTCATATCTTTTCTCCAAATATGCTTCGCATATCAAGACTTTATACTTAAAATTATATAAAAGGGCTGTTTAAACCCTTAATTATTTGATTGTGATTCATTTTTATCTCGTAAATATACCAAAAATGCCCACTTCTGGGACATTCTATTGTGCCTTTTTCCCGAGTACACACACGTGGTACATAGCATTATCAACAGAGGTTGCGCAACTTGTGCACAAGTGAAATATGCTGTTTGAAAATTTCTAGTTGAAAGTTGTCAGAGCCCTGTCTATTTACACGGATATACTGAAATCTCGGAGACCATTGACACCGAAAAGAAGTCAATTCTTCCTTTTAAACATACACTGCGTGACATTGAAAATGGAACACCAAGAAATAGTGGCCAGAAAATTATGCAAATTTCAGGGTAGACGCGCCTAACCAAGTTATGCAAATGATGTAAAATGCGCAGCACTCGTGCGCACATGGAGTAAGATATAAGGGAAGGAACTTGCAGAAAGGACAGTATTCGTGTCGTTATTTCTTCAAGGAAAATCATTGTAGAAATTTTGTTCTTGTGTCAAAAGACACGTGTAATAACAGAGAATGCCAGGTCATCGTAAACGGAGGCAGTTCAAGCAGACAGACGCTTTTACGAGGGGCATGGTGATCGGACTGAAAAGGGCAGGTTGGCCCATACGTCAAATCGCAGCTGATACACACCTTGGTGCGTCCACGGTGCACCGACTGTGGAGAAGATGGTTGGAACAAGGAAATGTGGCAATTAATAGGAATGTCGGTGCAACCAGAGTGACGTCAGCACGTGTGGGTCGGCGTATCCTTCGACAAGCAGTGGCGGCCCCACAAGCCACTTGTACCGCCATCCTGCAACATGTGCAAGACACCCTAGATCATTCCATCTCGACCAGAACCATTTCCTGTCGATTGGTTGCTAATGGCTTGCACTCATGCCGTCCGCTAAGAAGACTGCCATTGACCCCACCGAATAGGCGCCAACGTTTGGAATGGTGCCGGGCTAGATCGACGTGGATGACGGAATGGCACAGGGTCGTGTTCTCAGATGAGTCGCGTTTCTGCTTGTCCAGTGATAGTCGCCGTGTACGCGTGTGGCGTCGACGTGGAGAAAGGTCCAATCTGGCAGCAATTGTGGAACGCCCCACCGTGCGACAACGTGGAATCATGGTTTGGGGCGCAATCGCGTAAGATACCAGGTCACCTTTACTTCGTATTCAGGGCACTATGACGGCCCAACGATACGTTGATGATGTGCTGCGACCGATGACACTCCCCTACCTTCAGGGGGTACCCAATGCCCTTTATCAGCAGGATAACGCCCGACCGCACACTGCTCGCATTAGCCAACAAGCTCTGCAAGATGTACAGATGCTTCCCTGGCCACCGTACTCTCCTGATCTCTCACCAATCGAGCACGTCTGGGACATCATTGGACGCCGTTTGTATGCCTTGCCACAGCCGCGTTCAGAAGACGAACTGTGGCAAATGGTTGAGAGGGAATGGAGAGCCATCCCTCAGGACGCCATCCGTACTCTGATTGACTCTCTACCTAGACGTGTTGCTGCTTGCATCGCCGTCCGCGGTGGTCCTACTTGCTACTAAGCCGACGCCGTTCTCGCTCTGTATTATGACTATCATTTTGAAATAAAGATCACTTATTGTTCGTCCCTGTCTCTCTCTGTCTGCCGAGTTTCATCACTTTCTGGCCACTATTTCTTGGTGTTCCATTTTCAATGTCACGCAGTGTATATTTATTTTGTATTTGGTTAGCAACTTTTAAAACAGCTACAAATATCGAAGTTATATAATCATAAATAATTTCTGACATATTTCACCTATATGAAATTCACTATTAGCAAACTATATAAATGCGTATGTAATTATTCTAAACCTTTCCATAGCTTTGTCTTCAATATTGTTATGACGCTTTTCAGCGGTCGTTGTTTGCGTACAAGGTTTAATGTAGGTTCATTGTGGATACAGATTAGTTCGTTATACTTTATTGCCAGGAGCTGTTAATGGGATTGAGAACTAGGTACACTTAGATGGACTTGTCTCAAATGTCCGCTATCAGAAGGATCTTCCTTGTCAACGTTCCGCTCCATGCTGTCCACGTCCAGCCTGTGCTACACCACCTTGTTGGCCGCTCCGATGCCGTGGTCCTGGTACCGTCTTGCAGGATCATCCACACTCCTGGAGGCAACTCTCCGCGTCTTCCACTCTCCGCAGATGTGACCAGATTCTGACCTCCCCCCCACACGAATGCCATTTTTTGGCACCTGTTCCCCTGACACATGGCCAACCCCCGCAGCTGGAGTACACCCATCTTCCCCCAACTTTGGAATCTTGGCTTCTCAGATAGTTTGTCTTCCATTTTACAACATATACGAAAATATATAAAACTTATGGTTCCACGATCTGGTACAACTTTATACCCAAAAAAGTCAAAGATAAATTAAACTCTCTGCAGTACAAAATTTTGAAGCACAGTACACAGGTTTATAATTCGACATCTTCAAACTGTACTCATATTGTTGCTAGAACACCAAAGCTCACGGATTTTATTGAAACAAATATACTAAAAATAAATATTGGATACAAAAAATCAGATCCAACTAAAAGAAAAATTATATCTAATTTTATAAACCAGAAATTTGAGGAATACTATGGAGGTGCCAATGATAATTTCAAGGGATTCTTTGATACTTCAAGAATTCCTATGTTCAACCCAACTTCTATAACGTTCAATTTTTTACTGGACATGGTGACTTCAACACATATTTGTTTAGATTTGGCAAAATTGGTTCACCTGCATGCACTTGTGGAAACGAGCAACAAGCCCCTGAACACCTTCTGATAAACTGTCCATTAACATCTGATCTAAGGGAAGAAAACCAACTTTCCCTGACTAATACAAAATAAGCTGCTTGCAATAAAGACCAATACATCAAGTTTAATAGATTCTGCAGGATGTATATTTTGAGGCGAAAGTGTTGACTGTACATATTTCAAGCTACTACTTATAATTACTATATGTAAAACTAGAGCGGATGTACCCGGCTTCGCCCGGGTTTTACCCGAGTAAAGGTTTGTCTAACGAACATTTGTTAAAACAATTCTCTATAAACTTATAAAAAAAATAATAATAGATATATTTTGATAATTTGAAACTCGTAAATTTGAATCTCTCGATAAAGTGAACATTTTTTCCCGGTCCCTTGAAAAATACTCGATAAGTTGAATAAAATCAATATTAATTGGTTCCCTCGGTAATTGGAAGTTAAAGGAATAGTATCTTGCCTTGGAATTGTATCATTATTCTTGTCTCAAATAAATTGCCGCGATATCCTGAATTTTGTCTTTCCTAATTTTCTACATTACAAAATCATCATTTTATCTATTCTCCCAATATATATGTTGTAGATAAATGATAAAACTAACTTTGACTTTTGCGCAATTAATAGGTAGAAAATCTTACTTTTGATAAATAATCTTTAAGATAATAAACTTATTGATAAGAAAATTAATAGATAAAAAAACTTGTTATCATCGTCGCAATGGAGGCGCTGCTTTCGAGTTAAATCTACAATTCTGCAAATAACTCTAAGGATATTCAAGATATTCAAGATATTATTTTTCAAAAACCTTCCCGGGGATATAGCTAATAATATCCCAAATTTTCACGGCGATTGGATGTATGGTTTTTGAATCTATAGAGTACAGACAGAGAGACAAACAGACAGACATTCAATTTTATATATATAGATTTGACATCGAACGTTTAATTTTCATGATTCCCAATGTTCAATTGTATTAATTGTATATAATTTAAAATATACACGCAATTATCCAAATTGTGGATATGGCGTGTCTCTCCCAACTGTTAAATAAATACCACCTGAATTATCTATCTATAATAATATGATATCCAAACCATCGCTATAAGATTTGTATATATTCATTGTACAATATTCATAATAAGGTTTTACATGTATAGATTATATTAGATAAAACAACCTCCCTCCCGCCATGATTACTTAGGTTACATGTGAATGCCCTCCTTTTTGAAACCATACTTTTCACCTATAAATCGGATTTCATATATAGTACCTATGAAATATTAATAAAATATTTTCTAACATTTGAATTCTGTTAGAGACAGCAATTTTTGTGACAATAAATTAGGCTTTTATTAATTATTTAGTCCCTTTGACATTTAAAAAATTAATTTCGTTATTTATTGCGTTCTAACATTTTCTTAATATATATCCAGACATTAACCCCATGGTTCCATTGCCTGATATTACTAGTAAAGACATTAGGTGTACCTAAAGTATGAGTAGTCACAAACCTCTTACCACCGTTTTTTTTTTTTTGCTTATCCCTAGTACACGTGGTACAGGCCATGATAATCATGGTGGGTAGTTAGCGACTGCTTTTTACTGTAAGCGCACCACATGTCTACACATGTGAAAGCAGTTCGACTTTGCACTTACAAATGTGCCAGAGCCCCGTTTGGTTACTTGCACTTGCTGGTGGGGTTGGACTTTTGCAAGAATCGGGGGGCCATTGGAGCATTTTTTTTTAACAGAAAAAAAGTGTCCAATGCGGGGATCGAACCCGGGTCGTAGTGGTCGTAAACCAAACGGTTTAACCAGCCTTCCACCGACCCCCCTCTTACCACCGTGATTTTCATGACCAGTACTGTATGTACAAGAAGTAAAAACAAAATATACCTTTTACACATACACAATCACTTTGTTCTTCAAATAAATTACACTTCGGCCAGACAATAAAAAGATTTACTGGTCGAAGTGTCTTATATTTGAAGAACAATGAATGCCAGCCAGGCAGCCTCTAGCTTTACGACAATCACTTTGAATGTGTTATCAATATTACACTGATATTATCAAGTCGCTGTATAGAAAATAATTTTAAGAAACAGAGTCCAATTGCTAGATGGTATCCAGCTACCAGAATTCCAAGAACTACATGTAGGAATATCACCACACAGTCATCAAATACAATCAATCTCATAATCTTAATAATGTTCCTTGAGAATTTTGTCAGATATCATCTCTATCATAGATGAACCATTAAATTAACTTTGTAAAAAAATGTTTCATTTTCTGGAATTATGAATCAATCATATCCCAACAAAATATGAAATTGTGAACATGAATTTCTTATTTTCATAGCTTATAACATATTTAAAATATATATCAAATTTATCTTGGTTTGTAACATTATTCAGTTTCCTGGGACACGAGTCTTCAACAATTGGTCAGTTCTAGGGCCCTAGCTTTGCTGGCGCCATCAGGTCAGATCCGATGGTGGGGTTAGTAAAAGCTAGAAGTGGAATAGGACTTCTCAGGACCATTTAGGGCTCCTGGGGGGTGAACCGCCAAAAAGGGTAACGCGCCGAGGCAGGTACTTCCAGAGTGGTGAGGAAACTCTGCCGGATAAAAGTTTATTTTTTCAGGAGATACCTTTTATCCAAAATAATATATATATATTAATAATGCATTGATATATATAATATAAATATAATTTAAAGTGATAAAATGCACACACCTTGAGAAAAAAATGTCAAACGTTTATCCAAGGTAGGATCAAAACATTCCCGAACTTTTTAAAAATTAATTATTTATTCATAGTATAGTAATTTAAACATGATATTTTTCAAAATAGGAGCCTTGTTTACCTACACATTTTTTCTAGCGTGGAAAAAGCTGTTGAAATAATAGTTCAAAGTCAATTATTCTAAGCTTGTTTAGCTCCACCGTCGCATTTTCAATTACTTCTGATGACAATGAAAAGCGCCTCCCGTTTAACGTCATTTTAAGTTTTGGAAAGGAGAATAAATCGCATGGGGCGATATCAGAAGAGTAAGGAGGATGCGGCAAGACAGATACAGAGTGTTTGGCTAAATAGTCTTGAACAATAATGACCCTATGAGCTGGGGCATTATCTTGTAGCAATTTCCACTGTTTTGATTAAAAAGGTTTGCTTCTTTTCTTCTTATCGCATCACGAAGGCGCACAAGTATTTCTTTGTATACCTGTTTATTAAAAGTATTCCCCTCTTTAATAAATTCATAATAGACAAGTCCTTGATAATCGAAAAACACTACAAGCTTACTTTTCCTTTGGACTTGTCAAGACAAATTTTCTTCCTCCTTGGAGAACTTGGTGTGTGCCATTCGGGTGATTGTTTTTTGGTTTGTGGATCAAAAAGAAAGCACCATGTTTCATCACCAGTTATTATTTTTTTGAAAAATCAGAACACCATTATTTGCAGTTTAATTAAATCTTTTTAAATTGATAATCTGGTTTCTCTTTGTTGATCTGTTAAATTTCTTGAGAAAGTAACCACAAAGTTTTATCATGTTTAAATTATCACCAATAATATTTTGGCAACTACCACACGAAATTCCAAGTATTTCTGATATATTATCAATAGTAATTTTTCTATCAGCAACAATTAAATCACGTATCTGTCCAATATTGTGCTCCATTTTTTTATGTCAATGGCCGACCTGACCTTGAATCATCTGCGATGCTCTTGCGGCCATCTTTAAAACGTTTATACCAGAAATAAACCTGCGTTCGTGACAATTTTTCGTCTTCATAAGCCTCATTCATTAATGCTAATGTCTATGTGAAAGACTTTTTAAAATTTACAAAAAATATAATATTTGCACTTTGCTCAAATGTGGAATTGCAGAAACCTATGCGAGCTAAATACTTACAACAAAAATATGCCTAAAATGAAAACTACGCATGAGAATTTACTGGCGTTGCTAAATTAAGTTATAGTTTAGACATTATGATTTGACACAAAGCAATAACGCGCCATCTATACATATAAAATAAAAGGACTTAAAAGCGCGAATGTTTCTTTTAAACATAATACAATTTCTACTGTCCTTACTGCGATGAAAAAATATATTGGGAGGGCTTGGCTCATCAGTGGTGAACCCTCCCAGCGGTTTCGCCAATTTAATCCACCAGACCGCTTCTCAGAGCTCTAATACTGTGTTGGATCATTCTGCTTTTATATGCTACACTGAAGGATGGAATCTTAGAAATGGTTTTCAAGTAAATTATGGACATAAGCTTATAGGACAGTAGAATTACATTCAAATATTTGCTTCGAGCAATGCTCTTCAGCAAACAATAAAGACAAGGCCAGTTAGGCATAAATTGACACAAAGCAATAACGCGCCATCTATACATATAAAATAAAAGGACTTAAAAGCGCGAATGTTTCTTTTAAACATAATACAAATTTCTACTGTCCTTACTGCGATGAAAAAATATATTGGGAGGGCTTGGCTCATCAGTGGTGAACCCTCCCAGCGGTTTCGCCAATTTAATCCACCAGACCGCTTCTCAGAGCTCTAATACTGTGTTGGATCATTCTGCTTTTATATGCTACACTGAAGGATGGATTCTTAGAAATGGTTTTCAAGTAAATTATGGACATAAGCTTATAGGACAGTAGAATTACATTCAAATATTTGCTTCGAGCAATGCTCTTCAGCAAACAATAAAGACAAGGCCAGTTAGGCATAAATTGACACAAAGCAATAACGCGCCATCTATACATATAAAATAAAAGGACTTAAAAGCGCGAATGTTTCTTTTAAACATAATACAAATTTCTACTGTCCTTACTGTGTCAATTTATGCCTAACTGGCCTTGTCTTTATTGTTTGCTGAAGAGCATTGCTCGAAGCAAATATTTGAATGTAATTCTAGTGTCCTATAAGCTTATGTCCATAATTTACTTGAAAACCATTTCTAAGAATCCATCCTTCAGTGTAGCATATAAAAGCAGAATGATCCAACACAGTATTAGAGCTCTGAGAAGCGGTCTGGTGGATTAAATTGGCGAAACCGCTGGGAGGGTTCACCACTGATGAGCCAAGCCCTCCCAATATATTTTTTCATCGCAGTAAGGACAGTAGAAATTTGTATTATGTTTAAAAGAAACATTCGCGCTTCTAAGTCCTTTTATTTTATATGTATAGATGGCGCGTTATTGCTTTGTGTCAATTTATGCCTAACTGGCCTTGTCTTTATTGTTTGCTGAAGAGCATTGCTCGAAGCAAATATTTGAATGTAATTCTACTGTCCTATAAGCTTATGTCCATAATTTACTTGAAAACCATTTCTTAGAATCCATCCTTCAGTGTAGCATATAAAAGCAGAATGATCCAACACAGTATTAGAGCTCTGAGAAGCGGTCTGGTGGATCAAATTGGCGAAACCGCTGGGAGGGTTCACCACTGATGAGCCAAGCCCTCCCAATATATTTTTCATCGCAGTAAGGACAGTAGAAATTTGTATTATGTTTAAAAGAAACATTCGCGCTTTTAAGTCCTTTTATTTTATATGTATAGATGGCGCGTTATTGCTTTGTGTCAATTTATGCCTAACTGGCCTTGTCTTTATTGTTTGCTGAAGAGCATTGCTCGAAGCAAATATTTGAATGTAATTCTACTGTCCTATAAGCTTATGTCCATAATTTACTTGAAAACCATTTCTAAGAATCCATCCTTCAGTGTAGCATATAAAAGCAGAATGATCCAACACAGTATTAGAGCTCTGAGAAGCGGTCTGGTGGATTAAATTGGCGAAACCGCTGGGAGGGTTCACCACTGATGAGCCAAGCCCTCCCAATATATTTTTTCATCGCAGTAAGGACAGTAGAAATTTGTATTATGTTTAAAAGAAAAATTCGCGCTTTTAAGTCCTTTTATTTTACATTATGATTTACAGTAAAATTGATTTTACATTTTTAAAAAGTTGTTTATATTTTATTTTTTAAAAGTTCGGGAACTTATTGATTCTACCGTGTATTTCGCTATACAATCATCTTACTTGTTACTGTAATAATAAAATCTCCTCCTTTTAATGTGAACTCGTTCTGGATTCTTCTACGGCATCACTAGTGAACAAAAGCCATCAACATCCCAACATATAACAATATGATAATCGAGAAGGCGCCATAATCATTTCTCGGCGTGCCGAGAGGAGACTAAAAGAGACATCGGATTTTCTTAATCTACCAGAACACACTGTTTAACATGTGCACAGAAGCAGTCTGATGAGGTCGACAGTGACGAAGAAGGAACGTCTGCAAGAAAAAGCACTCGCGTCGATCGGAAAGGGTAAGTGACGAAGAATTTGTAAAATGTCAAGATTGATGATGACTCTGGAAAAAAGATCATGAGAGCCATAGACAAGAAGTTGGGTATTGACCTATTACAATTAGAACTTTCTATTAGAGCAACTATGGTCTAAAGCCTATGCCCTTCAGAAATATCAATTGATGACTGAGGCTATGAAGGAAAGCAGAAAAGGAAAGGCTACTGCTTTCCTCAGAAACCTGACACATGACTCTTGTGGCGTTCTGAGGTTCCTCTCTGATGAAAAGAACGTTGAATAGGACCAAATTTAAATGCCAGGAATGATCGTTGGATTTGTAAAGACCCCTCAAAGGCACCTTTCGTGATGCACACGAGATTCCCTGCTCCCGTGATCTTCTTTGGCGTCATCAGCACTGAAGGGGATGTCATGTTTCCCCACTTCTTTGAACAGGGCTTCAGGGTGAACGCTGACACCTACATCAATGCCCTGGAGGCCGTTTTAAAGCCTTGAATGCACATGGTGGCCCCAGAAAGGAAGTTTTTCTTTTAACACAAGTCAGTTCTAGTGTATAAGGCAAAGAAGACAGACTTGGCTGACATTTAACATCTTTGGCACTGGATATCCGAGTTTTACTCTATTCAACAGCATAGACTAGGAAAAAAATATTCTCTAATATTTTATCCATTATCTGCTAAACCTTTTTAGGCTGACTTAATACAAAATTAAACACCGAAGTAGGAGAGACCCTCGTAGACTTATTCCCAGGAAAACCGATCTCATCTTCGCAAAGTTTGTCGCAACTAAAATACTTTGAAAATTACTCCAAGATCAAATAACCCTTGTACCTCAACTACATATACGTTAAGAGGTAATTATTATGAACACCGAGACTGAAGGATTGTACACACAAGACCAACTTTTTGTCAGAATAGTGCACCCGACAACGCTCTCCGAGTAGAAGAACTCGACCTCTAATTTCGAGGCACCTATTCTTCATCACTATGTGGTACGCATTACAAGAATTCCAAATTTTTGAACCTCTACCTCAGCACCCTAAGACCACCTCCAGTGCTCCAGTGACGCCCAGCTACCCCCGATGTTCCTATCAGCCTTCAAGTACTGCAAAGGCATCACAGGTACACCTGATGGGATGGTGGCGAAAGGTAGGGAGGCGCAATGCAGGCTGTCTAGATTGTGTCTGAACAGAAAGGGAAAGAAGGGTACCATTTTAAGATCCTCCACCTTTCCTGCGTCGAGCCAATACTACTATACTACATTTCCAGGGCCTGGTGGCAGCGAAATAGGGACCACAAGGTGGCATCGGAAAGGGTGCAAAGGACGGCGGCAGTTGGGTTCACAGGGAGATACCATACTTCCAGCACAGAGGCACTGTTGGTCCTCGCTGGGTTAGTGTGCCTGGGGTTGAACCTAGAGGAGAAAGCCATCAGGAAAAACATTTGGATAGATAGGAAAGATGCCTTGTGGTGATAGAAGTGTTATAGAATGAAAGAGGGCCCCGAATAAACTAGCATCATTGAAGGAAATTAGTTGGCAGATAGGCTCGCGAAGGATGGATGCCAGAAAGGAATATCAGTGGATTTCCCAATAACCAAGAAAGAGGTGTATAGAAGAGTCAGGGGACACGTCCAGGACCTGTGGTTAGACAGATTTAGGAACAGCGGAAAAAGAGGGAGGTATACAATTGGGTGAACACGCCCAAGTACTATGTAAAGACTATGTCCCTCAAACTTAGTGGTATCGGGACATGGATTCTTCCCCAGGAGTCTCCACAGATTTAAAAATTAAAAGCAATCCTGATTGCATCTGTGGAGAAAGGGATCTGGGAGCACGCCATTGTCCAAGCACGCCTTGGATTGTCCAAGAGTGGTGGGTGTAAAGAGGAGAGAAGAAGAGCGGGGAACGCTATCGAAACTGAGCTGCTGAGATTTCACAGCAAGCTTCTTGAGAAAGCCCACGACGTGGCAGCTGAACTTTATCTCAGCTGTGGGTGAACAGGGTCGACCGGTGGCCGCGGTCCCTGCTGGACACAGTAGATAGTTTCTCTATTGTGCTGTGACTAAAGTCCACCGCTATATAAATCCTTCTAGGTGCTTTTTTCTGGGAGTTGGTTTTTCCAGTACCAAATCCGAACCCCTGTTTGGATCCCGTTGCTTGGCTATTGAGAAGGATAGCAGCTAAGGGAATGCTTAGCATGCCAGCTTATGGACCTAAAGATTTGGAAGGCCATCTGCTTCTAGAATGTATTGTTCAAATCTGCCCATTAATGAGACAGTAAGACGGAATCTTATGTATGTTATTTTAACACACTATGGACATGGGTTTTTAGGGCAGTAGAATATAACATATATATTTGCTTCGAGCACTGCTCTTCAGAAAACAATTCACCACTGATGAACCAAGCCCTCTCATTATTTTTTATCGCAGTAAGGACAGTAGAGATGTTTGAATTATTTGTGAGGGAAATGCTTAATGGTTTTATATCTCATGTATAGATGCCCCTTTTATGTCTTTTAACTAAATTATCTAAGAAATAAAAGTATTTAAAAGACCTAATGTTTCTTTTTCGCATACATCAAACCTCTATACTGTCCTTACTGCGATTAAAAATATTGAGAGGGCTTGGCTCCTCAATGGTGAAACCCTACCAGACCACTTATTAGAGCTCTAATATTGTATTGGACTATTCTGCTTATATATTCTACACTGAATGGTGAAATCTCAGAAATGGTATCCGGGTAACTATGGACATAAGCTTTTAGGACAATAGAATTACCTATAAATATTTGCATCGAGCAATGCGCTTCCGCAAACAGGTGCATTATTGCTTTATATTAATTTATGCCTAACTTGTCCTTATTGTTTGAGGAAGAGCCTCGCTCGATGCAAATATTTATATGCAATTCTACTCTCTTAAAATCTTATGTCCATAGTTTACCAATATAATACATATTCATTCCTGCCTGGGCTGCTTGCTGATTTTGTTAAATTAAGTTTACTTAAATACCATTTCTAAGATTCCACCCTTCAGTGCAGCGTATAATATCAGAATAGTCCAATACAGTATTAGAGCTCTAAGAAACGGTCTGGTAGATTAAATTGGCGAAACTGATGGAAGAGATCCACCACTGATGAGCCAAGCCCTCCCAATATTTTGTCATTGCAGAAAGGACAGTAGAAGTTTGTTTTGTGTATAAAAGAAACATTCAAGTTTTTAAATACTTTCATTTCTTATATAAAGATGTGGCCTTATTGCTTTATATAAATAATTATCTGTTGAATCTCAGTGGACGCATACCTGACTGAGGCGCCATTGTTCAAAAGAGGTTGATTGCTGCGACAGCAATTTATTCCAATTTGACTACCTAAAATCCACAGTTCATTATATCTAGCTCTTTTAAATCCAAAATTGGCGCCTTCTTAGATGGGTTTGCTGTTAATATTTTTCTCAATTATCCCAAGTACGCATGGGATTAATCAAGATAGCATATAGTTATCTTTTCTCTATATATGCTTCACACATATCAAGACATTATACTTAAAATTATATAAAAGGGCTGTTTAAACCCATAATTATTTGATTGTGGTTCATTTTTATCTCGTAAATATACCAAAAATGCCCACTTCTGAGACATTCTATTGTGCCCTTTTCCCGAGTACATACATGGTACATAGCATTATCAACAGAAGTTGCGCAATTTGTGCACAAGTGAAATATGCTGTTTGAAAATTTCTAGTTGAAAGTTGTCAGAGCCCTGTCTATTTACACGGATATACTGAAATCTCGGAGACCATTGACACCGAAAAGTGGTCAATTCTACCTTTTAAACATATATTTATTTTGTATTTGGTTAGCAACTTCTAAAACAGCTACAAATATCGAAGTTATATAATCATAAATAATTTCTGACCTTTTACATCTATATGAAATTCACTATTAGCAAACTATATATATGCATATATAATTATTCTAAACCTTTCCACATAGCTTTGTCTTCAATATTGTAACAAAGTATTTATTCATTTTATTATTTTTATTAACAGTGGTCATTTTTATGTTTATATTTTGCTACTCTGTAATTTTGCCTCGTAGCTTATCTTTTGTTTACCATTCATAGTTTGTTCTTCCTTGAAATAAATTGTTGTCTCTTCCTGAAGTTTTTGTCTTCCCTAATTTTCCACGTGGCAATATTGTTTTGACGGGCACCAAAATATATATGTAGTAATCCCGACGTGGAATGTATTGGGCAGTCGTGGTAGTGGGTGCGTGATGGGATTCCCGCACGGGGACAGCAAGAGACAGAGGCAGGTCTAGATGGTAGCTTCAAGAGGTAGAGGTAGACCACGGACGAAGGCAGTCGAACCACGGGCGCCGCAGATGCCCTAAGCCTACGCGGATAGAAGGGGGGGTGAGAGATCCGACCGACCGTATAACGGCGTCGCTCTGAAAACAACTACTTTTGTCCCATTTTGGGGGTTTTTTATATTGGACGCCCGCATATGGCGGAGAGTCCTGATTGGTTCCTATAATCACGCCACCTGTCCGGCGCCGGGTTGTTTATCACGTCTGGCCTTTGTCCCCGTCTAGACTACCTTTACCTCTTTGTTTATTTGTCACTTCCATTGTTACAAGGTCGGTACATATTTTTATATAGATATGGGGTTATGATAAATATTAGAAGAAGATTGTGATCTATCTAACTCAAAATATACTACATATATATATATTTTTTCACATTTGGAATATCCTGAATTAGATTCTATATACCATCTGTGATGTCAATTGTAATATTTTACAGAACTTTGACTCAAACTTCGTTCTTAACCAGAAGAAATATGTCTCTTGTTGAATAAATGCCACCTCATTTATATGAGAAAAGGCTTTTGTTAATATAAGAAGAAATTTATTAAAACCCAACATATAGTTTAATCCAATATTCTGCACAAGCCATCAGCAACATCCAGTTGCATGATCAACTGATATAGGAAGACATTTCTCACCCTATATTCCTCTTATCTACTTTCCTCTATGTTCTAAGGTCAGGCAAAGTTGGATTTTCACCAAAGTGTGCCTGGATCATGGTACCACAATCAAGGAAAGCTATCCCCTACACCCCATTTCATGAGATCAGATGTTGATTTGCATGCTGCATTGCACATCGACCTTTGGGAGAGTCCTCTGCTTATCAACAACAGCTCAAGGAACATGGACTCATGGAATTTGTGTAATCTGTACACAAGGGGATAAGAAACAATAATAAAGACATCTCCTTATCGTGAAACTTAAAAGTTGATGATGGCTTGCACCCTCTATCGGAATAAATATAAACTATTCGGTGATTTTTAATTATTCCAGAATTGCCCAAATATCCACTCTTGATTAATCAAGAAAAGCTAATCATTGTATTCATTTTGGGCTGTTGGCCCTTGTCAGTGTGGTACAAGCTGTACCTCAACGACCATAAGACTGGTCATTCAGGCATCCTGAAAAATCATGGAATAATTACAAATCAATGAATAGTTGATATTTATTCTGATAGATGCCGCAAGCAATCAGCAATTTTCAGTTGCATGATAAGGAGATGCCTTTTTTTTCTTTCTTAATTAATGCACCTTATCCCAGTACAATTTCACATTTGTACTATTTTTCACAATGTTCTAAGGTGTTATAAGAACATGCTGCAGGTTTGTGTATCTCAAGGCTGAGAGTGACAACAAAGGGAGATCCAGGAGAACACATCTACTTTATTGAGCCAGCCAGCCGGCCGTCCTAGCGGTAGAGATGATCTGCCTCAATGTTGAGGGCAATCTCCGGCTCCCACTGGTCGCCGTTGTTTAGCAACTTCTCCTTGTTGTAGAGCAGCTCCTCCCGCCACTCTGTGGAGTACTCAAAGTTGGGGCCCTGCACACCACCATTCCTGATGATCTAGGTACTTTGGGATATTTTGTAACAAAGTATTTATTATTTTTATTAACAGAGTGGTCATTTTTATGTTTATATTTTGCTACTCTGTAAATTTCCCTCAGCTTATCTTTTGTTTACCATTCATAGTTTTGTCCTTGCCTGAAATAAATTGTTGACTCCTCCTGAAGTTTTTGTCTTCCCTAATTTTCCACGTGGCAATATCATAGTGGTATCTTCTTCTTCTTTCTTATCTCCACTCAATCATATTAGGGTACCAAGCTTGAGACTGCTAGGGATGAGTAGATCTCATCAATGGGTGAGTCATGACTGGGTGACGTAGAATGTGTCTGCCTTTGTCATCATATCAGTATAAAATGTTAAAGCACAATTTGGATTATAGATTATAAACACAAGGTAATAAGACCAAATCCAAATAAATAAATAGTGTGTGACATTTCTTCTCTGTCGCATTCAGTACTTTTGTCTGAAGATGGTAACAACACTGTTACCGAAACGTCACACACTATTTATTTAATTGGATTTGGTCTTATTACCTTGTGTAGTATAAAGTGTATAAGTGATTCCTCGTATCATCAGGACTGCTACCAACCAAACTCGCCAAGAAGACCTACAAGAATAGTGAATTATTTTATTCACAATTCAAGTTTTATTCGCAATATGAAAATCTATTCCTTTCTATAACATCAGAACAACATTTGACCAGAGATCTCCCATTACCAGTCAAAATATGCATCGTACAACAACAACAACAAACAACAAAAAGCTTTATTAAGACAATTCAGTCTTACACGGATTCTCCAAGCACAGAAATGTAGGGTACATACAAGAATAACCGTATTAACAACAACAAAAGTACCTGTTATGACCCTTTGGTCTTATACAACTTCTCCAAGTAGAAGAGGGTATATACAGGAACAATAGTTACAATAATGCTATTTACAACGTGTCAAGGGAGAGAGAAGCAAAAAAGGGCTTGCTGGGGAACTAGAATATTATCATGGGTAGATGTTATTATATCTCTTGAGGAAAGATCTCGCGACAATAAAGTTGAGATATCCAGCAGGTTAAGAAAGTCTCCAAGGTGGTTGATGCGAATGTTTAGTTCACCATATAAATTATCTCCAGTCCATTGTGTATCTTGATCGTGATATATATATTCTCTAGTTGGAGTTCGTTAGGAGGTAGATACGTGAAGGTTATACAAGTCAGCAATGAATCTATGCTTGGGTTCATTTTAAGTAACCGAAATCCAATTAGTTTTCTCTTCAACATTGTCCAGTATGTGTTTATTTTTGATATAAATTCCCACAATGATGTCTTCAGAGCTTCTTCCCTGACCCGAGATTTTTCTGGCAAGTGATTGGTAAACCTGGAAATTCTCGATCTCGAGTTTTAGATCAAATTGGCACTAAGTTTCCGTTATAGCAAATATTTCAAATTGTTTTAAATAATTAATGAAAGGGAAAACGTATAAATTGGAAAAATTCCAATACATAATATTTACATAATTGTGACCAAGTTTTAATAGTTGTTAAATCGAGTAGTTTAGTTTTCCATTCCTATTAGCTATATGTGATTGATGGTGATATTTTCTTGCCTGTAAAAAGAGATATGATGTGATCCTTCCAGTTCCTTTCTGAGTGTTTGCTATATCTCAGTTCCTTCTGAACTCATGATCTTATCATTTATAACTTGGTAAACAGTACTTCCCACAATCAACTTGCTATCTCGAAGTCCAGATGAGATTCCTTTAGCCAAAAGTTCTTTTCTCTTATTAATCAACAATCGACGCTGTTCTCTAACTTTTAAGGTGTAATCCTTATTTATGTAAATCCTTAATTGCTTAAGCTTGAATGCATTCCTAAATAATTTTATTCTGTCTTCATATTTGGGTATTTCAACCAGTAGGGGTGCGCTCGGCCTTTTAGATAATCGATGACATTTAAGGATGTTAATATTCTCGGAGATTTGCATATTATCCGTAATTATCTGTTTTATTTTTGCGAGAGATTCATCGCTTGTTTCATTTTCTTTCTTTTCGACTCCGTAAAAAATTAAATTACTTTCTCTCATTTTCATCTCCGTGAAATCTATTCTTTTCTCAATTTCTTGGATCCTTTCAGAATTCTTCGAGACAGATTTTACCGTGTTTTCCATAGTATTCTCCAGTTGTTGTATACGTCGATTTAATTTATCAACTCCTTGCTCTATAGAAAGTAATCTTGTCTCTAATTTATCCCCCCAGTTATCCATTTTATTTGAGATTGCACCAATCAATTGTCGAATATCACCTTCCATACATGACTCGAGCGTAGTTTGCCTAGTGGGCCTAGGTCCCGGGTTTTGCTCTATGCCAGATATCAGTTTATCCCCCCAGTTATCCATTTTATTTGAGATTGCACCAATCAATTGTCGAATATCACCTTCCATACATGACTCGAGCGTAGTTTGCCTAGTGGGCCTAGGTCCCGGGTTTTGCTCTATGCCAGATATCAGTAATAACATCAAAATTATACATCTAAGCTTTGGCCTTCTGTACTGAATCTGAATCTTGAATTTCAGATTCTCAACATAACCCAGATCCACTGCCAAACTATAATTTGCACAATTTTCACACGAATCAAAATTTGCATAGATAAAAGTTGAGCGAAGCTTGTTTCGCTGTAAATTTAAATAAATTATGATAAGAATTACAATTGGCCTCATATTATGAAGATATAAATTTACCAATATCACCTCAATAAAAAAATAGCTCTTTTTTATAAAGTACGGCGAAAAAGCTTTAAAAATAAATTACCTAGCAGGAGCTGTCGTTTCACGCAACCTTTCCCTTTGGCCACCTGGCGGAGAATCCTCAATGTATCGTACAAATAACTCTTTACACTGTTCAAAGGAAACCACGCTAAAATATTTACCTCAACTGACCCAATATGCTCATTATGTAATTTAAAAAACCAACTCGGAACTGGAAAAAAAAGGTAAATTAGAATCTGAAAATTATTGATAAATACAAAATGTAAACACACAGAAAAACCTCACTGACCCCAATGGACTGTGGCTCACTATAGCCATGGCTGGTGGAAGGATGGTCTAAACCGTTGGTTTTCGACCGCTACGACCTGGGATTGAATCCCGCATTGGGCACTTTTTTCTAATTGAAAAATGCTCCAATGGCCCTCGATTATTTTAAAAGTCCAACCTCACCAGCGAGTGCAAGTAAACAAATGGGGCTCTGGCACATTTGTAAGTGCAAAGTCGAACTGCTTTTCACATGTGTAGACATGTGGTTCACTTACAGTAAAAGCAGTCGCCTACTTCTACCCACCATAATTATCATGGCCTGTACCACGTGTACTAGGGATAAGCAAAAAAAAAAATAGCCATGGCTCATTATTTGGTAGCACCAATATATTGTAGGTCCATTATAAAGGTAGGCCTGTTCTATCCTCAGTTTGTTTTGGCAAGGTAATACATTAATTGTTACATCAGTAAAATAGATAGAAGTGGCTGAAAGAATCCTCAGTAGAATTGGTATCTGAACCAAAAACCCGGAGCTATTCTGGAATGTGTGATACAGACAGCAACCTGTATTTCCAGGCTCAAAACTGGCAGCCATACAAAACCGCTCTTCTTCCAGGATGGTGTAAGGACCTTCCCACAATGCACCATCTGCAGGACCAAAGACCAGACCACCTCTTGGAATGCATGGGAGCCTCAAGACAGGACCTATATTCCAACCCTACCAAGATACAGTAGAACCTTCCTGTAAAGGACACTTAATTGCAGAGCCAAAGTGTCCTTTAGGGAGAGGTGTCCTCTTACCAGAGAGTTGCTAAATAGTAAAAATGGTAATTTTGCAAATGAAAACTGTCCTTTGTCGAGAGGTGTCTGCTAAAGGGAGGTTCTACTGTAGTGAATTTGATCTATGACTTTAGTCGTCATGACCTTGTATAATTATACAATGGGATAATAAATTCTCAGTAGATAGGCTGTCAAACCACCAGAATTGACAGAGTGAGTGTTACCTCTACAATGGCATCCACAGGACAGGCCTCCTGGCAGAAGCCACAGTAGATACACTTGGTCATGTCAATGTCGTAGCGGGTTGTCCTCCGGCTGCCATCGGAGCGCTCCTCAGCCTCAATGGTGATGGCCTGGTCCCACCCAGTTGAAACAATTTTACATTTTCAAATAACACGCATTGCTTTTTAGGTCCAACATATTTTAATAAATTCACATTTTTTGTGTCCTATACGTAATGGATCCCAAATCGCAACAAATATTGTCTTTTTTATTCGTCATACACGTTGTAACAAAAAAAAATTAATCAAATATTCCAAAAGTTCCTATTACAGTAGCACTGCGCCCCAAAAATAGATACTTCTTGTCTCTCCTTGAGGTAGTCTCTCTACAGAGGTTTGGTTATGTCAGGACATGTCAGTTATGATCGTAAAGATAGAGGTTTGGTTATGTCAGGACATGTCAGTTATGATCGTAAAGATAGAGGTTTGGTTATGTCAGGACATGTCAGTTATGATCGTAAAGATAGAGGTTTGGTTATGTCAGGACATGTCAGTTATGATCGTAAAGATAGAGGTTTGGTTATGTCAGGACATGTCAGTTATGATCGTAAAGATAGAGGTTTGGTTATGTCAGGACATGTCAGTTATGATCGTAAAGATAGAGGTTTGGTTATGTCAGGACATGTCAGTTATGATCGTAAAGATAGAGGTTTGGTTATGTCAGGACATGTCAGTTATGATCGTAAAGATAGAGGTTTGGTTATGTCAGGACATGTCAGTTATGATCGTAAAGATAGAGGTTTGGTTATGTCAGGACATGTCAGTTATGATCGTAAAGATAGAGGTTTGGTTATGTCAGGACATGTCAGTTATGATCGTAAAGATAGAGGTTTGGTTATGTCAGGACATGTCAGTTATGATCGTAAAGATAGAGGTTTGGTTATGTCAGGACATGTCAGTTATGATCGTAAAGATAGAGGTTGCCTGGCCGGTGGCATTCATAGTTCTTAAAATTAAAGATACTTCGGCCATAATGATGTTAGAGAAGTGGTCACTCTGGGAGGTGATCTCTCTACAGAGGTTTAGTTATGTCAGGACATGTTGCTAATGGAAAGTTTTACTAGATACTTCCCCAGTCACTGGTTAGATCAGGTCAAAACATTCTCATTTTCCATTAAAATGGCAGAGAGGAATTTCTGTAGTGTATGTTGGATATTCCTGCTATAAAATACAGCTGACCCCATTACAACAACATGACATGAGAACAAGTTGTTTTTATAATCCCGGTTAAAAAACAATTGGGGCATAAAACTTGCAACTTTTGATGTTGTAACCAAGTTGATGAGGCTCTACAGTAGGTGGATAATCCGGCCATATTTGTAGAATGTCCTGTAGTACTTGTACGGCCCTAATAGAGAATTTAGATGATATTTATCAAAAACACTGACACCATATAAAAGATCCCACAATTGATTACTCTGACATGGCCTAAAGGGTTCAGAGCTTTTGATACTCGGGAGTGCCCTTGAAGGAAGGAAGTGTACCGGCACCTTCCAGAATAAGCAAATGTTACTCACTCAAAGCAGTGTTGATTTACTGTTGCACTGTGAGCAATAAGGCACAATTCAGATTATAAACGCAAGGTAATAAGACCAAATCCAAATAAATGTAATTCTACTATCCTAAAACTTCTGTCCATAGTTTGCTTAAATACCATTTCTAAGATTCCACCCTTCGGTGCAGCATATAAAAGCACAATGGTCCAATACAGTATTAGAGCTCTAAAGAAGCGGTCTGGTAGATTAAATTGGTCGCTGGGAGGATATATCACTGATGAGCCAAGTCCTTCCAATATTTTTTTATCATAGTAAGGACAGTAGAAGTTTGATTTATTTGTGAAAAGAAACATTCACGTCTTAATGTTTTCATTTGTTATAAATAAATAGTGCGTGATGTACTTTTGTCTGAAGATGGTAACAACGCTGTTACAGAAACACCACACACTATTTATTTATTTGGATTTGGCCTTATTACCTTGTGTTTGTGGAACATAGCATTATATGGGGGTGAAACATGGATTCTGTCGGATGTGGAAGATTTTTGAGATGTGGTACAGAGAGATATTGAAGTGTGTCATCAATGACAAAGGGGACGAGAGAACATGGTAAGAAAACAGGCTGAATGATTACCAGGAATGAAAAAAGAGATCGTAAGAAGACACCTCTTCCGATAGGATACTCTAGCTCTGCAACTAGGTGTTGTAGAGAGGTTATATTTTATACAGAACTGAAGACAGCCATAGTTGTATGCAAATATAGGAAGACACCTAAAATGTGGACATGGAGAAAGCTACTCAAAGTGCCATGGACAGACAAAAGGTCAAATGTTTTAACCTCAAATGAAATTAATCCTGTTAGATCCCTAGAATCCCAAATATGTAAACAAAGACTGATCTACTTCGGACACATAATGAGAGAAAGTAGTTTAGAAAAGATGATGTCGAAAAAAATTTGAAGGGTTGATAAGGCACAATTTGGATTATAGATTATAAACACAAGGTAATAAGACCAAATCTAAATAAATAAATAGTGTGTGACGTTTTGTAACAGCATTGTTACCATCTTCAGACAAAAGTATTGTATCCATTCCATAAAGTATCCATTCAGTACTTTTGTCTGAAGATGGTAACAACGCTGTTACCGAAACGTCACACACTATTTATTTATTACCTTGTATGAAGAGATCAGGGTTGAGCAATCAGAGAGAAAACAAATGTGTTAATTATCATTCTAAAGGCAAATTATTTTGAAGGCAATTATTTTTTCAGGGCCATGGCTCATCATCAGAAAACCCTTCCTAGGTCACAATCACATAGGAGACTGGCTAACTGCATTTAGTTGTTGTTTCTTCTTATTCCCTTGTGCAATGATTACACAATTTCATGAGTCCATGCTCCTCAAGCTTGATCTTATCAAATGGGGTGTAGAGGGGCAGCTTTCATTGATAATGGTACCATGACACACTTTGGTGAAAGTTTGACTTTGCCTGTAATTTGAGGCCATTCCTAACATGGAAGCCTTTGCTGCCGAATCTAACATAAGTACAGATACAGCTCCTCCGTACCCCTGGAGAGGAACCTTTGCTGAGGTCTATCAACGGGTTCAGATGAACTGCATTTAGTAGTATTTGGTATTATTTTTAACTTAGAGGAATTATTCTTTATTTCACTAACCAGTTGAGTTTAAATCTCATTTAAAGAGGTGCATATAGTCTTCATGGCAATGGTTTTGCACAACTCTAGGTATTATTCAGGTAGACTTGCCTGGTTATTTATTACAAAGGTTATTGTAGTGGTAGAGTAGAGATTCACCTGAGCTGGGCAGATGGCCTCGCAGAGCTTGCAGGCGATGCAGCGCTCCTCCCCAGAGGGATACCTCCTCAGAGCGTGTTCTCCGCGGAACCTGGGGCTAAGGGGACCCTTCTCAAAGGGATAATTGATTGTGGCCGGCTCCTTGAAGATGTGGGCGAAGGTCACAGACAGTCCTGGATAGCATGATTCATGTCAGAGACGGCTAATCATTAGGTAAAGTGCTGTGGCCAACATCAGTCAATACTGTACATCATATTGTCTTGTACAAGTGGGAGCATTTTAATCCTCTTATTTCCACAAAAATACAACAACAGTGGAAGTGCATTATAAAATCCTCTTTTATAACAGCAACTTGGTTCAAACAACATAAAATCTCAAGTGTTATAGTGAGGTTGTACAGTAGAACCTCCATGTAAAGGACAACACCTAATTGCAGAGCCAAAGTGTCCTTTTACCGGAGAGTTTCTAAATAGTACAAATGATAATTTTGCCAATGAAAATTGTCCTTTGTAGAGAAGTGTCCTCTAGGGCGAGTGTCCTCTCATGGAGGTTCTACTGTATTGTACAAGAAGAGATCTATGTGTAGGTATATTTACTTTGGATGCATATAGAAATTTATGGAGAAATCTTAATTCTTATATTCTAGATAATTTTTTTAAAGAATGTTAAAACTACATTGAATATGATAGGCATATACAACTTGGATTATAGATTATAAAAACAAGGTAATGAGACCAAATCTAAATAAATAAATAGTGTGTGATGTTTCGGTAACAGCATTGTTACTGAGACATCACACACTTTATTTGATCTTATTACCTTGTTTTTACATTGAATATGTTTAAAATTTAGCTTATAAATACATCTATAACAAAAGAAAACATTAAGATGCGAATGTTTATTCTCAGAAATAAATCAATCTTCTACTGTCCTTACTGCGATGGAAAAATATTGCGAGAGCTTGGCTCATCAGTGGTGAACCCTCCCAGCGGTTTCACCAATTTAATCTACCAGACCGCTTCTTTAGAGCTCTAATACTGTATTGGATCATTCTGCCCATATATGCTACACTGAAATGTGGAATCTTAGAAATGGTAATGGTATGTTCGTGGCTTGAATGTTCAGTAAAAGATACTAAGAAGCACTTTGCCACTTGTCTTGAATTAGTTTATTATCTTTGGGTTTTAGAGTTATATATAGCTACCACATGAATTTAGAATACATGAATTTTTTACTTAGATTTTGATACTAGTGGTAGAGAGAGAGAGAAAACAAAAAGGCAACTATTAATTAACTAAAACTGGTAATTTTACATACATACTGATTGCTTTAAAATTTACATATTAAAGATTTATATTGTACAATTGAATTTAGAATATTTTGGCTTAATTTTCATATATAAAATTGAATTTAAGGAAATTATTAACTATAGGATCCAACATACTCCCCTGGCTGGGAAGAGATGACCAGAAAATAAAAAATAAAAAAAAATAAATAAAAATAAAAAAAGAGTTCCAATAGTATAGATGCTGGACTAATTGATTCCGACTATGTAGCTAAGATTACAATTCTCATTGTTTGAAAGGTAATGGAATAAGCTTCCATCTTTGAGTATCCGATTGAGGTGAATCTTGGATGAGATTTTCAGATTCGTTGGCCAGTTCTCTTTCGGGAACTGCTGGATTATCAGATTCTGCGGCTGCTAAGTCGGATTCAATAGGATCTTCCCAAGGTTTTGATTCAGCCTTTATGCATGAGCCTTGTTCGGTCGATTCCTCTAAATGTTCTTTGGAGAGTTGTCGACTTTCTGCCGCCTTCTCAAAATCTTCCAGATTGACTGCCTTTTCTAAAGCTTCGGGTCTTAAGACTTCTTTCTTCAAGATTTCTGGCCATTCTATATATGCCGATGAACTGTAATTTTCATCGTCGTCTTCAAAGCATAGAGAATCGATGGGCTTCCAGCGGGATAATTTTGCCTTTTCACCGCTCTGTAGATAATCCTTTGTTGATGTATCCACAATTTCAACAGGTACAACTTTCTCTTTGCTTGACGATTCATTAGCTTCTGTATAAACATTGATTATGCCACTGGTAGCCTCTTTAGGTCGATTAAGATCAGCTTCAACTACATTGAGGTGAGCTGAGTCATCATGGCACAGTTCTTTCTTATCCAGAGCTTCTACACTGACCACTGGTTCTTTCGAATATTTGCCTTCCGATTTATCAATAACCGAAACTTCGGAGATTTCAATCTTTGGAGTCCCGATATCTTTGTTAGACTCTTCGTCTTCAATGACAAAAGTGGTTTCTAAAATTGAAGAATCTTCTTGATTCTCATCAATAGCCTCAGGAATGTCGGCATTCTCAGTTAAGAGATTTTTGATAAGTGATTCCTGGCGTGGAGATTTTGGTTGTAAGAGAGGGAATTTTTGATTTTCATTTAAATAGGAATACTTGAGTCTACCTCCAACTCTTAGAAGTCCTTGAGTGTCTAAGAAGGGATTTAGAGAAGTTAGCTTGTTGGACAGAGGTAGTTGTTTGTTTGACTTCAGTAATTTTATTTCTGTGCAGAATTCAACTTGCTGGATTGATTTGACTAAGACTTGAATTGCCTTTGTTAATTCTTTTGTTGTCAAAGGTCCTTTCTGACGAATTGGATCAAAGAGGAGGCAATTGTAGTAGAATCTCCAACACCAAGCTGTTATTCGGATCAATTTGGTCATTGTGGAATACCTTTCAATGAATTCTAGATTTAACATAGTTTCTGAATTTTGAATTAAGGTTGTTTGATCCAACACTTGACCCTCACCGACTTCTTCTTGAATGATATTGAGATTTACTTGGGTTGGTGAAGAAGGAATATATCGAACATTATTTTCTTGAAGCCAAATAGGACCCCGCATCCAAATTCTATGATTGACCAAGTCTTGAGGCATGATTCCTCTTGATGCGCAATCAGCTGGATTATCTTGACTGGATACATGGAACCAATCAGTGATTTGAGTCAAATTTTGAATTGACGACACTCTGTTCGAAACAAAGGCCTTCCATCTGCTGGCATCTGATCTTATCCAATCTATGCAGATTTGTGAATCAGTCCACAAAAAGGTTTTGTCAGGTTGAAAAGGAAATGATTCAAGAATGACTTGATTCAGTTGAGCCAAAAGCAATGCTGCACTTAGTTCAAGTCTTGGAATTGTAATGGTCTTTAATGGTGCAACCTTAGTTTTTGAGGTTATCAGATTGATTTTGATCTTTTGATTTTTGAATCTAGTTTTCAAGTAAAAAACTGCTGAATAAGCATTAAGGGATGCATCACAAAATCCATGTAGTTGTAATTCTTCTATTTCAGAAGATGAACTGTTCAGGTATCTTGGTATTTTGATTTCCTTTAGGCACGATAGTTGAGTTTGGAATTTATTCCAATTTGACTTTATATCTGATTCAATTGGTTCATCCCATGAAGTTTTCTCAGCAGGAAGTTGACGTTTTCGCCTATAATAGGGTGGTGGCTTTATCTTAGGAATAATCGAAGTTTCTTTCTTAGATGAGAGTGGTTCACTTGACTGAGAAGCGAGAGGTTGTTCTGGAGTGGATGGTTGACTTGATTCAGAAGGAAGTAATTGGTTTTGTTTAGAAGTAATTTGTAGAGTTAACTTGGAGATACGTGACTTTTTAGATTTACTTGGAATTTCTTCAGATTTACTTGAATTATCTTCGGATCTACTTAGATTTTCTTCAGATTTACTTGAATTATCTTCAGATTCTTCTATAGAGGAGCATGAAAAATTGGAGTTCTGAGACATCTGTGGCTCTGTATAATCCCCAGAACATCGGCAACTCTCTGAACCTCTGGTGGGAGATGTAGGGGACTTGGGCCCACTTTGGGCCTTGAAATCTTCAACAGAAGCCGATGAGAGAGTGTAACTCTGCTCTGGGCTCATCGGGTAGGATGGCAGATTAACAACTCGGTTCTGGCTCTCTATAGAGTCTTCTTCTATAGGAATTGGAATCTGCTTGGAGCACCCAGGGCTTGATGGCATTTCGACCAAAGGGGACATGGCCTCTTTCAGGCTGTGAACTGATACTTGTAAGTGGGTTGGAGAGTTGTGTTTGGAGCTCTGTAGGCTCAAAGTTAGAGACGGTGACCCTTGAACAGAGTCTGGTAGACTTGGAGAGGTCTGAATGGACCCCGGCAGACTTGGAAAGTTCTGAGTGAACTCCTTTAGACTTGGAGAGTTCTGAATGGACTCTTGTAGACTTGGAGAGTTCTGAGTGAACTCCTTTAGACTTGGAGAGTTCTGAATGGACTCTTGTAGACTTGGAGATGGGGCATTCTTTATACCCAACTGGGCCTTAGAAATTGGGACATCTTCAAGTTCCCAGAATTTTCTTATGCTGGAATCAAGTTCAGTGGTACAGTGATTGATTACCGAAGTATTCGACTTAATAGTTGAATGGATTCTCCCAGAAACAAGCCAACCTAACTTGGTATTAAGTGCTATAGGATGGTGCTTTAAATCTGTTTTATGACCTAGAATTATTTCTACAAAGGTATCTGCACCCAAAATTAGGTCTATGGGCTTGGTGACATAGAATTCTGGGTCTGCCAAGAGCAAATTTTCTAAATGAGGAAAGTCTGCTGACTGAATTTGGAAGGTCTGCAGTTACCCTCCCAACCACAAATGCTCTGGCAGAAAATAATTGATCATTATGATGTGGGGTGAACTCTATTTCAACCTGCGATGTTGTCCTGTTGACAACAATGTCACCTACACCTTTTAGTGTATAAGAATTTTTCCTTTTTTCAAGTCCCAACTTGTGGCAACATTGTTCTGAAATTAGGCTTATTTGGGACCCATTGTCCACTAATGCTCTACATAGCACAAATGAGCCATCCTTCGCCTTGACTTTAATAAGGGCTGTTGACAGTAGAATATTTGTTTCCGTTTCCAAAGGCATCACATTACAGATGGTATTTGTTGAAATCAACATCTCTTGAGAGGTTGTTGGTTGTGAAATGGATGGTTCAGAGTTGTATTGATGCAGAAGAGTATGATGGTTCTGCTTGCAGTTTTTACATCTTGATGTGATGAGACATTTGGATATCTCATGATTTGCTCTAAGGCAATTTTGACAAAGTTTATGTTTTTTAACTAATTCCCATTTTTTAGGCAAGGGAAGATTTATGAATCTATGGCAGTCATTTAGTTTATGAATTTGATGACATAAAATACAATTTTGACCTTTGTTGACATAAAGGCCGTGAGCCATCATATTTTTGCTAGAGGTTTTTTGTTCCTGGAACAAAGGAATTCTCATACCTTGCAGGCTTCTAGCATGTTTTTCTAAAAAATTCACAAAGTTTTCAAATGTTGGATATTCTTCATTTTGAAGGGTTAATTCCCATTCTTTCCTGAGGGCTTCACCGATTCTTTTTTCAAAAAAATTGATCAGGATTAGATCTGTTAATGTGTTTTTCTCAAGTCCTAGCACTGAGAGATTTCTAATGCCTTCATTGCAAACATCAAGGATTTCATAGAGAGAACCAGCCGAAATAGATTTTAATGGCCTTATGGAGAATATTTTGTTGATTTGTGAAAAAGCCAATTCTCTTCTGTTATTAAATCTATTGCATAAGGTATCCCATGCTTGCTGGTAGTTTTTGTCAGAAATGGGAAAACCCCGAATCAACTTTTCCACAGGACCCTTAACAGATGCATTTAGGTATTGAAATTTTTGTATTTCCGTTAGTGTTTGATTTGAATTAATGGTGGAGTTAAATATTTCTCTAAAACTAAGCCAATTGGCTGAATCACCATTGAAAATGGGTAAATTTATCTTAGGTAAATTAACATTGGATTCGGGCAGTTGTTTATCACTATGAGTATTTTCTTTGGTTTCAATCAAAAATAAAGCTTCTTCAATAGACACCAACATATTAAAAATATCCTCTTTGGCTTTTGAATAATCGTCATATTGTGTCTCATCTAACTCTGATTCTAATAATGTGTTGATAACTTGATTTAGGCTAATTTCACTTTCATTAACTTTTTGTTGGAATAGCTTTAATCTATGTATGTTTTTGGATTCTACAATAGCTTTATTCTTTGATTCCAGATCCTTTATTTCCTGAATAATAAAGTTGAATTTGTGCCGAATTTTAACTTCAGATTTGGGCATGACTTTATTTTAAGAATTTTAAGTTTTCAAATGGCTTACCTTAATTTTTTAAAGTATCCGGCTCGAGGGACCATAATGTTCGTGGCTTGAATGTTCAGTAAAAGATACTAAGAAGCACTTTGCCACTTGTCTTGAATTAGTTTATTATCTTTGGGTTTTAGAGTTATATATAGCTACCACATGAATTTAGAATACATGAATTTTTTACTTAGATTTTGATACTAGTGGTAGAGAGAGAGAGAAAACAAAAAGGCAACTATTAATTAACTAAAACTGGTAATTTTACATACATACTGATTGCTTTAAAATTTACATATTAAAGATTTATATTGTACAATTGAATTTAGAATATTTTGGCTTAATTTTCATATATAAAATTGAATTTAAGGAAATTATTAACTATAGGATCCAACAGGTAAGAAACAAGTCTGGTAGATTAAATTGGCGAAACCGCTGGGAGGATTGACCACTGATGAGCCAAGCCCTCCCAATATTTTTTCATCGCAGTAAGGACAGTAGAAGTTTGATTTATTTGTGAAAAGAAACATTCGCATTTTAATGTTTTCATTTGTTATATATAGATGGTGCGTTATTGCTTTGTATTGAAATACATCTATAGCATTTTTTCAATATGGAGCCTACAAGTGTGCTTGGATGAATGGCTTCCAGTTACTGGATAGCGTATCGGACACAAATAAAAGTAAATTTTAGGTGTTTTTTTTTTTTCATTATCATTCTCACATTTTTGCACAGATTTCTAGAATTTACATGCATGTATATACGAGCATGCTAATGAAAAACCAATATTTATAAACAACATTGTTTTATCAAAAAGTTCAAGAACAAGGGGAGAATTCTTTCTTTTATAAAATAAACAAATCTCATTGTTCTTGGACTTTTTGCTATAATCTAAAGCAAAATTAATTAGAAAAGATAGTATTGCTTTATTATTTAGGATTTTTAAAACGGGAGGAATAAAACAACAATATAAACAGTAGCTATAAGTTTCTTTATTTGTACAAAGTACAAGCTTTCGGATCTTTATAATACTTCTACAGACATAGCTACGAGTTGAGAGAATGAGGATATGTAAATATACAATATTATTTACATATATATTAAAAAACACAAACAAATTTAATAAATACAGTTAAACCTGTCTATAGCGCCCCCACTTGAGACTCACCAAAATAGGGTGCTATAGACAGGTCACTTTTAATGTAAATCGCATCGTACTACGTATTTAAAATCGGGTGCTATAGAGAGGAAGGTGCTATTTAGAGGGGGTGCTATAGACAGGTTTAACTGTATATATGTAAATGATATTGTATATTTATATATCCTCATTCTCTCAACTTATAGCTATGTCTGTAGAAGAATTGCAAAGATCCGAAAGCTTGTATTTTGCACAAATAAATAAACGTATTGCTACAGTTTATATTGTTATTTTATACTTTATAGCAATTTTCTCTTCTAAAGTCTATGGAATGTTGAAATTGAAAATAATTATAGAGTACAAGGATTGACCTGAAAACTTTGCTTGCATCGGGCAATCTCTGTCTACCCCTATGTCTACGGCCTTGGGTGGTGCTATGGTGGAATCATGTTTAGCCATGGGTAGAGGTAAGGGGTAGTTAGCATCCCTGCCAGAAAGTTCCACTGTCCTAAAAGCTTATGTCCATAGTTTGCTTAACCCTTAACTGGCGGGTTGGGTAGTTCTGCCCATGCATAAACTTAATATAGGAAAAATATTTTTTTTTTCGTTTACCTAGAGCTACCAGCTTTCATGTATTCTAATTTTACAGTATACAAACATTTTCCATCCATTGTTTATAAACTTCAGTTTTGGGAGGGGGGTTAAATTTGCATGTTGGGGCGGATTCTGCCCAGCCCGTCCAGAAGCGCGAGAATTTTTCGTGTCAGCATTAGCTCGTGGCTCATATTTGAGTCTCTATCTTCCACTATTTTTAGCTTCCTTTTACAAAATAACACTTCTTTCTTTGGATAAGTATAATTATCAATCAAGTCAACAGAGAGAACTATCCCTGCCAACCCAATATATATATAGGTTTTAGAGATTAGTCGACCACACTTTGGAAGGAATATTCCAGCAGACAATTGGTTCACTTCAGTAGAAATAGTTGATAAGTTGAAAGAACATGGTCTTACATATTTAGAAACAATGAGAAAGAACAAACCTTAGATTCACCACAATTTCAACCGCACCCTAATAGAGAACCGGGGACATCTATTTTTGGTTTCTCCTGGAACAACCACTTTAGTCTCCTATGTTCCCAAAAAAAAAATAATAAAATCGGTAATCAGATTGATAAAAAGGGTAAAAAAAGGAGTAATTTTATTGTTGATCTTGGGAAAGCATTGACTGATGAACACCTAGCCACACGTAATCTCAATTCTCTCCCACTGCAATTACAGGCGACAATTCAAGAAGAATGATGGTTCAAGTAAACCAAGTGAAACTACAATGCCACAACAATCTGATACTCCAAAAAGGTGCTACAAATGTCCATCAAAAAACGCAGTAAAAAATAAAATTCCTTTGCTCTGTATGTCAACTAAGCGTTTGCAAAAACATTTCTTATAAATTTGTGAAAAATGAAAATAAGATTATATTCAAAATTTTTAAAAGTCAAAATCTGTATATTAACTATATATTAATTAAATATTTTTTTGAATATTGATTTCAATCATTATTTAGCGCTTATTTCATAAAGTTACAAAAGTGGGTTGAATCTACCCAACCCGTCCAGTTACGTAAGAAAAATCCACCCGTCCAGTTAAGGGTTAAATACCGTTTCTAAGATTCCACCTTTCAGTGTAGCATATATAAGCAGAATGATCCAATACAGTATTAGAGCTCTAAAGAAGCGGTCTGGTAGATTAAATTGGTGAAACAGCGTGAGGGTTTACCACTAATGAGCCAAGCCCTTATTTTTCCATCGCAGTAAGGACAGTAGAAGTTTGATTGATGTGTGGAAGAAACATTTGTGTCTTAAATGTTTTCATTTTGTTGTTTGGCTTTGGGTGGCAGCGAGGTTATATCGAGCTAAAATTGTGAAAAAAAAAAAGAAAAACAATTTTATCAGCTCTTACTCTGCCATGAGAGTAGGACATCACTGATTGAGATGGGATTTATTTGAAAAGAAGATCAGTGCTCTAGGCATCTCTTTGAAAATATATGGATTTCTTTTCTGCAGTCCTATAAGCTTATGTTTTCATAGTTTGCTTGAATACCCTTTTTTGTATTCCGTTACAAAACCAAATGATATAAGTCCAGAAACTGAATAAAGCAAAAAATTTGTGGTCTAAATAATAAAGAACATAGTCGACATCTATAAAAGCGTAGGGCTCCTCTCCCGTCAAAATAAACGTTAAAGCTAGATGTCACCTATTGACCGTTGCCGCAAACTAGCGGTCACAGGTCAGTGAAAAAGCCACAACACTAGCTTTGGCAAAAAGAGAAGTGTCCACCTAGAGACCATGGTTTCGGCTAATGGCCCTCGTCAGCCTAGGGCGGACTTTATTCCATGAGATCCACAAGGGATCTATTGGAACCTTCACAATCTGTCAATGAGGTGTTTAGCTGGTAGAGTGGCTAGGCCAAATCTATGGACAGAATATTTAAATGGAAATTTTAGAGGGAAGAAATTGATCTATAGGGCTCCAACATGACAGGTAGGTCAGGAATATGAGCAGAGTGAACATCTCTCCTTCAAATATTCCATTCAACCTGACACTTGGTGCTTTCTCTCCTGTTAACTTGTGTGTTCACTTGTTCAAACTTGGGAAATTAACTGCTCTTGATTTATAAAGTTTACATCTTCTTGTTTCCATCAGACAGTCGCCAGTTAGATTAGAATATTTACAGCAGGACCATACAACTTGAAGACAACCACTATGAAAGATGCCATTTGAAAGCCGTTTTTTTTTTTTCATTTAGCCCAAGTACACATGGTACAGGCCATGATATTATGGTGGGTAGTTAGCGACTGCTTTTACTGTAAGTGCACCACATGTCTACACACGTTAAAGTGAGAGCTGTGAACAAAAGGAATATCTGAGAGTCTTGGGAAGAAACTTATTTGTGAAAATCTTTGCGTAACACTATCAATATGAAATTTAACTCCGCCTTTGCCGGTCCGAGCCCAAATGAAAAAGGAGGGGGAGCAATAACAAGCTCGTTAAAAAACCTGGGCTCAGCTGGCCCGGCTGATAGTACCCTGTAAGGGCTCCTGATCCAGGGCTACAGGATGAGCAGTGTTTATACTCCATGTTAGGAGCAGCTGCACATGGCGTCTGTTCCTCATGTCAGAGGCGGCCATTTCTTTTGGAGCTATGTCGGCCTGCCACTGATTAGTGCTCCCAGTCTTAATGACAAAGGTAGACGCATTCTACTTCACCCAGTCATGATGGTTGTCAAAGTCTCAAGCTTGATACCCTAATATGATTGAGTGGAGATAAGAAAGAAGAATATGAAATCTTGGACAATATAAGTATAGGAGGCATTGAAAAATAATCTATCAACTTCTAAATACAATAGAACCTCCCTGTAAAGGACAACACCTAATTGCAGAGCCAAAGTGTCCTTAGGGAGAGGTGTCCTCTTACCGGAGAGTTGCCAAATAGTAAAAATGGTAATTTTGCAAAAGAAAACTCTCCTTTGTATAGAGGTGTGCGCTAAAGGGGGGTTCTACTGTATCTTGTTGCAGTAATATAAGCATTTTTTGTAAAGTTCTCACCTGAGGAATAATGAAAAATGTATATAGAAGGTACTATTCAACTAGCATAGTCAGTTTTTGGCTGCAGCCATAGACCAAGGTGGGGTGAGTCCAATTGGAAGGTAAAAACTTAGCATCTCTAGTGTTTGTGCCTATTATGTAAATTTTGTTACTTCAGCTAAATATGCAAATTTCGATTGAATAAAACTGCCATAAAGTGTTTGTAGTCAGTCTTCAAATTGGTTTAGTTCAGGGGTCGGCAATCTTTTGAGTCGGAAGAGTCAAAAATTCCAATTTACAAAATTTCAAAGTTTTCAAAGAGCCACAAATTTTTTTCTTTCCAACAATAAATAGTACTCTCAGAAATAATATTTGCATAAGGAACTATAAAAAGAGCCTCAGCTTCACATCCAAAGAGCTGCATGTGGCTTGTGAGCCACAGTTTGCCAACCCCTGGTCTAGTTCTTTGACTCTGTGCTCCAATTTAGCAAAGATTCACCTAGTCAAAAAGGATTGACATTGCTCATATAGTCAGAAGGTTTTATAAAGAATAGAACAGCTCTAATTCAAGGGTAATAAACAGCTGGTCTGGCCTATCTAGACACACTCTGCCAAACCCAAAGTACTAACCAGACTTATAGATAAAGGAAGTGGATTCCTAGCTATCATTGCTAGGCCCGCTACCGTCCAACTAGTGTGAAATGTTGAAATTGTAAGCAAACATTACCTTTCATTTGGTGGGTAATGGTTATCTATCTTCTTCTTTCTTATCTCCACTCAATCATTTAGAGTATCAAGCTTGTTTGACAACCATAATGATTTGCTGAAGTAGAATGCCTTTGTCATTAAGACTGGGAGCACTACTCAGTGGCAGGCTGAATGGTTATCTATTAAATGTGACATACAAGAATTGATACACTAGTGTGTGTGACATTTTTTTTAAACCATTAATATTACAGGGTAGAATTTAAAGTCAAACAATTAGGAGTGCTGTCAAATTATATTGACAAACATAAGCAATTATCTCAGTATTTAGCGGGAAGAATGTTGTTTTCGTTTGTTAAGTGAACCAATCTCTAACGTCTTCTCATTGGACAATGTGGCCATGTTTTTATATAAGAGGGTCTAAGGGAATGTGAGTGGGGCCAGTGGGGATTATTGTGTGAAGACACTTAAAGTGTTCTCTGTGTGCTTTATCCGTGTCTGGTGATCTCCTCGCATATCTGTGTGACCCCGGTCTGCTCCCTATCAACACTACAATAAAAGATAAGTAGTTTTATATATAACAAATTGTGAGTTTTTATTTACCTCCCTTTTGTTGTTGTTGTTATACTCTTGAGTGTAAGCTTTTCTGTGTGTTAAGTTACACTTACTTTAGGCCCTAGTAAATTGCACTTTGAGTGTTAACCCGTAAAAGTTAAATTTTTATCTGTGTCATCTAAAGGCTAAGATCCTGTAATCCATCAGTTTTCTATCCACTTTACACTGTAGGCCATGATTTACAATGGAACTGCTTCTGCAGTGAAAGGTTTTACATTTTTGGACAAAAACGGTATTTTCATTATTATTCATGTCAAGGATACAAAAGTTTGTATTGGATTTCTTAAGCTCTCTTTAAAAAGAATATCATTCCTACTTACCACGGTAGATGTCAATCCAAAAGAGGGTGTCCACGGCACTCTTGGCAATCTCGTTCATGTCTGTGGGTGGCTCATAGGTGTTGACAAGTTCTGCACACAGCACCTTGATTGTTTCTAGGGCAACCTGGTACAGCTCCCGTGGTTCAAAAATCACTCTTTCCTAGAGATGGTAGTTTATGAGAGAGAGGTAGGATACAACGGTAGATGGGTGTGGAGGTGTTAGTGATGAGAACAGCTAGGATGATGTTTTTATTTTGTTTATCCCTAGTACACGTGGTACCAGGCCATGGTAATCATGTTGAGTAGTGGTAGGCAACTGCTTTTACTGTTAAGTGCACCACATGTCTACACATGTGAAAAGCAGTTCGACTTTGCACTTACAAATATGCCAGAGCCCCATTTGGTTACTTGCATTCGATGGTAGGGTTGTACTTTTGCAAGAATTGGGGGACATTGGAGTATTTTTTTTAAATCAGAAAAGTTCCCAATGTGAGAATCAAACCCAGGTCGTAGTGGTCGAAAACCAAAGTTTAGACCATCCTTCCACCAACCCCCTTGGATGATGTGGATAAAGAAACTTACTGTAACAGTCTTTAGAGTGGGGATCATTGGAGGGAGGACTGTTGCACTTGGCTGCCGAGACAGAGAATGACCTCAGGGCCACCGGAACCCTTCCAGACCCTGCTGCACACAATCTTGCTAGCATTACAGCCTTGTTTCTTGAGAAGATGAGGTCCAAAAAGGCCAACTGAATATTGATAAGGCACAAATTGGATTATAGATTTAGCTACAAGAAAATAAATCCAAATAAATTAATAGTGTGTGACATCTCTTTAACAGCATTGTTACAATCATCAGACAAAATAATCAAATCATCCTTTCAAATCAATAAGACAAATAATTCTTTGGTCTGATGATGGTGACAATGCTGTTACCGAACTCCGCCTTTGCCGGTCCCAAGCCCGGATGAAAAAGGAGGGGGGGAGCAGTAACAAGCTCGCTAAAAAACCTGGGTTCAGCAGGCCCGGCTGATAGTACCCTGTAAGGGCTCCTAATCCAGGGATTCAGGATGAGCAGCATTTGTACTCCATGTTAGGAGTGGCTGTGCATATGGTGTCTGTTCCTCATGTCAGAGGCGGCCATTTCTTTTGGAGCTAAGTCAGCCTGCCACTGAGTAGTGCTTCCAGTCTTAATGACAAAGGCAGATGCATTCTAATTCACCCAGTGTGGAGATAAGAAAGAAGAAAAAGATGCTGTTACCAAAAAGTCGCACACTATCAATTTATTTAGATTAGGTCTTATTTTCTTGTAACAAATTGATGTTATAAAGAATTGATTAGGTATTGAATCATTATAGCTAGACACCAGATTTTCTGTCAAATATCTAATTAGTACTAGCAGTAGAACCTCCATGAGAGAACACCTCTCTACAAAGAACAGCTTTCATCACCTAAATTACATTTTTACTATTTAGCTGCTCACTCCGGTAAGAGGACACCTCTCTAAAGGATAATTTGGCTCTGCAACTAGGTGTCCTTCAAAGAGAGGTTCTACAGTACCAATTTTGGCCATTTTCATGAGTTACAGATTTCAGGTATATCTAGCCAACTTTCCTTCGAACAATAAATTTCATCCAACTCCAGTAGACTTGATGAGAGAGAACTAATACACTAATATTGTCACAAATATGAAAATTACTTTTTTTTTAATTGTGCAAGAAGATTTGCATAAACTTTTTTTTTTTTTTCCTAGTACACGTGGTACAGGCCATGATATTCATGTTGGGGTAGTTAGCGACTGCTTTTACTGTAAGTGCACCACATGTCTACACATGTGAAAAGCAGTTCGACTTTTACACTTACAAATATGCCAGAGACCCATTTGGTTACTTGCACTCGCTGGTGGGGTCGGACTTTTAAAATAATCGGGAGCCATTAGAGCATTTTTCAATTAGAAAAAAAGTACCCAATGCAGGATTCGATCCCGGGTCGTAGCGGTCGAAAACCAATGGTTTAGACCATCCTTCCACCGACCCCCTATAAACTTCTCTTAAAAATAAGCAGCGCCATGCAGAAGGCTCCACCACCCTCATTATTAACATACTACAATTGAATGGTACTTTGTGTCACTTGGACTTCTTGTATATTTCTTATATACTCTCTATCTACATACTTCTTCTCTACTCTATTTAATACCTTGATGATAAAAGCACAATTTATATTATAGATTATAGCTACAAGAAAATTAATAGTGTGTGATGTCAGGTTCACTACCCGGCCGCAAGCCACTCTCAGTGGCTTCTGTGTAAACAAGGGGAGGCTGGCAGAGATGTTGTGTTTCCTGGAAATCTCGTGGGAATCTTGTTGAATCATCCTCAATTCCTTTTTAACCTCAATTTGTTGCATATTTTGTTTGCATTTTTTCATTTTTTTTAAACATCGTTTCTACTTTGTCCGCTCGCTCCAGATCTTCTCTTTTGGATGATTCTTCATCGACTAAATGTGTTCTTCAAGATTCTAATGCTGATATTAGTTTCCAAGCTACCAAAACTTTTATGCAAGACCGGTTGAAAAAGGAGGAGGGGGAGCAGTAACAAGTTCACTAAAAAACCTGGGCTCAGCTGGCCCGACTGATAGTACCCTGTAAGGGCTCCTGATCCTGGGATACAGGATGAGCAGCATTTGTACTCCATGTTAGGAACGGCTGCACATGGCATCTGTTCCTCATGTCATTGA
>CP092868.1:100441237-100520975 GCA_030710605.1 Cordylochernes scorpioides
CTCTGGAACACCGGAACATGTGAGAAACTCTTGGCGTGAAAACATACAATATGGTATATTACCATCTTTATCTAATACCTGAAGGTCTTTAAATTCAACTTAAAATGATTGTTGAATAGAAAATAGTATAAAATATTAATTTCTAGAAATCTCTTCAAATTGAAAAATAAGCATTTCATCCTTAAAACCCTCAATATAGATATAAAACTGATTTCGGGACATTTAAGACATTGCAAAAAATCAGTTTCAATCTCTCTCTCTCTCTCTACTATATCCCTCAGAAAACAACAATTTAATAAAGAATCTTGTCTCCGTTAGGTTTTATTCCTCCTTAGAAATAATATACTGTGATTCATCCTATTGTAATTTGAAATTACAATATTTTGTGAGTCCAAGATGTAAAGTAAGCAAGAGAGTACTATATGATATAATATTCTCCATGTTCTACATGCTCTCTTTCTCCCCTTTTGTGTGATTTTCTCTAATTATGTGAGTAACAGTTACCTAGAAATTATTAGAAAAAGAAAGAATAAACAATATTAAGGTAAAGGGTTCTTTTAATTTTAATTTTCGCAAGCTTTCGAGCAAATTTTCTGCTCTTCAATCTGTAAACAGTCTGATGCACGCCCAACACATGCCAATAACACATTTTCAATTATTACTGTCAAAGTTCATCTTGATATTGTACATAGAAGTATATACCCGTTGAAGAGCAGAAATTTTGCTCGAAAGCTTGCGAAAATCAAAATTAAAACAAACCCTTTACCTTAATATTATTTATTATTTCTTCTTCTCTAATTATGTCATTAACTGGGCGCTATTAAATCAACTAACACTCTGCTTCAACGAGTCACTCGTTAAATTTTCCAATACAAATAAACTACTAAAACCTCAACATCTCTCCCCATAAGTAGTTCTAGTTATTTCACGTTTATGAGGTCGTATTGACTTAGTAGACCAGTTTGGTGTACTTGCAGGAATATCTATCGCAAATTATTTCATACCTACTGTCGCGTTCAGCGGCGTAGCGCCCAGGCTCTATTTTGCCCAGACGCCCGAAGTCTCTTATTCTGGTCCCGGGGAGGAAAAAACCGTGGAATCTCAAAGGTAGAGAAGAGCGATTCCCAAGAAGTCAAATCTACGGAAGTGTCTAAGGCAGGTATCAACCAAGGCGTAGACCTCTCGAGGGCGGGCCGAGAAACCACACGACTCTAACCAGTCAACATAATAGTTTATTTTTTGTCACGAATATATATACATATAAATATTTACATATGACAAATATGTTTCTTATAATGGATTAAATTTACATATATTTAGAAAAATATAAATCTATAAGAAAATTAACATTCTATTCCCAACATACTCCCACCTTGAGTTTTTTCTACAGAAACTCAACCAATAGTTGGGAAACGACCGTTCATTCCATTTCTTTAGGATTGGGCTATCTTCGTAGGGTCTTTACTGGCTTCTCCTCGGGAGCCTCCCCGGCGTGGTTCCGACTGTATACTCCTCAAGGTACTCCCCAGATCGGCGGGTATCTCTAAATTGTAGAGCCGTTGAACCGGCCTAATCTGGACGCCCTTGCTGGTTCTCAACTTGGCGACCCTCACAGGTCCATCTCGGCCAGGGTAGACCTCCACAACTCTCGCCAAAGGCCAATTGACTCGCTTAGCATTATCTTGTCCAATCAACACCAGATCTCCCACCTTGATAGGTCTTGTCTTCGAGCGTCTTCTAGTCTCTTGCCTTAAGAATCCAAAATACTCCGTCCGGAATCTCTTTCGCAGATCTTCTCTTAACCTTTGTCTAAATCGGTATCTCTTCTGAAGACTAGCCCTTTCAATAGAGTCCAGATCTGGAACTCCTATTTCTTTGAGGTCGTGCAAGAACAAGGCAGGGGTTAATGGACGTGAGTTCATCAAAGACTCTGTGTCACAGATAATGGTGTAAAGTTCCTCAAATTCCAAACGAGCTTGACCAAGAATCTTCCTAAGGAGTTGTTTCAGCAAACCAATCAATCTTTCCAGATCTTGTCTCCTACTTATTTTAGTTTTGACCCTCAACAATCCCAAAGAATCGCAGCATAACTTGAAATCCTTCAACTTCTTGTCCTCTGGTCCAGTGAAGGATTCCCGTTGGATAACTCTCACCAGCATCAGTTCCGCCCTTTTAATTTCATTCACAGTAAGATCACCTTTCACTCGCTGACCTATTGTTCCTCTCGCATTTGTTAAAAACCGGTTCATCCAGGCAGTTACTCTCAATATCTTGTAGTAGTTTGAAAAGCGATAGTAATACTGATCTTTTTCCCTTTCAATACATGTTGATGTTAAAACAATCTTTCTCTTTTCCGATTTCACAATATCTGGGTCAGGGTTTATTTCCCTATGGGGCCAATCTCTTCTTGGTCTTCTCAACCAACTCGGGCCCTCCCACCACTTCGATCTCTCCAGAGAATCGGCTAAGCACCCCGTGATGGTAAATCCGCTGGATTCAAACATCCTGGTACATGACACCAATCCTCCGTCTCACTGAGAGATCGGATCTCCATAACTCGATTCATTACAAAAGTCGCCCAGTTATCTTCCATTGCAATTTCTGGAACCTCTTGAGAACATTGAGCTTTACATCCTGAAGAATCAGGATCTTATGCCGAGGCATCGTCTTTAGGCTTAGAGGTATCGTCTGAAGGCCCAGAGGTATCGTCTGCAGGCCTACAGCAGTCATAGGACTCTGAACTCTTCCTTAGAGATCTCAAACCACTCAATATAATAGTCCTATGATCTACAGGATTCGCAATCCTTTCCGGTCTAGCACTTTCACCAGACTTTCTGGAGACTTGTCTCCCAAATTAAGACCTTTTCGCTGGAGTAGGCACTTGCCCCTTTGGAGAACTGGCCGGAGTATATAACATTGGAGTTACTGCAGCTCCAGAAACAGTTTCCTTCGATACAAGTCACATTCCATTGCTTGGAAGATATTTGCCAATTGAACCTTTTTCTATTGGCTCTCTCCTCACATAGGTGATCTGGACAGTGCAACCCTGCTTAGAAAGCGTTTCACCTTCTCCAACCATGCATCATCATTCAACCATTTACTTTTCTTCCGGATTTAGAGGCACGGGCACTCAACCAAAATCGTCTACAACGATTTCCCGCTCAAAACCATCAGTTGTCCATCTTTTTTTTTCCAAAGAAATTTGAGGTAGTCCCAATCATTATCTCTGATGGCGATCATCTGGAAATATCTTTTCAGGTCGGCCACAACTCCGAACTTATTCCTCCGAAGCTTTATCCTTATCTCAGGGATTCTTCTCAGCAGACTGTGTATCCTCTTCATATATCGCTTCAACGAGAATCCGTTTCGTCCTCGATAGGAAGCGCCGTCTTTCGCTGGCCGTACAGGCGCAGCCCTGGAGTCACACCCACATACAGGGCGATCAGGCAAATAGTATCCCTTTACTTTAAATTCCGCATCTCCTATCTGTCCTGCTTCCATCAATTTACTCGATGCTGGAATTCTGACAACTCTTTCCTCAATATCATCAATGGACTCAGCCTCACCATCTGCAATCTCCACTTGATCCGCGCCTTCAGCTACCGCTTTAGAGTTGCTCACCGATTCACAAGCCTCAATTGCAGTTCCAGAATCCTCCACTTCATTATCCTTGGTTTCAGCTTCAGAATCCTTTACTCCGTCGCCCTTAGGCTCATCTTCAGAGTCTTGTACTCCATCGCCCTTAGGCTCATTTTCAGAGTCTTGTACTCCATCGCCCATAGGCTCATTTTCAGAGTCTTGTACTCCGTCTTCCTTAGGCTCATTACCTTGTTCTGCATATGGCCTTTCTGCCATCCTTAAATCGGTACCTTGTTTTACATAGAGAAGCTTCACTTCTTCGGTGTTCTTTGAATCCATTCCTTGTTCCACATCCAGCACTTTCTCTTTATCTGCTTCAACGGATTCTTTCTCAACTTCAGCCCTATTACTTTCATCAACTTCTACAACAGACTTCTTCTTGACTTGAGCCTTTTCACCGTCTTCAGCAAAGCGCTCTCTTACTACTTGAGCCTTATTACTTTCTTCAACAGCAATCTGCTTGGATGGCTCCTTTACCATTTGCTCGGATGATACCACCATCTCAGCATCTTCCTTAATAGAAGCTGGATCAACTCCTTTCATCAGGGTAACTCCGACAACACTTGGCTTCTCACTCATCCCGATTTCCAAACTGCTCCCATCGCAGATCCTCATATCCATTGTCAATTTGGGTAACTTAACCATCCCAGTTAGAGTCGGTCGACCGATTTCTCCTGGATATTTCTTCTTCGTGGCAGTTGCAGTTTCCCTCTGCATTCCTTCCGCTACCACCAGACTTCTTTTCTTTAACAAATATTTCCACGCCACGGCCTTTTCCCGGTATTCCTCTACCATCTTTAGATCTTTCTCTAGATCTTTGATGTCAATCAGCTTACCGATTTCTTCGTCTACCCACCTCAGTTCTTCGTAGACATCCGAAAGCTGCCCCAGCAGTTCCTCGTGGTCACACTCCTTGTGCACGTCATATTCCTCTATTCTTTTCCCGTACTTGGATAAAGACGTGCGGAGTATGGTTCTCTTCTTCTTGAGTCTCTCTAGCGCTTCTTCTCTTTCCATCTTCTGATCCAAAAGGGTTCCAAATATAGGCACGGCTTTCTCCTCGCGTCCCGGCTGGGATGCCAAATGTCACGTTCAGCGGCGTAGCGCCCAGGCTCTATTTTGCCCAGACGCCCGAAGTCTCTTATTCTGGTCCCGGAGAGGAAAAAACCGTGGAATCTCAAAGGTAGAGAAGAGCGATTCCCAAGAAGTCAAATCTACGGAAGTGTCTAAGGCAGGTATCAACCAAGGCGTAGACCTCTCGAGGGCGGGCCGAGAAACCACACGCCTCTAACCAGTCAACATAACAGTTTATTTTTTGTCACGAATATATATACATATAAATATTTACATATGACAAATATGTTTCTTATAATGGATTAAATTTACATATATTTTGAAAAATATAAATCTATAAGAAAATTAACATTCTATTCCCAACATACTCCCACCTTGAGTTTTTTCTACAGAAACTCAACCAATAGTTGGGAAACGACCGTTCATTCCAGTTCTTTAGGATTGGGCTATCTTCGTAGGGTCTTTACTGGCTTCTCCTCGGGAGCCTCCCCGGCGTGGTTCCGACTGTATACTCCTCAAGGTACTCCCCAGATCGGCGGGTATCTCTAAATTGTAGAGCCGTTGAACCGGCCTAATCTGGACGCCCTTGCTGGTTCTCAACTTGGCGACCCTCACAGGTCCATCTCGGCCAGGGTAGACCTCCACAACTCTCGCCAAAGGCCAATTGACTCGCTTAGCATTATCTTGTCCAATCAACACCAGATCTCCCACCTTGATAGGTCTTGTCTTCGAGCGTCTTCTAGTCTCTTGCCTTAAGAATCCAAAATACTCCGTCCGGAATCTCTTTCGCAGATCTTCTCTTAACCTTTGTCTAAATCGGTATCTCTTCTGAAGACTAGCCCTTTCAATAGAGTCCAGATCTGGAACTCCTATTTCTTTGAGGTCGTGCAAGAACAAGGCAGGGGTTAATGGACGTGAGTTCATCAAAGACTCTGTGTCACAGATAATGGTGTAAAGTTCCTCAAATTCCAAACGAGCTTGACCAAGAATCTTCCTAAGGAGTTGTTTCAGCAAACCAATCAATCTTTCCAGATCTTGTCTCCTACTTATTTTAGTTTTGACCCTCAACAATCCCAAAGAATCGCAGCATAACTTGAAATCCTTCAACTTCTTGTCCTCTGGTCCAGTGAAGGATTCCCGTTGGATAACTCTCACCAGCATCAGTTCCGCCCTTTTAATTTCATTCACAGTAAGATCACCTTTCACTCGCTGACCTATTGTTCCTCTCGCATTTGTTAAAAACCGGTTCATCCAGGCAGTTACTCTCAATATCTTGTAGTAGTTTGAAAAGCGATAGTAGTACTGATCTTTTTCCCTTTCAATACATGTTGATGTTAAAACAATCTTTCTCTTTTCCGATTTCACAATATCTGGGTCAGGGTTTATTTCCCTATGGGGCCAATCTCTTCTTGGTCTTCTCAACCAACTCGGGCCCTCCCACCACTTCGATCTCTCCAGAGAATCGGCTAAGCACCCCGTGATGGTAAATCCGCTGGATTCAAACATCCTGGTACATGACACCAATCCTCCGTCTCACTGAGAGATCGGATCTCCATAACTCGATTCATTACAAAAGTCGCCCAGTTATCTTCCATTGCAATTTCTGGAACCTCTTGAGAACATTGAGCTTTACATCCTGAAGAATCAGGATCTTATGCCGAGGCATCGTCTTTAGGCTTAGAGGTATCGTCTGAAGGCCCAGAGGTATCGTCTGCAGGCCTACAGCAGTCATAGGACTCTGAACTCTTCCTTAGAGATCTCAAACCACTCAATATAATAGTCCTATGATCTACAGGATTCGCAATCCTTTCCGGTCTAGCACTTTCACCAGACTTTCTGGAGACTTGTCTCCCAAATTAAGACCTTTTCGCTGGAGTAGGCACTTGCCCCTTTGGAGAACTGGCCGGAGTATATAACATTGGAGTTACTGCAGCTCCAGAAACAGTTTCCTTCGATACAAGTCACATTCCATTGCTTGGAAGATATTTGCCAATTGAACCTTTTTCTATTGGCTCTCTCCTCACATAGGTGATCTGGACAGTGCAACCCTGCTTAGAAAGCGTTTCACCTTCTCCAACCATGCATCATCATTCAACCATTTACTTTTCTTCCGGATTTAGAGGCACGGGCACTCAACCAAAATCGTCTACAACGATTTCCCGCTCAAAACCATCAGTTGTCCATCTTTTTTTTTCCAAAGAAATTTGAGGTAGTCCCAATCATTATCTCTGATGGCGATCATCTGGAAATATCTTTTCAGGTCGGCCACAACTCCGAACTTATTCCTCCGAAGCTTTATCCTTATCTCAGGGATTCTTCTCAGCAGACTGTGTATCCTCTTCATATATCGCTTCAACGAGAATCCGTTTCGTCCTCGATAGGAAGCGCCGTCTTTCGCTGGCCGTACAGGCGCAGCCCTGGAGTCACACCCACATACAGGGCGATCAGGCAAATAGTATCCCTTTACTTTAAATTCCGCATCTCCTATCTGTCCTGCTTCCATCAATTTACTCGATGCTGGAATTCTGACAACTCTTTCCTCAATATCATCAATGGACTCAGCCTCACCATCTGCAATCTCCACTTGATCCGCGCCTTCAGCTACCGCTTTAGAGTTGCTCACCGATTCACAAGCCTCAATTGCAGTTCCAGAATCCTCCACTTCATTATCCTTGGTTTCAGCTTCAGAATCCTTTACTCCGTCGCCCTTAGGCTCATCTTCAGAGTCTTGTACTCCATCGCCCTTAGGCTCATTTTCAGAGTCTTGTACTCCATCGCCCTTAGGCTCATTTTCAGAGTCTTGTACTCCGTCTTCCTTAGGCTCATTACCTTGTTCTGCATATGGCCTTTCTGCCATCCTTAAATCGGTACCTTGTTTTACATAGAGAAGCTTCACTTCTTCGGTGTTCTTTGAATCCATTCCTTGTTCCACATCCAGCACTTTCTCTTTATCTGCTTCAACGGATTCTTTCTCAACTTCAGCCCTATTACTTTCATCAACTTCTACAACAGACTTCTTCTTGACTTGAGCCTTTTCACCGTCTTCAGCAAAGCGCTCTCTTACTACTTGAGCCTTATTACTTTCTTCAACAGCAATCTGCTTGGATGGCTCCTTTACCATTTGCTCGGATGATACCACCATCTCAGCATCTTCCTTAATAGAAGCTGGATCAACTCCTTTCATCAGGGTAACTCCGACAACACTTGGCTTCTCACTCATCCCGATTTCCAAACTGCTCCCATCGCAGATCCTCATATCCATTGTCAATTTGGGTAACTTAACCATCCCAGTTAGAGTCGGTCGACCGATTTCTCCTGGATATTTCTTCTTCGTGGCAGTTGCAGTTTCCCTCTGCATTCCTTCCGCTACCACCAGACTTCTTTTCTTTAACAAATATTTCCACGCCACGGCCTTTTCCCGGTATTCCTCTACCATCTTTAGATCTTTCTCTAGATCTTTGATGTCAATCAGCTTACCGATTTCTTCGTCTACCCACCTCAGTTCTTCGTAGACATCCGAAAGCTGCCCCAGCAGTTCCTCGTGGTCACACTCCTTGTGCACGTCATATTCCTCTATTCTTTTCCCGTACTTGGATAAAGACGTGCGGAGTATGGTTCTCTTCTTCTTGAGTCTCTCTAGCGCTTCTTCTCTTTCCATCTTCTGATCCAAAAGGGTTCCAAATATAGGCACGGCTTTCTCCTCGCGTCCCGGCTGGGATGCCAAATGTCACGTTCAGCGGCGTAGCGCCCAGGCTCTATTTTGCCCAGACGCCCGAAGTCTCTTATTCTGGTCCCGGAGAGGAAAAAAACCGTGGAATCTCAAAGGTAGAGAAGAGCGATTCCCAAGAAGTCAAATCTACGGAAGTGTCTAAGGCAGGTATCAACCAAGGCGTAGACCTCTCGAGGGCGGGCCGAGAAACCACACGACTCTAACCAGTCAACATAACAGTTTATTTTTTGTCACGAATATATATACATATAAATATTTACATATGACAAATATGTTTCTTATAATGGATTAAATTTACATATATTTTGAAAAATATAAATCTATAAGAAAATTAACATTCTATTCCCAACATACTCCCACCTTGATTATGTTGACTGGTTAGAGTCGTGTGGTTTCTCGGCCCGCCCTCGAGAGGTCTACGCCTTGGTTGATACCTGCCTTAGACACTTCCGTAGATTTGACTTCTTGGGAATCGCTCTTCTCTACCTTTGAGATTCCACGGTTTTTTTCCTCCCCGGGACCAGAATAAGAGACTTCGGGCGTCTGGGCAAAATAGAGCCTGGGCGCTACGCCGCTGAACGCGACATTTGGCATCCCAGCCGGGACGCGAGTAGAAAGCAGTGCCTATATTTGGAACCCTTTTGGATCAGAAGATGGAAAGAGAAGAAGCGCTAGAGAGACTCAAGAAGAAGAGAACCATACTCCGCACGTCTTTATCCAAGTACGGGAAAAGAATAGAGGAATATGACGTGCACAAGGAGTGTGACCACGAGGAACTGCTGGGGCAGCTTTCGGATGTCTACGAAGAACTGAGGCGGGTAGACAAAGAAATCGGTAAGCTGATTGACATCAAAGATCTAGAGAAAGATCTAAAGATGGTAGAGGAATACCGGGAAAAGGCCGTGGCGTGGAAATATTTGTTAAAGAAAAGAAGTCTGGTGGTAGCGGAAGGAATGCAGAGGGAAACTGCAACTGCCACGAAGAAGGAATATCCAGGAGAAATCGGTCGACCGACTCTAACTGGGATGGTTAAGTTACCCAAATTGACAATGGATATGAGGATCTGCGATGGGAGCAATTTGGAAATCGGGATGAGTGAGAAGCCAAGTGTTGTCGGAGTTACCCTGATGAAAGGAGTTGATCCAGCTTCTATTAAGGAAGATGCTGAGATGGTGGTATCATCCGAGCAAATGGTAAAGGAGCCATCCAAGCAGATTGCTGTTGAAGAAAGTAATAAGGCTCAAGTAGTAAGAGAGCGCTGTGCTGAAGACGGTGAAAAGGCTCAAGTCAAGAAGAAGTCTGTTGTAGAAGTTGATGAAAGTAATAGGGCTGAAGTTGAGAAAGAATCAGTTGAAGCAGATAAAGAGAAAGTGCTGGATGTGGAACAAGGAATGGATTCGAAGAACACCGAAGAAGTGAAGCTGCTCTATGTAAAACAAGGTACCGATTTAAGGATGGCAGAAAGGCCATATGCAGAACAAGGTAATGAGCCTAAGGAAGACGGAGTACAAGACTCTGAAAATGAGCCTAAGGAAGACGGAGTACAAGACTCTGAAAATGAGCCTAAGGGCGATGGAGTACAAGACTCTGAAGATGAGCCTAAGGGCGACGGAGTAAAGGATTCTGAAGCTGAAACCAAGGATAATGAACTGGAGGATTCTGGAACTGCAATTGAGGCTTGTGAATCGGTGAGCAATTCTAAAGCGGTAGCTGAAGGCGCGGATCAAGTGGAGATTGCAGATGGTGAGGCTGAGTCCATTGATGATATTGAGGAAAGAGTTGTCAGAATTCCAGCATCGAGTAAATTGATGGAAGCAGGACAGATAGGAGATGCGGAATTTAAAGTAAAGGGATACTATTTGCCTGATCGCCCTGTATGTGGGTGTGACTCCAGGGCTGCGCCTGTACGGCCAGCGAAAGACGGCGCTTCCTATCGAGGACGAAACGGATTCTCGTTGAAGCGATATATGAAGAGGATACACAGTCTGCTGAGAAGAATCCCTGAGATAAGGATAAAGCTTCGGAGGAATAAGTTCGGAGTTGTGGCCGACCTGAAAAGATATTTCCAGATGATCGCCATCAGAGATAATGATTGGGACTACCTCAAATTTCTTTGGAAAAAAAAAGAAAATTGGACAACTGATGGTTTTGAGCGGGAAATCGTTGTAGACGATTTTGGTTGAGTGCCCGTGCCTCTAAATCCGGAAGAAAAGTAAATGGTTTAATGATGATGCATGGTTGGAGAAGGTGAAACGCTTTCTAAGCAGGGTTGCACTGTCCAGATCACCTATGTGAGGAGAGAGCCAATAGAAAAAGGTTCAATTGGCAAATATCTTCCAAGCAATAGAATGTAACTTGAATCGAAGGAAACTGTTTCTGGAGCTGCAGTAACTCCAATGTTATATACTCCGGCCAGTTCTCCAAAGGGGCAAGTGCCTACTCCAGCGAAAAGGTCTTAATTTGGGAGACAAGTCTCCAGAAAGTCTGGTGAAAGTGCTAGACCGGAAAGGATTGCGAATCCTGTAGATCATAGGACTATTATATTGAGTGGTTTGAGATCTCTAAGGAAGAGTTCAGAGTCCTATGACTGCTGTAGGCCTGCAGACGATACCTCTGGGCCTTCAGACGATACCTCTAAGCCTAAAGACGATGCCTCGGCATAAGATCCTGATTCTTCAGGATGTAAAGCTCAATGTTCTCAAGAGGTTCCAGAAATTACAATGGAAGATAACTGGGCGACTTTTGTAATGAATCGAGTTATGGAGATCCGATCTCTCAGTGAGACTGAGGATTGTGTCGTGTACCAGGATGATTGAATCCAGCGGATTTACCATCACGGGGGTGCTTAGCCGATTCTCTGGAGAGATCGAAGTGGTGGGAGTGCCCGAGTTGGTTGAGAAGACCAAGAAGAGATTGGCCCCATATGGAAATATACCCTGACCCAGATATTGTGAACTCGGAAAAGAGAAAGATTGTTTTAACATCAACATGTATTGAAAGGGAAAAAAGATCAGTACTACTATCGCTTTTCAAACTACTACAAGATATTGAGAGTAACTGCCTGGATGAACCGGTTTTTAACAAATGCGAGAGGAACAATAGGTCAGCGAGTGAAAGGTGATCTTACTATGAATGAAATTAAAAGGGCGGAACTGATGCTGGTGAGAGTTATCCAACGGGAATCCTTCACTGGACCAGAGGACAAGAGGTTGAAGGATTTCAAGTTATGCTGCGATTCTTTGGGATTGTTGAGGGTCAAAACTAAAATAAGTAGGAGACAAGATCTGGAAAGATTGATTGGTTTGCTGAAACAACTCCTTGGGAAGATTCTTGGTCAAGCTCGTTTGGAATTTGAGGAACTTTACACCATTATCTGTGACACAGAGTCTTTGATGAACTCACGTCCATTAACCCCTGCCTTGTTCTTGCACGACCTCAAAGAAATAGGAGTTCCAGATCTGGACTCTATTGAAAGGGCTAGTCTTCAGAAGAGATACCGATTTAGACAAAGGTTAAGAGAAGATCTGCGGAAGAGATTCCGGACGGAGTATTTTGGATTCTTAAGGCAAGAGACTAGAAGACGCTCGAAGACAAGACCTATCAAGGTGGGAGATCTGGTGTTGATTGGACAAGATAATGCTAAGCGAGTCAATTGGCCTTTGGCGAGAGTTGTGGAGGTCTACCCTGGCCGAGATGGACCTGTGAGGGTCGCCAAGTTGAGAACCAGCAAGGGCGTTCAGATTAGGCCGGTTCAACGGCTCTACAATTTAGAGATACCCGCCGATCTGGGGAGTACCTTGAGGAGTATACAGTCGGAACCACGCCGGGGAGGCTCCCGAGGAGAAGCCAGTAAAGACCCTACGAAGATAGTCCAATCCTAAAGAACTGGAATGAAAACGGTCGTTTCCCAACTATTGGTTGAGTTTCTGTAGAAAAAACTCCTCACACGGGGCACCATATTTTGGGAATAGAATGTTAATTTTCTTATAGATTTATATTTTTCTAAATATATATAAATTTAATCCATTATAAGAAACATATTTGTCATATGTAAATATTTATATGTATATATATTCGTGACAAAAAATAAACTATTATGTTGACTGGTTAGAGTCGTGTGGTTTCTCGGCCCGCCCTCGAGAGGTCTACGCCTTGGTTGATACCTGCCTTAGACACTTCCGCGGATTTGACTTCTTGGGAATCGCTCTTCTCTACCTTTGAGATTCTACGGTTTTTTTCCTCCCCGGGACCAGAATAAGAGACTTCGGGCGTCTGGGCAAAAGAGAGCCTGGGCGCTACGCCGCTGAACGCGACATTTGGCATCCCAGCCGGGACGCGAGGAGAAAGCCGTGCCTATATTTGGAACCCTTTTGGATCAGAAGATGGAAAGAGAAGAAGCGCTAGAGAGACTCAAGAAGAAGAGAACCATACTCCGCACGTCTTTATCCAAGTACGGGAAAAGAATAGAGGAATATGACGTGCACAAGGAGTGTGACCACGAGGAACTGCTGGGGCAGCTTTCGGATGTCTACGAAGAACTGAGGCGAGTAGACAAAGAAATCGGTAAGCTGATTGACATCAAAGATCTAGAGAAAGATCTAAAGATGGTAGAGGAATACCGGGAAAAGGCCGTGGCGTGGAAATATTTGTTAAAGAAAAGAAGTCTGGTGGTAGCGGAAGGAATGCAGAGGGAAACTGCAACTGCCACGAAGAAGGAATATCCAGGAGAAATCGGTCGACCGACTCTAACTGGGATGGTTAAGTTACCCAAATTGACAATGGATATGAGGATCTGCGATGGGAGCAGTTTGGAAATCGGGATGAGTGAGAAGCCAAGTGTTGTCGGAGTTACCCTGATGAAAGGAGTTGATCCAGCTTCTATTAAGGAAGATGCTGAGATGGTGGTATCATCCGAGCAAATGGTAAAGGAGCCATCCAAGCAGATTGCTGTTGAAGAAAGTAATAAGGCTCAAGTAGTAAGAGAGCGCTGTGCTGAAGACGGTGAAAAGGCTCAAGTCAAGAAGAAGTCTGTTGTAGAAGTTGATGAAAGTAATAGGGCTGAAGTTGAGAAAGAATCCGTTGAAGCAGATAAAGAGAAAGTGCTGGATGTGGAACAAGGAATGGATTCAAAGAACACCGAAGAAGTGAAGCTGCTCTATGTAAAACAAGGTACCGATTTAAGGATGGCAGAAAGGCCATATGCAGAACAAGGTAATGAGCCTAAGGAAGACGGAGTACAAGATTCGGAAGATGAGCCTAAGGGCGACGGAGTAAAGGATTCTGAAGCTGAAACCAAGGATAATGAAGTGGAGGATTCTGGAACTGCAATTGAGGCTTGTGAATCGGTGAGCAACTCTAAAGCGGTAGCTGAAGGCGCGGATCAAGTGGAGATTGCAGATGGTGAGGCTGAGTCCATTGATGATATTGAGGAAAGAGTTGTCAGAATTCCAGCATCGAGTAAATTGATGGAAGCAGGACAGATAGGAGATGCGGAATTTAAAGTAAAGGGATACTATTTGCCTGATCGCCCTGTATGTGTGTGTGACTCCAGGGCTGCGCCTGTACGGCCAGCGAAAGACGGCGCTTCCTATCGAGGACGAAACGGATTCTCGTTGAAGCGATATATGAAGAGGATACACAGTCTGCTGAGAAGAATCCCTGAGATAAGGATAAAGCTTCGGAGGAATAAGTTCGGAGTTGTGGCCGACCTGAAAAAATATTTCCAGATGATCGCCATTAGAGATAATGATTGGGACTACCTCAAATTTCTTTGGAAAAAAAAAGATGGACAACTAATGGTTTTGAGCGGGAAATCGTTGTAGACGATTTTGGTTGAGTGCCCGTGCCTCTAAATCCGGAAGAAAAGTAAATGGTTGAATGATGATGCATGGTTGGAGAAGGTGAAACGCTTTCTAAGCAGGGTTGCACTGTCCAGATCACCTATGTGAGGAGAGAGCCAATAGAAAAAGGTTCAATTGGCAAATATCTTCCAAGCAATGGAATGTGACTTGTATCGAAGGAAACTGTTTCTGGAGCTGCAGTAACTCCAATGTTATATACTCCGGCCAGTTCTCCAAAGTGGCAAGTGCCTACTCCAGCGAAAAGGTCTTAATTTGGGAGTCAAGTCTCCAGAAAGTCTGGTGAAAGTGCTAGACCGGAAAGGATTGCGAATCCTGTAGATCATAGGACTATTATATTGAGTGGTTTGAGATCTCTAAGGAAGAGTTCAGAGTCCTATGACTGCTGTAGGCCTGCAGACGATACCTCTGGGCCTTCAGACGATACCTCTAAGCCTAAAGACGATGCCTCGGCATAAGATCCTGATTCTTCAGGATGTAAAGCTCAATGTTCTCAAGAGGTTCCAGAAATTGCAATGGAAGATAACTGGGAGACTTTTGTAATGAATCGAGTTATGGAGATCCGATCTCTCAGTGAGACAGAGGATTGGTATCGTGTACCAGGATGTTTGAATCCAGCGGATTTACCATCACGGGGGTGCTTAGCCGATTCTCTGGAGAGATCAAAGTGGTGGGAGGGCCCGAGTTGGTTGAGAAGACCAAGAAGAGATTGGCCCCATAGGGAAATATACCCTGACCCAGATATTGTGAACTCGGAAAAGAGAAAGATTGTTTTAACATCAACATGTATTGAAAGGGAAAAAAGGTCAGTACTACTATCGCTTTTCAAACTACTACAAGATATTGAGAGTAACTGCCTGGATGAACCGGTTTTTAACAAATGCGAGAGGAACAATAGGTCAGCGAGTGAAAGGTGATCTTACTGTGAATGAAATTAAAAGGGCGGAACTGATGCTGGTGAGAGTTATCCAACGGGAATCCTTCACTGGACCAGAGGACAAGAGGTTGAAGGATTTCAAGTTATGTTGCGATTCTTTGGGATTGTTGAGGGTCAAAACTAAAATAAGTAGGAGACAAGATCTGGAAAGATTGATTGGTTTGCTGAAAGAACTCCTTAGGAAGATTCTTGGTCAAGCTCGTTTGGAATTTGAGGAACTTTACACCATTATCTGTGACACAGAGTCTTTGATGAACTCACGTCCATTAACCCCTGCCTTGTTCTTGCACGACCTCAAAGAAATAGGAGTTCCAGATCTGGACTCTATTGAAAGGGCTAGTCTTCAGAAGAGATACCGATTTAGACAAAGGTTAAGAGAAGATCTGCGGAAGAGATTCCGGACGGAGTATTTTGGATTCTTAAGACAAGAGACTAGAAGACGCTCGAAGACAAGACCTATCAACGTGGGAGATCTGGTGTTGATTGGACAAGATAATGCTAAGCGAGTCAATTGGCCTTTGGCGAGAGTTGTGGAGGTCTACCCTGGCCGAGATGGACCTGTGAGGGTCGCCAAGTTGAGAACCAGCAAGGGCGTCCAGATTAGGCCGGTTCAACGGCTCTACAATTTAGAGATACCCGCCGATCTGGGGAGTACCTTGAGGAGTATACAGTCGGAACCACGCCGGGGAGGCTCCCGAGGAGAAGCCAGTAAAGACCCTACGAAGATAGCCCAATCCTAAAGAACTGGAATGAACGGTCGTTTCCCAACTATTGGTTGAGTTTCTGTAGAAAAAACTCAAGGTGGGAGTATGTTGGGAATAGAATGTTAATTTTCTTATAGATTTATATTTTTCTAAATATATGTAAATTTAATCCATTATAAGAAACATATTTGTCATATGTAAATATTTATATGTATATATATTCGTGACAAAAAATAAACTATTATGTTGACTGGTTAGAGTCGTGTGGTTACTCGGCCCGCTCTCGAGAGGTCTACGCCTTGGTTGATACCTGCCTTAGACACTTCCGTAGATTTGACTTCTTGGGAATCGCTCTTCTCTACCTTTGAGATTCCACGGTTTTTTTCCTCCCCGGGACCAGAATAAGAGACTTCGGGCGTCTGGGCAAAATAGAGCCTGGGCGCTACGCCGCTGAACGCGACATTTGGCATCCCAGCCGGGACGCGAGGAGAATGCCGTGCCTATATTTGGAACCCTTTTGGATCAGAAGATGGAAAGAGAAGAAGCGCTAGAGAGACTCAAGAAGAAGAGAACCATACTCCGCACGTCTTTATCCAAGTACGGGAAAAGAATAGAGGAATATGACGTGCACAAGGAGTGTGACCACGAGGAACTGCTGGGGCAGCTTTCGGATGTCTACGAAGAACTGAGGCGGGTAGACGAAGAAATCGGTAAGCTGATTGACATCAAAGATCTAGAGAAAGATCTAAAGATGGTAGAGGAATACCGGGAAAAGGCCGTGGCGTGGAAATATTTGTTAAAGAAAAGAAGTCTGGTGGTAGCGGAAGGAATGCAGAGGGAAACTGCAACTGCCACGAAGAAGGAATATCCAGGAGAAATCAGTCGACCGACTCTAACTGGGATGGTTAAGTTACCCAAATTGACAATGGATATGAGGATCTGCGATGGGAGCAGTTTGGAAATCGGGATGAGTGAGAAGCCAAGTGTTGTCGGAGTTACCCTGATGAAAGGAGTTGATCCAGCTTCTATTAAGGAAGATGCTGAGATGGTGGTATCATCCGAGCAAATGGTAAAGGAGCCATCCAAGCAGATTGCTGTTGAAGAAAGTAATAAGGCTCAAGTAGTAAGAGAGCGCTGTGCTGAAGACGGTGAAAAGGCTCAAGTCAAGAAGAAGTCTGTTGTAGAAGTTGATGAAAGTAATAGGGCTGAAGTTGAGAAAGAATCCGTTGAAGCAGATAAAGAGAAAGTGCTGGATGTGGAACAAGGAATGGATTCAAAGAACACCGAAGAAGTGAAGCTGCTCTATGTAAAACAAGGTACCGATTTAAGGATGGCAGAAAGGCCATATGCAGAACAAGGTAATGAGCCTAAGGAAGACGGAGTACAAGACTCTGAAAATGAGCCTAAGGGCGATGGAGTACAAGACTCTGAAGATGAGCCTAAGGGCGACGGAGTAAAGGATTCTGAAGCTGAAACCAAGGATAATGAAGTGGAGGATTCTGGAACTGCAATTGAGGCTTGTGAATCGGTGAGCAACTCTAAAGCGTTAGCTGAAAGCGCGGATCAAGTGGAGATTGGAGATGGTGAGGCTGAGTCCATTGATGATATTGAGGAAAGAGTTGTCAGAATTCCAGCATCGAGTAAATTGATGGAAGCAGGACAGATAGGAGATGCGGAATTTAAAGTAAAGGGATACTATTTGCCTGATCGCCCTGTATGTGGGTGTGACTCCAGGGCTGCGCCTGTACAGCCAGCGAAAGACGGCGCTTCCTATCGAGGATGAAACGGATTCTCGTTGAAGCGATATATGAAGAGGATACACAGTCTGCTGAGAAGAATCCCTGAGATAAGGATAAAGCTTCGGAGGAATAAGTTCGGAGTTGTGGCCGACCTGAAAAGATATTTCCAGATGATCGCCATCAGAGATAATGATTGGGACTACCTCAAATTTCTTTGGAAAAAAAAAGATGGACAACTGATGGTTTTGAGCGGGAAATCGTTGTAGACGATTTTGGTTGAGTGCCCGTGCCTCTAAATCCGGAAGAAAAGTAAATGGTTGAATGATGATGCATGGTTGGAGAAGGTGAAACGCTTTCTAAGCAGGGTTGCACTGTCCAGATCACCTATGTGAGGAGAGAGCCAATAGAAAAAGGTTCAATTGGCAAATATCTTCCAAGCAATGGAATGTAACTTGTATCGAAGGAAACTGTTTCTGGAGCTGCAGTAACTCCAATGTTATATACTCCAGCCAGTTCTCCAAAGGGGCAAGTGCCTACTCCAGCGAAAAGGTCTTAATTTGGGAGACAAGTCTCCAGAAAGTCTGGTGAAAGTGCTAGACCGGAAAGGATTGCGAATCCTGTAGATCATAGGACTATTATATTGAGTGGTTTGAGATCTCTAAGGAAGAGTTCAGAGTCCTATGACTGCTGTAGGCCTGCAGACGATACCTCTGGGCCTTCAGACGATACCTCTAAGCCTAAAGACGATGCCTCGGCATAAGATCCTGATTCTTCAGGATGTAAAGCTCAATGTTCTCAAGAGGTTCCAGAAATTGCAATGGAAGATAACTGGGCGACTTTTTTAATGAATCGAGTTATGGAGATCCGATCTCTCAGTGAGACAGAGGATTGGTATCGTGTACCAGGATGTTTGAATCCAGCGGATTTACCATCACGGGGGTGCTTAGCCGATTCTCTGGAGAGATCGAAGTGGTGGGAGGGCCCGAGTTGGTTGAGAAGACCAAGAAGAGATTGGCCCCATAGGGAAATATACCCTGACCCAGATATTGTGAACTCGGAAAAGAGAAAGATTGTTTTAACATCAACATGTATTGAAAGGGAAAAAGATCAGTACTACTATCGCTTTTCAAACTACTACAAGATATTGAGAGTAACTGCCTGGATGAACCGGTTTTTAACAAATGCGAGAGGAACAATAGGTAAGCGAGTGAAAGGTGATCTTACTGTGAATGAAATTAAAAGGGCGGAACTGATGCTGGTGAGAGTTATCCAACGGGAATCCTTCACTGGACCAGAGGACAAGAGGTTGAAGGATTTCAAGTTATGCTGCGATTCTTTGGGATTGTTGAGGGTCAAAACTAAAATAAGTAGGAGACAAGATCTGGACTCTATTGAAAGGGCTAGTCTTCAGAAGAGATACTGATTTAGACAAAGGTTAAGAGAAGATCTGCGGAAGAGATTCCGGACGGAGTATTTTGGATTCTTAATGCAAGAGACTAGAAGACGCTCGAAGACAAGACCTATCAAGGTGGGAGATCTGGTGTTGATTGGACAAGATAATGCTAAGCGAGTCAATTGGCCTTTGGCGAGAGTTGTGGAGGTCTACCCTGGCCGAGATGGACCTGTGAGGGTCGCCAAGTTGAGAACCAGCAAGGGCGTCCAGATTAGGCCGGTTCAACGGCTCTACAATTTAGAGATACCCGCCGATCTGGGGAGTACCTTGAGGAGTATACAGTCGGAACCACGCCGGGGAGGCTCCCGAGGAGAAGCCAGTAAAGACCCTACGAAGATAGCTCAATCCTAAAGAACTGGAATGAACGGTCGTTTCCCAACTATTGGTCGAGTTTCTGTAGAAAAAACTCAAGGTGGGAGTATGTTGGGAATAGAATGTTAATTTTCTTATAGATTTATATTTTTCTAAATATATGTAAATTTAATCCATTATAAGAAACATATTTGTCATATGTAAATATTTATATGTATATATATTCGTGACAAAAAAATAAACTGTTATGTTGACTGGTTAGAGTTGTGTGGTTTCTCGGCCCGCCCTCGAGAGGTCTACGCCTTGGTTGATACCTGCCTTAGACACTTCCGTAGATTTGACTTCTTGGGAATCGCTCTTCTCTACCTTTGAGATTCCACGGTTTTTTTCCTCCCCGGGACCAGAATAAGAGACTTCGGGCGTCTGGGCAAAATAGAGCCTGGGCGCTACGCCGCTGAACGCGATTATATGATTATCATTATTTAGAGTACCATAAGCATTCGTTCCAAGTTTAAAAATTTACGGGAGGCCAACTTTTACAGATATTTTTATTTTGAAAATAGAGCAATCCATAGATAAATCTTTAATTAAAAAGGCATATATTGGATCAAAAAATAATTTATTTTACCAATATTTCAGCTGGCTGAACGCCAACCTTTATCAAGGTGTTATAACATTTTAAAATGTTATAACACCTTGATAAAGGTTGGCGTTCAGCCAACTGAAATATTGGTAAAATAAATTATTTTTTGATCCAATATATGCCTTTTTAATTAAAGATATTTTTATATCGAAAGGTGTTCTACAAAAATGACATAAATGAAGCAATATATTAAATTAATCTAACTTTTGTGCTGATTTCAACCTTATACAATAAATTGTTACTATCACGCAAGGTTTCGAGTGGCAGCCACTTTAAATTTGTGGAAATGTACATTTTAATATGACAAGAGAAGGAATCACCAGATATCATCTTGAAGAAGGAATCAAAGTTTACGGCGACGTGTTTTTTCTATTACATACATTAAAGAAACTCGTCGCCGTTAACTTTTATTCCTTCTTCAACATTTTAATACATTACCTCCTACATTCAACAAATATACATTTCTTTATAAGTAGTGACAGAGGGCTTTCTGCTATATTTTGTTTTTGCTAGATTAGTCTTGAGTATTCAGAAGTAGTCATTAATAATACTGGGACTCGATTCTCCTTGGTGCCATTTCTCTATGTTTGATCTACCTTGATGAAATATCACCCCATTTTTATCGCTGGAGGATGATGTTCATGTACCATATGAGGCACTTCTCCTTTAAATTATGCATCAGAACCTCTGTTTATTAGATAAATATAAATCAATTAATAGGTAGCTCAAATCTCCTTGGATTGATAAATGAGGTTCAGCAACTGCTTCATATAATGCTATAATATAGAATAAATCTAATAAAAACTTTGAAAATGATTTGATATTTGATATTTTAATGGTGTCAGGTCAGCAATATAAAACCGAGCAACTAAATTATTATTTTTTTTTTTGTATTCATTATTATATATTAAATTCTTGTTTTAGAGCTATCTCAAAACAATTAGAAGTGTTAAATTTTAAAAATAATAGTAAAAAAATAATATATATGAAGTATAAAGAATATAATTTTTAAAATATTTATTTTAATAACAATAAAGAGCTATAACAAGGTTCACGTAAAAGCTTCGGCAGTTACGAGTCATATATGCGGAACATAGGGAAAAAAGAGGGGGGAGAGGTAAAGATAGAGTAGAAAAAATATATATTGTAGCGTTATTTGTTGTATTGTTTTACATAATTAGGTTTTGGATTTTGTTTGTGTTTGTTTTGCATGTATTGAGTTAATGATTGGTGTATATGTGTGTGTTCGTGGATTCTTTGATTTGGGCAGTCTGCTCGTTGGCAGCAATAAACGTTTATCGTTCGATTTATCTACGCCTGTTGCTTGCAATTCTTACCGCCACAAGTGGTGGAGAAGCTGGGTACCGATACCATCACGGATACCTCTGTCAGAAGAAGCCGTCGCCTAGAAGGCCTGGAACCACGTTTTGATTTCGACGAAAAGAATAAGCCAATCAGAAAAATGTCAATATCGGCTGGAGTTAACACGGGTGTTAATACTTGCAAACATTTGACAAGAAACCCAACTGTGTTTAGCGGCAATGGAACGGAGGATTGTGGCAAATGGATGAAGGATTACGAACGTATTGCGAGATCGAACTGCTGGGATGCCACGATGAAATTGGCGAACGCACCATTCTTTTTGGAAGGGACCGCTGGCCAATGGTATGATAACAACGAAGAAGGAATGGATTCGTGGGATATGTTTAAGGAGATGTTTAGCCGGACATTCGACAATAGCGGTGTCCTTCTCAGACGCGCTAAGGACAACCTTCAGAGTCGAGCTCAGAAGAGTACAGAATCCTGTGAATCCTATATCCAAGACGTTCTGAGCTTGTGTAGGCAGGTGAATCCCGATATGAGTAAAGAAGAGAAAGTGGCACATCTAATGAAAGGTGTGGTAGAAGATGTCTATCAGGTCATCTTGATAAAGGAAATTGATACTGTTGAAGCCTTTGTCGATTGGTGCCGAAAGGTGGAGGCTTGCAAGCAGCGACGCATCGGGAAACCAAGGTTTGAGCGACTCCCTAACGTCGCAAGTATAGAGCAACCAAACTCCTCGTCCCTGGAAGATCTGATTCGACGAATCGTGAGAGAAGAAATTAAAAGTGCCCTACATTCCGAGCCTATAGTGCCGGAGGTGAACTCCCTGAAGAAAATGATTCATGAAGAGGTTGAGAGAAATCTGACCCCAATTGCGCAGCAGGGTCCATACTACCAAGAACAACGCCGCCAATTTGAAGGACTGGCGAAACCACCCCCGTATTACCAGCAGCAAAGTCCTACAAGGCTGACAACTGCCCGAAGAAAGACTGACGAATGGAGGACGGTGGATAATATTCCCGTTTGTTTCCAATGCGGACGCCCGGGTCACGTCGCCAGGTACTGCCGAGAGCGGCGAGGGATGATGGATCGACAGCCACCGGGGAGATACCACCCTGTCCAGAACGGCCCGCGAACGATCTATAATAGCAATGAAACCCCAGGCCGCGCAAGTTACCGAAGCCCGTCGCCCTATCCAGGTCGTGGCCGATCCCCAGCTGAACGTCGCCCCTCGATATCGCCAAGCCGACGATCTGGCCGATCACCTTATCGTGAGGAAAACTAGAGCAAGCGCCCTTCGCTGGAGGTAAGGTCGCTGAGGAGATTATAAATCCTCCGCCGCTCATAGCCGCTAAACTATCACAGAATATAGTTGACGTTACTATTGACGATAAAACTTTTCCTGCCCTTGTCGACAGCGGCGCTTCGTTTTCGGTTATTTCGGACCACTTTAGACAACAACACAAAAAGACTATGTTCAGTGACGCTGGCATGACACTTAGAGTTGCCGACGGGAAATATATCGTTTCCAGGGGCCGATGTACGTTACATTTAGAAATAAACGGATTGGTACAGCCGTTTGAATTCATTGTTTTACCAAGTTGTAGCCACGACATCATTCTCGGTTGGGACTTTCTGGAGGCGTCAAGGGCTATAATCGATTGTGGTAGCGCCGAGATTCTGTTAGAAAAAGCAGAACTACCAGAGGATTCTTCGAGCATATTCCAAACTGTGGCCGCCGACGATAGCTTTATAATCCCCGCTGGATCAACCAAGCAGATAAACGTAATCAGCGAAGCTATACTCGGTGTGAGTGATGTCGTAATGGAGCCTTCGAGGATCCTCTTTCTAGAACGTGATCTGATGGTTCCCGCCTCGATCTTCGCTGTCCAGCATGGAAAAGGGAGAATTTGGATAACCAACATCGGCACATGTGATCGAACTGTCCCCAAAGGAATGTGTATTGGAGAGATACAGGTACTGGAAGAGGGTCAGCTGGCGGTCATCGGTGATGCTTCGGACACCAATCGGCAGGGGATTCTTGGACAAGAAAACTCTCCAAACATTGCCTCGATGATAAGCCCTGATCTATCCATGCTTGAAAGGACCAGGATATGTTCGATACTTGGGAGTTTCAGCGGCTTATTTGAATTTAATAAGTTTCCGTCTAATCTGACGAGCACAGCCAAGCACAAGATAAATACAGAGGACCATCCCCCGATTAAACTCCGTCCATATCGAGTGTCGCAGGTCGAACGTCAAACCATTCAGAATGAGGTCGACAAAATGTTGAAAGGAGGTATAGTTCAGCTTTCCGAAAGTCCTTGGTCCTCTCCTGTGGTATTAGTGAAAAAGAAAAATGGTAGTTGGCGTTTCTGTGTCGATTACAGACACCTGAATAAAATCACAAAAAAGGATGTATATCCACTACCAAGGATTGACGATACACTCGATTGCTTAAGAGGGGCGAGTTATTATTCTTCCATGGACCTCCGTTCTGGTTACTGGCAGATTGAGGTGGATGAGGCAGATCGCGAAAAGACCGCCTTCATTACACCCGACGGATTGTACGAGTTCAAAGTTATGCCTTTCGGGCTGTGTAACGCCCCAGCGACATTTGAAAGAATGATGGATACCTTGCTGAGGGGGTTGAAGTGGTCAATGTGCCTTTGCTATCTGGACGATATTATTGTGTTTTCACCCACCTTTGACGAACATGTTCGACGCCTTGAATTAGTTCTCAGGTGTCTCTCAAAGGCTGGACTTGTGTTAAATCCAGACAAGTGCTTGTTCGGAACAAAACGACTAAGCATTTTTGGGCATCTGGTGGATGGAGAGGGCGTGCACCCCGACCCGGGTAAAGTTGATGCTATGTCCAAATTCCCTACTCCCAAATCCCTTACTGATGTAAGAAGTTTCATTGGAATGTGCTCATATTATCGTCGTTTCATTAAGAATTTTGCTCAAAAAGCTGAACCACTACACAGGTTGTTGAGAAAGGACACCAGATTCGAATGGGGACCAGATCAACGGCAGGCCTATGAATCCTTGAAGTTGGCACTCGCGTCGGAACCCGTCTTGGCCCACTTTGACGAAAAGTATGCGACCGAACTGCACACCGACGCCAGTGGGTTTGGAATTGGTGCGGTTTTGGTCCAGGTCCAGGGAGGAAGTGAAAAACCGATTGGATATGCATCAAGAACGCTGTCAACAGCTGAAAAAAATTATTCAACAACGGAGCGGGAGTGTCTTGCCGCGATTTGGGCGATCGGCAAGTTCCGTCCATACCTATTTGGTCGCTCGTTTACAATTGTGACGGATCATCACTCGCTCTGTTGGCTTTCGGGACTGAAGGACCCGTCGGGAAGACTGGCCAGGTGGGCCTTAAGACTTCAGGAGTACAATGTGAACGTGGTATATAAAAACGGCAGAAAACATCAAGATGCCGATTGTCTCTCACGCAATCCAATCGAAGCGAATAACCCAGGGGAATCCGAAGATGACATACCAACATTAGCTGCTTTAACTGATATCGTCGCGGAACAGCGGAAAGATCCGGTAATTGTGAGAATATCGGAGGAATGTTCGAGGAACGATCAAAACCGCTTCAAAATAATCAATGGAGCTCTTTACAAGCGGAATTTCGACCCAGTGGGGCAACCGTGGCTATTGGTGATCTCCAGGCATTTGCGCCCTGACGTCCTCAGAAGTCTCCACGATAATCCAACTGCCGGTCATTTAGGGTTGGCTAAAACCCACGATAGAATTAGGAGGAAGTATTTTTGGCCAGGTCTTCTGAGGAGCATAAGAAAATATGTCGGTCACTGTAGGGAGTGCCAGCGTCGTAAACATGCTCCCTTGCGACCGCCCGGATTGCTGCAACCGATACCACCCACCTCTGTTCCGTTCCAAAGAGTCGGAATTGATCTCCTCGGAAGATTCCCAATATCCCATTTAGGAAATAAATGGATAATAGTTTGCACAGACTATCTGACGCGATACGCTATCACCCGAGCCTTACCATCGGCAGACGCTCAGCAAGTGGCCAAGTTCGTCCTGGAGGACGTAGTGCTTAAACATGGAGCACCACGAGAAATAATTACTGACCGGGGTAGGGTTTTTCAGTCTAAACTAATATCCGAGCTGACGGGACTTTGCTCTTCAGCTCAGAGATTTACCACGGCGTACCATCCTCAGACGAATGGTCTCACTGAGAGACTTAATAAAACCCTGGCCGACATGATGTCAATGTATGTGGACGTCGAACAAAAGGAATGGGACGTTATTCTTCCGTTCATCACGTTTGCTTACAATACGGCGAAGCAGGACACCACCGGAGTCACCCCATTCAGCCTCATCCATGGACGAGAAGCTGAAACTACGTTGGATACATTGTTTCCTCTTTTAAAAGATGAAGATCAAGAGGACTATAATCGAGAGATAGTGACTCGAGCAGAGGAGACGCGACAATTGGCTCGGCTACATACACTGAGAGCGCAAGAGGGCAATAAACGACTCTACGACGCCAAACATCGAGAAGTGAGCTATCAGCCAGGCGATAAAGTATGGATATTTATACCCGTTCGGAAAATAGGGATATCCGAAAAATTAATAAAACGATATTTCGGCCCTTATAGGGTGACGAGACGCATTTCGGATGTGACGTACGAAGTTGAAAGTCTAGACACTACTAACCGCCGTCGTAAGCCAAAGGAAATTGTGCACGTAGTGAGAATGAAGAACTACCGTGACCCGGACGAACAACTGGACCTACCCGAGGATGAGCCTGCCGTCTGACAGCGAGGACGCTGTCCTTTTGGAGAGGAGGGCATTGTAGCGTTATTTGTTGTATTGTTTTACATAATTAGGTTTTGGATTTTGTTTGTGTTTGTTTTGCATGTATTGAGTTAATGATTGGTGTATATGTGTTCGTGGATTCTTTGATTTGGGCAGTCTGCTCGTTGGCAGCAATAAACGTTTATCGTTCGATTTATCTACGCATGTTGCTTGCAATTCTTACCGCCACAATATATAGACAGAACCATTATAATTTTGTAGCGAAATATTCATTATCTTATGTACAGAATATTAATTTTGATATTTATTTCTTGCTACTCTGTAAACTTCTCTTATTGCTTATTTCTTGTACTTGATAAATTTTTGTTTGTACCTTAAATAAATTGCGGTGTCATCCCTGAAGTTTGTCTTTCCTAATTTTCTACGTTAAAATATTTATTCAAACAAATAAAAAATAAATAAAGTTTGGGATATTTTAGAGAAGTATTTTTGATTTTCTAATTTTTTTAAATATAAGTTTTAGATTTTAATACAAATATAAACAAAAAATAGAGTCGATGGACGAGTGGGTTACACCCTCGTTTCCCGACAGTCATGAACCGGGATCCCGCGTTAACATTTTTTTTTTATATGTGAATAACCTTCACATATTATTCATTGCTGTATTATCATAAACTAGGTTGCTCTTGTTGAGTGGTACCTAATAAAGTGATTTTGGAACCGAATACAAATTTATATAGCAAATTTTAGATAGCATAATTACAACGTTTTTGTATATTTTAAAATCGAAGTCATAATGGTTCAACCGAGATGGAAAGAGATTGGTACCAGGCAGGGTCTCGTCAAAAGTCAACCTGGCGAATGTTTCGACCCTACACTTGACAGTTCTAATAAACTCTTAGACCTTATGTGAAATATATATATATACCAGTATAATTAACCCTAATGATGGATTGTTAATATTTTCTACGATAGACGGCGCTGTGTTTCAAGCTTAATATTCCATGGAAACATTTGAATCTGAAAATAATTATCACTATGACAGGAAATAGGTGTTCCAAAATCTGGAACAGAAATATCTAACCAACTGTTTTACAAGCAAAAAATTATATTACATCTACCATCTATCGAATGAATTTTATCTTTTAGAAATTAATATTACTTGTTACAATAAATAAATCGAAAACTTCTTATGAAATCTGGTTTCCGTTGACAGTTGAATATTCAACGACTAAAAAGTGACAGTTCTTAGAAATAAACTAGTCATATATAGAAGGTGGAAGAATTTGAAAAACTTTAACTTACAATTGCAGAACGCCGAGCTCTTTTTTGGAGAAAATCGCTTCCTGGAACATTTACTTTCAAAATTAGCGGGAAAGTATAACTGTAATTGATTGAAACAGTAGCTATGATACTCATACTAGGCAGGCTAGAACTACACCATGGCTTTACATGTAGAACCAAGTTCGTATTGGCATTTACAGGTGTTGTCTGTTGGTTACTGGCCCTCACTGGTGGAGTTGGGCTTGTGAAATAACGGGATTAAAGAAGCAATATATTGTTTCAAAACAATTTAATCCGGTTACCGTCAGTTTTTACCATTGGAAAAGGGGCTAAGTCTGACTGTCATGTGGGGGATAGCCAAACAACAACAGCAGCTCTTTTTACCCCATCATGGAGACTTATGGAACATTGGAAGACCATCATTCTTTGTAGCTAAATGGGATAAGTGAAAACGTTAGTTAAAAATGAGATAATTATTTGATACATCTGAAGCGTCTCCACGTACTAACTCTCCCCAACATTTTCTACTTAACTATTATAAACCCTCGGCCCTCAATATTTCCACTTTATAAATATATCAAACGACGTACCAGTCATTGGAGGATTATAGCCGAACTTCAACATGGCAGGTTTCTGGGATCCAGAATCCTCAACTCTATGCTGAAATGGAAGTAGGAAAGACAGTACTAAAGGATGGACTTTTGGGTACAGCATTCTCAAATGCGTTGAAAATTTTGAAGAAATTTGATTTATTTGTGGAAAGAAATATATTGCTTTAATGTTTTCATTTGTTATATGTATATCCAGACATTAACGGATATACTGAAATCTCGGAGCCCATTGACACCGAAAAGTGGTCAATTCTTCCTTTTAAACATATATTTATTTTGTATTTGGTTAGCAACTTTTAAAACAGCTACAAATATCGAAGTTATATAATCATAAATAATTTCTGACATATTTCACCTATATTAAATTCACTATTAGCAAACTATATAAATGCGTATGTAATTATTCTAAACCATTCCATAGCTTTGTCTTCAATATTGTTATGACGCTTTTCAGCGGTCGTTGTTTGCGTACAAGGTTTAATGTAGGTTCATTGTGGATACTAATTAGTTCGTTATACTTTATTGCCAGGAGCTGTTAATGGGATTGAGTACTAGGTACATTTAGATGGACTTGTCTCAAATGTCCGCTATCAGAAGGATCTTCCTTGTCAACGTTCCGCTCCATGCTGTCCACGTCCAGCCTGTGCTATACCACCTTGTAGGCCGCTTCGATGCCGTGGTCTTGGTACCGACTTGCAGGATCATCCACACTCCTGGAGGCAACTCTCCGCGTCTTCCACTCTCCGCAGATGTGACCAGATTTTGACCTCCCCCCCCACACGAATGCCATTTTTTGGCACCTGCTCCCCTGACACATGGCTATCCCCCGCATCTGGAGTACACCCATCTTCCCCAAACCTTACTTTGGAATCTTGGCTTCTCAGATAGTTTATCTTCCATTTTACAACATATACGAAAATATAAAACACTCTCAAGAATCATACCGCCTGAATTATCTATCTATAAGAATATGATATCCAAACCATCGCTATAAGAAATGTATATATTCATTGTACAATATTCATAATAAGGTTTTACATGTATAGATTATATTAGATAAAACAACCTCCCTCACACACGCCCTGATTACTTAGGCTACATGTGAATGTCCTCCTTTTTTTTTGACGCCACACTTTTCACCTATAAATCGGATTTCATATATAGTACTTATGAAATAATAATAAAAGATTATCTAACATTTGAATTCTGTTAGAGACAGAAATTTTAGTGACAATAAATTAGGCTTTTATTAATTATTTAGTCCCTTTGACATTTAAAATATTAATTTCGTTATTTATTGCTCTCTAACATTTAATAATATATATCCAGACATTAACCCCATGGTTCCATTGCCTGATATTACTAGTAAAGACATTTGGTGTACCTAAAGTATGAGTAGTCACAAACCTCTTACCACTGTGATTTTCATGACCAGTATTGTATGTACAAGAAGTAAAAACAAAATATACCTTTTACACATACACAATCACTTTGTTCTTCAGATAAAAGACACTTCGGCCAGACAATAAAAAGATTTACTGGTCTAAGTGTCTTATATTTGAAGAACAATGAATGCCGGCAAGGCAGCTTCTATCTTTACGACAATCACTTTGAATGTGTTATCAATATTACACTGATTTGAAGAAGATGTCGCCGTATAGAAAATAATTTTAAGAAACAGAGTCCAATTGCTAGATGCTATCCAGCTACCAGAATTTCAAGAACTACATGTTAGAATATTACCACACAGTCATCAAATACAATCAATCTTATAATCTTAATAATTTTCCTTGAGAATCTTGTCAGATATCATCTCTATCATAGATGAACAATTAAATTAACTTTGTGAAAAAATTTGTCATTTTCTGTAATTATAAGTCAATCATATCCCAACATCATATGAAATTGTGAACATGAATTTCTTATTTTCATAGCTTATAACATATTTAAAATATATATCAAATTTATCTTGGTTTGTAAAATTATTCAGTTTCCTGGGACACGAGTCTTCAACAATTGGTCAGTTCTAGGGCCCTAGCTTTGCTGGCGCCATCAGGTCAGATCCGATGGTGGGGTTAGTAAAAGCTAGAAGTGGAATAGGACTTCTCAGGACCATTTAGGGCTCCTGGGGGGTGAACCGCCAAAAAGGGTAACGCGCCGAGGCAGGTACTTCTAGAGTGGTGAGGAAACTCTGCCGGATAAAAGTTTATTTTTTCAGGAGATACCTTTTATCCAAAATAATATATATATATTAATAATGTATTGATATATATATAATATAAATATAATTTAAAGTGATAAAATGCACACACCTTGAGAAAAAAAATGTCAAACTTTTATCCAAGGTAGGATCAAAACATTCCCGAACTTTTTAAAAATCAATTATTTATTCATAGTATAGTAATTTAAACATGAAATTTTCAAAATAGGAGCCTTGTTTATCTACACATTTTTTCAAACCTGAAAAAAAGCTGTTGAAATGCTAGTTCAAATTCAATTTTTCTAAGTTTGTTTAGCTCCCCCGTCGCATTTTCAATTACTTCTGATGACAATGAAAAGCGCCTGCCTTTTAACGTCATTTTAAGTTTTGGAAAGGAGAAGAAATCGCATGGGGCGATATCAGAGGAGTAAGGAGGATGCGGCAAGACAGATACAGAGTGTTTGGCTAAATAGTTTTGAACAATAATGGCTCTATGAGCAGGGGCATTATCTTGTAGCAATTTCCACTGTTTTCATTTAAAAAGTTTGTTCCTTTTTCTTCTTATCGCATCACGAAGGCGCACAAGTATTTCTTTGTATACCTGTTTATTAATAGTATTCCCCTCTTAAAATAAATCTTAATAGACAAGTCCTTGATAATCGAAAACACTACAAGCATTACTTTTCCTTTGGACTTGTCAAGACAAACTTTCTTCCTCCTTGGAGAACTTGGTGTGTGCCATTCGAGTGATTGTTTTTTGGTTTGTGGATCGAAAAGTAAGCACTATGTTTCATCACCAGTTATTATTCTTTTTGAAAAATCAGAATCATTATTTGCAGTTTAATTAAATCTTTTTAAATTGATAATCTGGTTTCTCTTTGTTGATCTGTTAAATTTCGTGAGAAAATAACCACAAAGTTTTATCATGTTTAAATTATCACCAATAATTTTTTGTCAACTACCACACGAAATTCCAAGTATTTCTGATATATTATCAATAGTAGTTTTTCTATCAGCAACAATTAAATCACATACCTGTCCAATATTGCGATCCGTTGTTGATGTCAATGGCCGACCTGACTTTGAATTGTGGTGTGTCGATTTACTGGTCCAGCGATGGCTCAGAAAGTCTCTCAAAGTTAGTGTTTATTGGAGTTTCTTGTTGGCTACATTTATATGGGAAGACAAAGAGCACAGCAGCCCGGAATGTACGTCTGGTCCTCTCTCCGGATTCCTCCGCTGTGCTGGTGATTTATGGCGGCCGCCTGTTTATTTATCTTGGCGGGCGGCGTCGGCGGGGTGCTGCATCCCTGGTCCCCACAGAATCATCTGCGAAGCTCTTGCGGCCATCATTAAAACGTTTATACCAGAAATAAACCTGCGTTCGTGACAATTTTTCGTCTTCATAAGCCTCATTCATTAGTGCTAATGTCTATGTGAAAGACTTTTTTAAATTTACACAAATTTAATATTAGCACTTTGCTCAAATGATGAAATTGCAGAAACCGACCCGAGCTGAAAACTTACAACAAAAATATGCCTAAAATGAAAACTACGCATGAGAATTTACTGGTGTTGCTAAATTAAATTATAGTTTAGACATTATGATTTACAGTAAAATTTATTTTACATTTTTAAAAAGTTGTTTATAATTTATTTTTCAAAAGTTCGGGAACTTTTTGATTCTACCGTGTATTTCGCTATACAATCATCTTCCTTGTTACTGTAATAATAAAATCTCCTCCTTTTAATGTGAACTCGTTCTGGATTCTTCTACGGCATCACTAGTGAACAAAAGCCATCTACATCCCAACATATAACAATATGATAATCGAGAAGGCGCCATAATCGTTTCTCGGCGTGCCGAGAGGAAACTAAAAGAGACATTGGATTTTCTTAATCTACCAGAACACACTGTTTAACATGGGCACAGAAGCAGTTTGGTGAGGTCGACAGTGACGAAGAAGGAACGTCTGCAAGAAAAAGCACTCGCGTCGATCGGAAAGGGTAAGTGACGGATAATTTGTCAAATGTCAAGATTGATGAAGACCCTGGATAAAAGATCATGAGAGCCATAGACAAGAAGTTGGGTATTGACCTATTACAATTAGAACTTCCCATTAGAGCAACTATGGTCTCAAGCCTATGCCCTTCAGAAATACCAATTGATGACTGAGGCTATGAAGGAAAGCAGAAAAGGAAAGGCTACTGCTTTCCTCAGAAACCTGACACATGACTCTTGTGGCATTCTGAGGTTCCTCTCTGATGAAAAGAACGTTGAATAGGACCAAATTTAAATGCCAGGAATGATCGTTGGATTTGTAAAGACTTCTCTAAGGCACCTTTCGTGATGCACACGAGATTCCCTGCTCCCGTGTTCTTCTTTGGTGTCATCAGCACTGAAGGGGATGTCATGTTTCCCCACTTCTTTGAACAGGGCTACAGGGTGAACGCTGACACCTACATCAATGCCCTGGAGGCCGTTTTAAAGCTTTGAATGCACATGGTGGCCCCGGAAAGGAAGTTTTTATTTTAACACAAGTCAGTTCTAGTGTATAAGGCAAAGAAGACAGACTTGGCTGACATTTAACATCCTTGGCACTGGATATCCGAGTTTTACTCTATTCAACAGCATAGACTAGGAAAAAAATTCTCTTATATTTTATCCATTATCTGCTAAACCTTTTTAGGCTGACTTAATACAAAATTAAACACCGAAGTAGGAGAAACCCTCGTAGACTTATTCCCAGGAAAACCGATGTCATCTTCGCAAGGTTTGTCGCAACTAAAATACTTTGAAAATTACTCCAAGACCAAATAACCCTTGTACCTCAACTACATATACGTTAAGAGGTAATTATTATGAACACCGAGACTGAAGGATTGTACACACAAGACCAACTTTTAGTCAGAATAGTGCACCCGACAACGCTCTCCAGGTAGAAGAACTCGACCTCTAATTTCGAGGCACCTATTCTTCATCACTACGTGGTACGCATTACAAGAATTCCAAATTTTTGAACCTCTGCCTCAGCACCCTAAGCCCACCTCCAGTGCTCCAGTGACGCCCAGCTAGCCCCGATGTTCCTATCAGCCTTCAAGTACTGCAAAGGCATCACAGGTACACCTGATGGGATGGTGGCGAAAGGTAGGGAGGCGCAATGCAGGCTGTCTAGATTGTGTCTGAACAGAAAGGGAAAAAAGGGTACCATTTTAAGATCCTCTACCTTTCCTGCGTCGAGCCAATACTACTATACTACATTTCCAGGGCCTGGTGGCAGCGAAATAGGGACCACAAGGTGGCATCGGAAAGGGTGCAAAGGACGGCGGCCATTGGGTTCACAGGGAGATACCATACTTCCAGCACTGAGGCACTGTTGGTCCTCGCTGGGTTAGTGTGCCTGGGGTTGAACCTAGAGGAGAAAGCCATCAGGAAAAACATTTGGATAGATAGGAAAGACGCCTTGTGGTGATAGAAGTGTTATGGAATGAAAGAGGGCCCCGAATAAACTAGCATCATTGAAGGAAATTAGTTGGCAGATAGGCTCGCGAAGGATTGATGCCAGAAAGGAATATCAGTGGATTTCCCAATAACCAAGAAAGAGGTGTATAGGAGAGTCAGGGGGCACGTCCAGGACCTGTGGTTAGACAGATTTAGGAACAGCGGAAAAAGAGGGAAGTTTACAATTGGGTGAACACGCCCAAGTACTATGTGAAGGCTATGTCCCTCTAACTTAGTGGTATCAGGACATGGATTCTTCTCCAGGAGTCTCCACAGATTTAAAATTAAAAGCAATCCTGATTGCATCTGTAGAGAAAGGGATCTGGGAGCACCCCATTGTCCAAGCACGCCTTGGATTGTCCAAGAGTGGTGGGTGTGAAAAAGGAGAGAAGAAGAGCGGGGAACGCTATCGAAACTCTGCTGCTGAGATTTCACTGCAAGCTTCTTGAGAAAGCCCACGACGTGGCAGCTGAACTTTATCTCAGCTGTGGGTGAACAGGGTCGACCGGTGGCCGCGGTCCCTGCTGGACACAGTAGTTAGTTTCTCTATTGTGCTGTGACTGAAGGCCACCGGTATATAAATCCTTCTAGGTGCTTTAATCTGGGAGTTGGTTTTTCCAGTACCAAATCCGAACCCTAGTTTGGATGCCGTTGCTTGGCTATTGAGCAGGATAGCAGCTAAGGGAATGCTTAGCATGCCAGCTTATGGACCTAAAGATTTGGAAGGCCATCTGCTTCTAGAATGTATTGTTCAAATCTGCCCATTAATGAGACAGTAAGACGGAATCTTATGTATGTTATTTTAACACACTATGGACATGGGTTTTTAGGGCAGTAGAATATAACATATATATTTGCTTCGAGCACTGCTCTTCAGAAAACAATTCACCACTGATGAACCAAGCCCTCTCATTATTTTTTTTTTATCGTAGCAATGACAGTAGAGATGTTTGAATTATTTGTGAGAGAAATGCTTAATGGTTTTATATCTCATGTATAGATGCCCCTTTTATGTCTTTTAACTAAATTATCTAAGAAATAAAAGTATTTAAAATCACTAATGTTTCTTTTTCGCATACATCAAACCTCTCTACTGTCCTTACTGTGATAAAAAATATTGGGAGGGCTTGGCTCCTCAATGGTGAAACCCTACCAGACCACTTCTTAGAGCTCTAATACTGTATTGGACTATTCTGCTTATATATTCTACACTGAATGGTGAAATCTCAGAAATGGTATTCGGGTAAACTATGGACATAAGCTTTTAGGACAGTAGATTTACCTATAAATATTTGCATCGAGCAATGCGCTTCCGCAAACAGGTGCGTTATTGCTTTATATTAATTTATGCCTAACTTGCCTTATTGTTTGAGGAAGAGCCTCGCTCGATGCAAATATTTATATGCAATTCTACTCTCCTAAAATCTTATGTCCATAGTTTACCAGAATAATACATATTCATTCCTGCCTGGGCTGCTTGCTGAATTTGTTAAATTAAGTTTAGTTAAATACCATTTCTAAGATTCCACCCTTCAGTGCAGCGTATAAAATCAGAAGAGTCCAATACAGTATTAGAGCTTTAAGAAACGGTCTGGTAGATTAAATTGGTGAAACTGCTGGAAGAGATCCACCACTGATGAGCCAAGCCCTCCAAATATTTTGTCATTGCAGTAAGGACAGTAGAAGTTTGTTTTGTGTATAAAAGAAACATTCAAGTTTTTAAATACTTTCATTTCTTATATATAGATGTGGCCTTATTGCTTTATATAAATAATTATCTGTTGAATCTCAGTGGACCTGACTGAGGCGCCATTGTTCAAAAGAGGTTGATTGCTGCGACAGCAATTTATTCCAATTTGACTACCTATAATCCACAGTACAATTATATCTAGCTCTTTTAAATCCAAAATTGGCGCTTTCTTAAATGGGTTTGCTGTTAATGTTTTTCTCAATTATCCCAAGTACGCATGGGATTAGTCAAGATAGCATCTTCATATCTTTTCTCCAAATATGCTTCGCATATCAAGACTTTATACTTAAAATTATATAAAAGGGCTGTTTTAACCCATAATTATTTGATTGTGGTTCATTTTTATCTTGTAAATATACCAAAATGTCCACTTCTGAGACATTCTAATGTGCCCTTTTCCCGAGTACACGTGGTACATAGCATTATCAACAGAAGTTGCGCAATTTGTGCACAAGTGAAATATGCTGTTTGAAAATTTCTAGTTAAAAGTTGTCAGAGCCCTGTCTATTTACACGGATATAATGAAATCTCAGAGACCATTGAAACCGAAAAGTGGCCAATTCTACCTTTTAAACATATATTTTTTTTTTTGTATTTGGTTAGCAACTTTTAAAACAGCTACAAATATCGAAGGTATATAATCATAAATAATTTCTGACATATTTCACCTATATGAAATTCACTATTAGCAAACTATATATATGCGTATGTAATTATTCTAAACCTTTCCATAGCTTTGTCTTCAATATTGTAACAAAGTATTTATTCATTTTATAATTTTTATTAACAGAGTGGTCATTTTTATGTTTATATTTTGCTACTCTGTAATTTTCCCTCATGGCTTATCTTTTGTTTACCATTCATAGTTTGTCCTTCCTTGAAATAAATTGTTGTCCACTCCTGAAGTTTTTGTCTTCCCTAATTTTCCACGTGGCATTTTGGTAGAGATGCTGGGTAAGTTAGGGAAGACAAACTGAAGACCTTGAAGCCATGGGTGCTGTGATCTACATTTTCGGAGACTGACTCCAGGATTCCACCGCTGTGCTAAAGCCAAGACTTCCCTCGAAGATGACGATGTCCCTATAGACCATATGACGACAAAGCCACTCTTCACGCTGCAAGAAAAAGGACGCAAAGGTACTAGGGACAAAGTTTCAAGACTTCGATGGAATCCTTGGCAGAAGCACGTTGTTTCCTTGTCAGTATCTACAATAATTGCTAGCTGTGGGTCACAGCTCCCATAGGGAAGAAGCTATGTAACAAAGTATTTATTCATTTTATTATTTTTATTAACAGAGTGGTCATTTTTATGTTTATATTTTGCTACTCTGTAATTTTCCTTTGTGGCTTATCTTTTGTTTACCATTCATAGTTTGTTCTTCCTTGAAATAAATTGTTGTCTCCTCCTGAAGTTTTTGTCTTCCCTAATTTTCCACGTGGCAATATTGTTTTGATGGGCACCAAAATATATATATTTTTTTTTTTTTCACATTTGGAATATCCTGAATTAGATTCTATATACCATCTGTGATGTCAATTGTAATATTTTACAGAACTTTGAATCAAACTTTGTTCTTAACCAGAAGAAATATGTCTCTTGTTGAATAAATGCCACCTTATTTATATGAGAAAAGGCTTTTGTTAATATAAGAAGAAATTTATTAAAAACCAAGATATAGTTTAATCCAATATTCTGCACAAGCCATCAGCAACATCCAGTTGCATGATCAACTGATATAGGAAGACATTTCTCACCCTATATTCCTCTTATCTACTTTCCTCTATGTTCTAAGGTCAGGCAAAGTTGGATTTTGACCAAAGTGTGCCTGGATCATTTTGCCATGATCAAAGAAAGCTGCACCCCTACACCCCATTCCATGAGATCAGATGTTGATTTGCATGCTGCATTGCACAAGGACCTTTGGGAGAGTCGTCTGCTTATCAACAACAGCTCAAGGAGCATGGACTCATGGAATCTTTACACAAGAAACAACATGTTCTAAGGTAATAAAAGGCATCTCCTTATTGTTAAACTTAAAGTTGCTGATGGCTTGCACCCTCTATCGGAATAAATATCAACTATTCAGTGATTTTTAATTATTCCAGAATTGGCCAAATACCCACTCTTGATTAATCAAGAAAAGCTAACCACGTACACATTTTGGGCTGTTGGCCCTCATCAGGGTGGTGCAAGCTGTACCTCAACGATCAAAAAACTGGTATGATTCATGGAATAATTACAAATCACCGAATAGTTTATATTTATTCTGATAAATGGCGCAAGCAATCAGAAACTTTCAGTTGCACGATAAGGAGATGCCTTTTTTTTTTCTTTCTTAATTAATGCACCTTATCCCAGTACAATATCACATTTGTACTATTTTTTCACAATGTTCTAAGGTGTTATAAGAACATGCTGCAGATTTGTGTAACTCAAGGCTGAGAGTGACAATAAAGGGAGATCCAGGAGAACACATCTACTTTATTGAGCCAGCCGGCCGTCCTAGCGGTAGAGATGATCTGCCTCAATGTTGAGGGCAATCTCCGGCTCCCACTGGTCGCCGTTGTTTAGCAACTTCTCCTTGTTGTAGAGCAGCTCCTCCCGCCACTCTGTGGAGTACTCAAAGTTGGGGCCCTGCACACCACCATTCCTGATGCTCTAGGTACTTTGGGATTTATTGTGACAAAGTATTTATTAATTTTATTATTTTTATTAACAGAGTGGTCATTGGTATGTTTATATTTTGCTACTCTGTAAATTTCCCTCGTGGCTTATCTTTTGTTTACCATTCATAGTTTGTCCTTGCCTGAAATAAATTGTTGTCTCCTCCTGGAGTTTTTGTCTTCCCTAATTTTCCACGTGGCATTATCATAGTGGTATCTTCTTCTTCTTTCTTATCTCCACTCAATCATATTAGGGTACCAAGCTTGAGACTGCTAGGGATGAGTAGAGTTCATCAATGGGTGAGTCATGACTGGGTGACGTAGAATATGTCTGCCTTTGTCATCATATTAGTATAAAATGTTAACGTACAATTTGTATTATAGATTATAAACACAAGGTAATAAGACCAAACCAAATAAATAAATAGTGTGTGACGTTTCTTCTCTGTCGCATTCAGTACTTTTGTCTGAAGATGGTAACAAGACTGTTACCGAAACGTCACACAATATTTATTTAATTGGATTTGGTCTTATTACCTTGTGTAGTATAAAGTGTATAAGTGATTCCTCGTATCATCAGGAATGCTACCAACCAAGCTCGCCAAGAAGACCTACAAGACTAATGAATTCAAATTTTTATTCGCACTATGAAAATCTATTCCTTTCTATAACAGCAGAACAACATTTGACCAGAGATCTCCCAGTACCAGTCAAAAGATGTATCGTACAAATAACTCTACACTGTTTAAAGGAAACCACGCTAAAATATTTAGCTCAACTGACCCAATATGCTCATTATGTAATAAAAAAAAAAACAACTCGGAACTGGAAAAAAAGGTAAATTAGAATCTCAAAATTATTGATAAATACAAAATGTAAACAGAAAAACCTCACTGACCCCAATGGACTGTGGCTCACTATAGCCATGGCTGGTTGAAGGATGGTCTAAACCGTTGGTTTTCGACCGCTACGACCTGGGATTGAATCCCGCATTGGGCACTTTTTTCTAATTGAAAAATGCTCTAATGGCCCTCGATTATTTTAAAAGTCCAACCTCACCAGCGAGTGCAAGTAAACAAATGGGGCACTGGCACATTTGTAAGTGCAAAGTCGAACTGCTTTTCACATGTGTAGACATGTGGTTCACTTACAGTAAAAGCAGTCGCCTACTTCTACCCACCATGATTATCATGGCCTGTACCACGTGTACTAGGGATATGCAAAAAAAAAAAAAATAGCCATGGCTCATTATTTGGTAGCACTAATATATTGTAGGTCCATTATAAAGGTAGGCCTGTTCTATCCTCAGTTTGTTTTGGCAAGGTAATACATTAAGTAATTAGTTATTACATCAGTAAAATAGATAGAAGTGGCTGAAAGAATCCTCAGTAGAAATGGTATCTGAACCAAAAACCCGGAGCTATTCTAGAATGTGTGATACAGACAGCAACCTGTATTTCCAGGCTCAAAACTGGCAGCCATACAAAACCGCTCTTCTTCCAGGATGGTGTAAGGACCTTCCCACAATGCACCATCTACAGGACCAAAGACCAGACCACCTCTTGGAATGTATAGGAGCCTCAAGACAGGACCTGTATTCCAACCCTACCAAGATACAGTAGAACCTCCCTGTAAAGGACACCTAATTGCAGAGCCAAAGTGTCCTTTAGGGAGAGGTGTCCTCTTACCAGAGAGTTGCTAAATAGTAAAAATGGTAATTTTGCAAATGAAAACTGTCCTTTGTCAAGAGGTGTCTGCTAAAGGGAGGTTCTACTGTAGTGAATTTGATCTATGACTTTAGTCTTCATGACCTTGTATAATTATACAATGGGATAATAAATTCTCAGTAGATAGTAGGCTGTCAAACCACCAGAATTGCCAGAGTGAGTGTTACCTCTACAATGGCATCCACAGGACAGGCCTCCTGGCAGAAGCCACAGTAGATACACTTGGTCATGTCAATGTCGTAGCGGGTTGTCCTCCGGCTGCCATCGGAGCGCTCCTCAGCCTCAATGGTGATGGCCTGGTCACACCCAGTTGGGACAATTTTACATTTTCAAATAACACACATTGCTTTTTAGGTCCAACATATTTTAATAAATTCACATTTTTTGTGTCCTATACGTAATGGATCCCAAATCCCAACAAATATTGTCTTTTTTATTCGTCACACACCTTGTAACAAAAAAAAAAATGAATCAAATATTTAAAAGTTCCTATTACAGTAGCACTGCGCCCCAAAAATAGATACTTCTTGTCTCTCCTTGAGGTAGTCTCTCTACAGAGGTTTGGTTATGTCAGGACATGTCAGTTATGATAGTAAAGATAGAGGTTGCTTGGCCGGTGGCATTCATAGTTCTTAAAATTAAAGATACTTCGGCCAGTAATGATGTTAGAGAAGTGGTCACTCTGGGAGGTGATCTCTCTACAGAGGTTTAGTTATGTCAGGACATGTTGCTAATGGAAAGTTTTACTAGATACTTCCCCAGTCCCTGGTTAGATCAGGTCGAAACATTCTCATTTTCCCTTAAAATGGCAGAGAGGAATTTCTGTAGTGTATGTTGGATATACCCTGCTATAAAATACAGCTGACCCCATTACAACAACATGACATGAGAACAAGTTGTTTTTATAACATCGGTTAAAAAACAATTGGGGCATAAAACTTGCAACTTTTGATGTTGTAACCAAGTTGATGAGGCTCTACAGTAGGTGGATAATCCGGCCATATTTGTAGAATGTCCTGTAGTACTTGTACGGCCCTAATAGAGAATTTAGATGATATTTATCAAAAACACTGACACCATATAAAAGATCCCACAATTCATTACTCTGACATGGCCTAAAGGGTTCAGAGCTTTTGATACTCGGGAGTGCCCTTGAAGGAAGGAAGTGTACCGGCACCTTCCAGAATGAGCAAATGTTACTCACTCAAAGCAGTGTTGATTTACTGTTGCACTGTGATCAATAAGGCACAATTATAAACACAAGGTAATAAGACCAAATCCAAATAAATGTAATTCTACTATCCTAAAACTTCTGTCCATAGTTTGCTTAAATACCATTTCTAAGATTCCACCCTTCGGTGCAGCATATAAAAGCAGAATGGTCCAATACAGTATTAGAGCTCTAAAGAAGCGGTCTGGTAGATTGAATTGGCCGCTGGGAGGATATATCACTGATGAGCTAAGTCCTTCCAATATTTTTTTATCGCAGTAAGGACAGTAGAAGTTTGATTTATTTGTGAAAATAAACATTCACGTCTTAATGTTTTCATTTGTTATAAATAAATAGTGCGTGATGTACTTTTGTCTGAAGATGGTAACAACGCTGTTACAGAAACACCACACACTATTTATTTATTTGGATTTGGCCTTATTACCTTGTGTTTGTGGAACATAGCATTATATGGGGGTGAAACATGGATTCTGTCGGATGTGGAAGATTTTTGAGATGTGGTACAGAGAGAAGTGTGTCATCAATGACAAAGGGGTAGAGTGAGAACATGGTAAGAAAACAGGCTGAATGAAATTACCAGGAATGAAAAAAGAGATCGTAAGAAGACACCTCTTCCGATAGGATACTCTAGCTCTGCAACTAGGTGTTGTAGAGAGGTTATATTTTATACAGAACTGAAGACAGCCATAGTTGTATGCAAATATAGGAAGACACCTAAAATGTGGACATGGAGAAAGCTACTCAAAGTGCCATGGACAGACAAAAGGTCAAATGTTTTAACCTCAAATGAAATTAATCCTGTTAGATCCCTAGAATCCCAAATATGTAAACAAAGACTGATCTACTTCGGACACATAATGAGAGAAAGTAGTTTAGAAAAGATGATGTTGGAAAAAATTTGAAGGGTAGATAAGGCACAATTTGGATTATAGATTATAAACACAAGGTAATAAGACCAAATCTAAATAAATAAATAGTGTGTGACGTTTTGTAACAGCATTGTTACCATCTTCAGACAAAAGTATTGTATCCATTTCATAAAGTATCCATTCAGCACTTTTGTCTGAAGATGGTAACAACGCTGTTACCGAAACGTCACACACTATTTATTTATTTTGTATGAAGAGATCAGGGTTGAGCAATCAGAGAGAAAACAAATGTGCTAATTATCATTCTAAAGGCAAATTATTTTGAAGGGAAATTATTTTTTCAGGGCCAAGGCTCATCATCAGAAAACCCTTCCTAGGTCACAATCACATAGGAGACTGGCTAACTGCATTTAGTTGTTGTTTCTTCTTATTCCCTTGTGCAATGATCACACAATTTCATGAGTCCATGCTCCTCAAGCTTGATCTTATCAAATGGGGTGTAGAGGGGCAGCTTTCATTGATAATGGTACCATGACACACTTTGGTGAAAGTTTGACTTTGCCTGTAATTTGAGGCCATTCCTAACATGGAAGCCTTTGCTGCCGAATCTAACATAAGTACAGATACAGCTCCTCCGTACCCCTGGAGAGGAACCTTTGCTGAGGTCTATCAACGGGTTCAGATGAACTGCATTTAGTAGTATTTGGTATTATTTTTAACTTAGAGGAATTATTCTTTATTTCACTAACCAGTTGAGTTTAAATCTCATTTAAAGAGGTGCATATAGTCTTCATGGCAATGGTTTTGCACAACTCTAGGTATTATTCAGGTAGACTTGCCTGGTTATTTATTACAAAGGTTATTGTAGTGGTAGAGTAGAGATTCACCTGAGCTGGGCAGATGGCCTCGCAGAGCTTGCAGGCGATGCAGCGCTCCTCCCCAGAGGGATACCTCCTCAGAGCGTGTTCTCCGCGGAACCTGGGGCTAAGGGGACCCTTCTCAAAGGGATAATTGATTGTGGCCGGCTCCTTGAAGATGTGGGCGAAGGTCACAGACAGTCCTGGATAGCATGATTCATGTCAGAGACGGCTAATCATTAGGTAGAGTGCTGTGGCCAACATCAGTCAATACTGTACATCATATTGTCTTGTACAAGTGGAAGCATTTTAATCCTCTTATTTCTACAAAAATACAACAACAGTGGAAGTGCATTATAAAATCCTCTTTTATAACAGCAACTTGGTTCAAACAACATAAAATCTCAAGTGTTATAGTGAGGTTGTACAGTAGAACTACCTCCCTGTGAAGAACACCTAATTGCAGAGCCAAAGTGTCCTTTTACCGGAGAGTTTCTAAATAGTACAAATGATAATTTTGCCAATGAAAATTGTCCTTTGTAGAGAAGTGTCCTCTAGGGCGAGTGTCCTCTCATGGAGGTTCTACTGTATTGTACAAGAAGAGATCTATGTGTAGGTATATTTACTTTGGATGCATATAAAAATTTATGGAGAAATCTTAATTCTTATATTCTAGATAATTTTTTTAAAGAATGTTAAAACTACATTGAATATGATAGGCATATACAACTTGGATTATAGATTATGAAAACAAGGTAATGAGACCAAATCTAAATAAATAAATAGTGTGTGATGTTTCGGTAACAGCATTGTTACTGAGACATCACACACTTTATTTGGTGTTATTACCTTGTTTTTACATTGAATATGTTTAAAATTTAGCTTATAAATACATCTATAACAAAAGAAAACATTAAGATGCGAATGTTTATTCTCAGAAATAAATCAAACTTCTACTCTCCTTACTGCGATGGAAAAATATTGGGACGGCTTGGCTCATTAGCGATGAATCCTCCCAGTGGTTTCACCAATTTAATCTACCAGACCGCTTCTTTAGAGCTCTAATACTGTATTGGATCATTCTGCTTATATATGCTACACTGAAGTGTGGAATCTTAGAAATGGTAATGGTAAGAAACAAGTCTGGTAGATTAAATTGGCGAAACCGCTGGGAGGATTGACCACTGATGAGCCAAGCCGTCCCAATATTTTTATCGCAGTAAGGACAGTAGAAGTTTGATTTATTTGTGAAAAGAAACATTCGCGTCTTAATGTTTTCATTTGTTATATATAGATGGCGCGTTATTGCTTTGTATTGAAATACATCTATAGCATTTTTTTCATTATGGAACCTATAAGTGTACTTGGATGGATGTCTTCCAGTCACATGGTAGCGTATCGGACACCAAGTGTTTTGAAATATGGTTGTATATTATTTTTTACAAATAAAGGTAACTTTCAAGTGTTTTTTATTTTTTTCATTATTATCATTCTCACATTTTTTGCACAGATTTCTAAAATTTACATGCATGTATATACGAGCATGTTAATGAAAAACCAATATTTATAAACAACATTGTTTTAGCAAAAAGTTCAAGAACAAGGGGAGAATTCTTTCTTTTATAAAATAAACAAATCTTCGTTGTTCTTGGACTTTTTGATATAATCTAAAGCAAAATTAATTAGAAAAGATAGTATTGTTTTATTATTTAGGATTTTTAAAACGGGAGGAATAAAACAACAATATAAACAGTAGCAATATGTTTCTTTATTTGTACTAAGTACAAGCTTTCGTATCTTTATAATACTTCTACAGGCATAGCTATGAGTTGAGAGAATGAGGATATGTAAATATACAATATTATTTACATATATATTTAAAAACACAAACAAATTTAATAAATACAGTTAAACCTGTCTATAGCGCCCCCACTTGAGACTCGCTAAAATAGGGTGCTATAGACAGGTCACTTTTAATGTAAATCGCATCGTACTACGTATTTAAAATCGGGTGCTATAGAGAGGAAGGTGCTATTTAGAGGGGGTGCTATAGACAGGTTTAACTGTATATATGTAAATGATATTGTATATTTATATATCCTCATTCTCTCAACTTATAGCTATGTCTGTAGAAGAATTGCAAAGATCCGAAAGCTTGTACTTTGCACAAATAAATAAACGTATTGCTACAGTTTATATTGTTATTTTATACTTTATAGCAATTTTCTCTTCTAAAGTCTATGGAATGTTGAAATTGAAAATAATTATAGAGTACAAGGATTGACCTGAAAACTTTGCTTGCATCGGGCAATCTCTGTCTACCCCTATGTCTACGGCCTTGGGTGGTGCTATGGTGGAATCATGCTTAGCCATGGGTAGAGGTAAGGGGTAGTTAGCATCCCTGCCAGAAAGTTCCACTGTCCTAAAAGCTTATGTCCATAGTTTGCTTAACCCTTAACTGGCGGGTTGGGTAGTTCTGCCCATGCATAAACTTAATATAGGAAAAATTTTTTTTTTTTCGTTTACCTAGAGCTACCAGCTTTCGTGTATTCTAATTTTACAGTATACAAACATTTTCCATCCATCGTTTATAAACTTCAGTTTTGGGAGGGGGGTTAAATTTGCATGTTGGGGCGGATTCTGCCCAGCCCGTCCAGAAGCGCGAGAATTTTTCGTGTCAGCATTAGCTCGTGGCTCATATTTGAGTCTCTATCTTCCACTATTTTTAGCTTCCTTTTACAAAATAACACTTCTTTCTTTGGATAAGTATAATTATCAATCAAGTCAACAGAGAGAACTATCCCTGCCAACCCAATATATATATAGGTTTTAGAGATTAGTCGACCACACTTTGGAAGAAATATTCCAGCAGACAATTGGTTCACTTCAGTAGAAATAGTTGATAAGTTGAAAGAACATGGCCTTACATATTTAGAAACAATGAGAAAGAACAAACCTTAGATTCACCACAATTTCAACCGCACCCTAATAGAGAATCGGGAACATCTATTTTTGGTTTCTCCTGGAACAACCACTTTAGTCTCCTATGTTCCCAAAAAAAAAAAAAAATCGGTAATCAGATTGATAAAAAGGGTAAAAAAAGGAGTAATTTTATTGTTGATCTTGGGAAAGCATTGACTGATGAACACCTAGCCACACGTAATCTCAATTCTCTCCCACTGCAATTACAGGCGACAATTCAAGAAAAATGATGGTTCAAGTAAACCAAGTGAAACTACAATGCCACAACAATCTGATACTCCAAAAAGGTGCTACAAATGTCCATCAAAAAACGCAGTAAAAAATAAAATTCCTTTGCTCTGTATGTCAACTAAGAGTTTGCAAAAACATTTCTTATAAATTTGTGAAAAATGAAAATAAGATTATATTCAAAATTTTTAAAAGTCAAAATCTGTATATTAACTATATATTAATTAAATATTTTTTTGAATATTGATTTCAATCATTATTTAGCGCTTATTTCATAAAGTTACAAAAGTGGGTTGAATCTACCCAACCCGTCCAGTTACGTAAGAAAAATCCACCCGTCCAGTTAAGGGTTAAATACCGTTTCTAAGATTCCACCTTTCAGTGTAGCATATATGGGCAGAATGATCCAATACAGTATTGGAGCTTTAAAGAAGCAGTCTGGTAGATTATATATATATATATATATATATATATATATATATATATATATATATATATATTGGTGAAACCGCTGGGAGGGTTCACCACTGATGAGCCAAGCTCTCCCAATATTTTTCCATCGCAGTAAGGACAGTTTGATTGATGTGTGGAAGAAACATTTGTGTCTTAAATGTTTTCATTCTCTGTTGTTTGGCTTTGGGTGGCAGCGAGGTTAAATCGAGCTAAAATTGTGAAAAAAAAAAAAAAGAAAAACAATTTTATCAGCTCTTACTCTGCCATGAGAGTAGGACATCACTGATTGAGATTGGATTTATTTGAAAAGAAGATCAGTGCTCTAGGCATCTCTTTGAAAATATATGGATTTATTTTCTGCAGTCCTATAAGCTTATGTTTTCATAGTTTGTTTAAATACCCTTTTTTGTATTCTGTTGCAAAACCAAATGATATAAGTCCAGAAACTGAATAAAGCAAAAAATTTGTGGTCTAAATAATAAAGAACATAGTCGACATCTATAAAAGCGTAGGGCTCCTCTCCCGTCAAAATAAACGTTAAAGCTAGATGTCACCTATTGACCGTCGTCGCAAACTAGCGGCCTCAGGTCAGTGACAAAGCCACAACACCAGCTTTGGCAAAAAGAGAAGTGTCCACCTAGAGACCATGGTTTCGGCTAATGGCCCTCGTCAGCCTAGGGCGGACTTTATTCCATGAGATCCACAAGGGATCTATTGGAACCTTCACAATCTGCCAATGAGGTGTTTAGCTGGTAGAGTGGCTAGCCAAATCTATGGACAGAATATTTAAATGGAAATTTTAGAGGGAAGAAATTGATCTATAGGGCTCCAACATGACAGGTAGGTCAGGAATATGAGCAGAGTGAACATCTCTCCTTCAAATATTCCATTCAACCTGACACTTGGTGCTTTCTCTCCTGTTAACTTGTGTGTTCACTTGTTCAAACTTGGGAAATTAACTGCTCTTGATTTATAAAGTTTACATCTTCTTGTTTCCATCAGACAGTCGCCAGTTAGATTAGAATATTTACAGCAGGACCATACAACTTGAAGACAACCACTATGAAAGATGCCATTTGAAAGCCGTTTTTTTTTTTTTCATTTAGCCCAAGTACACATGGTACAGGCCATGATATTATGGTGGGTAGTTAGCGACTGCTTTTACTGTAAGTGCACCACATGTCTACACACGTTAAAGTGAGAGCTGTGAACAAAAGGAATATCTGAGAGTCTTGGGAAGAAACTTATTTGTGAAAATCTTTGCGTAACACTATCAATATGAAATTTAACTCCACCTTTGCCGGTCCGAGCCCAAATGAAAAAGGAGGGGGAGCAATAACAAGCTCGTTAAAAAACCTGGGCTCAGCTGGCCCGGCTGATAGTACCCTGTAAGGGCTCCTGATCCAGGGATACAGGATGAGCAGTGTTTATACTCCATGTTAGGAGCAGCTGCACATGGCGTCTGTTCCTCATGTCAGAGGCGGCCATTTCTTTTGGAGCTATGTCGGCCTGCCACTGAGTAGTGCTCCCAGTCTTAATGACAAAGGTAGACGCATTCTACTTCACCCAGTCATGATGGTTGTCAAAGTCTCAAGCTTGATACCCTAATATGATTGAGTGGAGATAAGAAAGAAGAATATGAAATCTTGGACAATATAAGTATAGGAGGCATTGAAAAATAATCTATCAACTTCTAAATACAATAGAACCTCCCTGTAAAGGACAACACCTAATTGCAGAGCCAAAGTGTCCTTAGGGAGAGGTGTCCTCTTACCGGAGAGTTGCCAAATAGTAAAAATGGTAATTTTGCAAAAGAAAACTCTCCTTTGTATAGAGGTGTGCGCTAAAGGGGGGTTCTACTGTATCTTGTTGCAGTAATATAAGCATTTTTTGTAAAGTTCTCACCTGAGGAATAATGAAAAATGTATATAGAAGGTACTATTCAACTAGCATAGTCAGTTTTTGGCTGCAGCCATAGACCAAGGTGGGGTGAGTCCAATTGGAAGGTAAAAACTTAGCATCTCTAGTGTTTGTGCCTATTATGTAAATTTTGTTACTTCAGCTAAATATGCAAATTTCGATTGAATAAAACTGCCATAAAGTGTTTGTAGTCAGTCTTCAAATTGGTTTAGTTCAGGGGTCGGCAATCTTTTGAGTCGGAAGAGTCAAAAATTCCAATTTACAAAATTTCAAAGTTTTCAAAGAGCCACAATTTTTTTTTCTTTCCAACAATAAATAGTACTCTCAGAAATAATATTTGCATAAGGAACTATAAAAAGAGCCTCAGCTTCACATCCAAAGAGCTGCATGTGGCTTGTGAGCCACAGTTTGCCAACCCCTGGTCTAGTTCTTTGACTCTGTGCTCCAATTTAGCAAAGATTCACCTAGTCAAAAAGGATTGACATTGCTCATATAGTCAGAAGGTTTTATAAAGAATAGAACAGCTCTAATTCAAGGGTAATAAACAGCTGGTCTGGCCTATCTAGACACACTCTGCCAAACCCAAAGTACTAACCAGACTTATAGATAAAGGAAGTGGATTCCTAGCTATCATTGCTAGGCCCGCTACCGTCCAACTAGTGTGAAATGTTGAAATTGTAAGCAAACATTACCTTTCATTTGGTGGGTAATGGTTATCTATCTTCTTCTTTCTTATCTCCACTCAATCATTTAGAGTATCAAGCTTGTTTGACAACCATAATGATTTGCTGAAGTAGAATGCCTTTGTCATTAAGACTGGGAGCACTACTCAGTGGCAGGCTGAATGGTTATCTATTAAATGTGACATACAAGAATTGATACACTAGTGTGTGTGACATTTTTTTTAAACCATTAATATTACAGGGTAGAATTTAAAGTCAAACAATTAGGAGTGCTGTCAAATTATATTGACAAACATAAGCAATTATCTCAGTATTTAGCGGGAAGAATGTTGTTTTCGTTTGTTAAGTGAACCAATCTCTAACGTCTTCTCATTGGACAATGTGGCCATGTTTTTATATAAGAGGGTCTAAGGGAATGTGAGTGGGGCCAGTGGGGATTATTGTGTGAAGACACTTAAAGTGTTCTCTGTGTGCTTTATCCGTGTCTGGTGATCTCCTCGCATACCTGTGTGACCCCGGTCTGCTCCCTATCAACACTACAATAAAAGATAAGTAGTTTTATATATAACAAATTGTGAGTTTCTATTTACCTCCCTTTTGTTGTTGTTGTTGTACTCTTGAGTGTACGCTTTTCTGTGTGTTAAGTTACACTTACTTTAGGCCCTAGTAAATTGCACTTTGAGTGTTAACCCGTAAAAGTTAAATTTTTATCTGTGTCATCTAAAGGCTAAAATCCTGTAATCCATCAGTCTTCTATCCACTTTACACTGTAGGCCATGATTTACAATGGAACTGCTTCTGCAGTGAAAGGTTTTACATTTTTGGACAAAAACGACATTTTTATTATTATTCGTGTCAAGGATACAAAAGTTTGTATTGGATTTCTTAAGCTCTCTTTAAAAAGAATATCATTCAAAGATCAGTACTCAACTTACCACGGTAGATGTCAATCCAAAAGAGGGTGTCCACGGCACTCTTGGCAATCTCGTTCATGTCTGTGGGTGGCTCATAGGTGTTGACAAGTTCTGCACACAGCACCTTGATTGTTTCTAGGGGCAACCTGGTACAGCTCCCGTGGTTCAAAAATCACTCTTTCCTAGAGATGGTAGTTCATGAGAGAGAGGTAGGATACAACGGTAAATGAGAACAGCTAGGATGATGTTTTTATTTTGTTTATCCCTAGTACACGTGGTACCAAGCCATAATAATCATGGTGGGTAGTAGTAGGCGACTGCTTTTACTGTTAAGTACCTCACATGTCTACACATGTGAAAAGCAGTTTGACTTTGCACTTACAAATATGCCAGAGCCCCGTTTGGTTACTTGCATTCGATGGTAGGGTTGGACATTTGCAAGAATTGGGGGACATTGGAGTATTTTTTTTAATCAGAAAAAGTTCCCAATGTGAGAATCAAACCCAGGTCGTAGTGATCGAAAACCAAAGTTTAGACCATCCTTCCACCAACCCCCTAGGATGATATGAATGAAGAAACTTACTGTAACAGTCTTTAGAGTGGGGATCATTGGAGGGAGGACTGTTGCACTTGGCTGCCGTGACAGAGAATGACCTCAGGGTCGCAGGAACCCTTCCAGACCCTGCTGCACACAATCTTGCTACCATTTCAGACATTTTGTTCTTACTTCTTGAGAAGATGAGGTCCAAAAGTCCAACTGATATTGATAAAGCACAAATTGGATTATAGATTATAGAAAATAAATACAAATAAATTAATAGTGCATGAAGTCTCTTTAACAGCACATTGTTACAATCATCAGACAAAAGAATCAAATCATTCTTTGGTCTGATGATGGTAACAATGCTGTTACCGAAAAGTCACACGCTATTAATTTATTTAGATTGGGTCTTATTTCCTTGTAACCATCTGATGTTATAAAGAATAAGTTAGGTATTGAACCATTATAGCTAGACACCAGTACTAAGAGTAGAACCTCCATGAGAGGACACCTCTCTACAAAGAACAGCTTTCATCACCAAAATTACATTTTTACTATTTAGCTGCTCACTTCGGTAAGAGGACACCTCTCTAAGGGACAATTTGGCTCTGCAACTGGGTGTACTTTACAGAGAGGTTCTAATGTACAATGTAGTTGACAGGATTCACAATGGTTGATTCTTCTGACTAAACCTTTCAGAAGATTCCAAATTTGGCAGACTCATTCATATTTTTATAAATGGTTGTAAGTGTTCTATGTAAATTCATGACAGAGAAAGAAACTTTTACATAGTAACAGCGACTTGAACGTTCACAACATGTTGTGTTCCTCTACACAATCCCCTTTAAATAGAAAGTCTTCTACTCCAAATCCTCCAAAAGATTCAAAGAATTGTTTTTAATAGGAAAGAGATTTTATATGAAATTTTTAACAGCCACCCTCCTAGGAATAAGTATATTTACCCCTGTACAGAACCAAGTACAGTACATCTGATAAACTGGATGTCCACCATTAGACAACCCGGATAGTGGGCCACTTTTCTACGTGGCTTCAGGAATCTGGGTTACCACAAGAGAAAAAGAAAGAGATTTTAGGAATTTTTATTTCCATATGTTGATGCTTTTGGGTAAACTTGATAAATTCTATCTTTCGAATGGAAACCAGAAGGAATAATTCTACAAGTGAACTGAGGTTCTCGGTGGCTGTCACCAGAGGTCGGACCAATAGAGGAGGATCCTCTACGCTGAAGTCCATTTTGTCAGGACAGCCTGGACTGGTTATATACAACGTTGTCCCAAAAGTTTATAAACACTTGCAAAAAATTGAAATACCAATTTTATTTGCCATAATATTATTCTCTGTTATGTATAAATAATGTCTTTGTATTATGTATAAAGTAATTTTATTATGTATTATATTATGTATTCACCATAATAATACTATTCGCCAAGTAATATGAAAAACATTTAAAGAAAAACACAAACTTTTGGGAGAACCTTATAGTTGTAACGGACTCTCTTACAACTTGATTAGGTAGAAACATAAGGTAACAAGATCAAATCTAAATTGTAACAGCGCTGTTACTAAAACATCACATTTGGATTTCTAGTCTTGTTTTACCTTGTTTCTAATCTAAAGTATACCTATCAGCAAGTTAATTATAACATCATAATTCTAAATTTTAAATTGCAATTATTTGACCATGGTTATAGCAACAACAAACCCAAGTGTTATAGTGAGGTATTATATTATTTATTATTCTATGAAAATATTTTCAATTTTGAATTTTATATTTTGATACACTGTAAAATTTTCTCATTTTTTTTTTTTTATTTATTGTTACAAAAGCACGAAGTCCAAAGGACTATTGTGCTGTGCTAGTATCATTTACATATATATGATTAATTATTTACACGATGGATTAGTATTGTTTTGTAAATTATTGTACAAATAGTTCTAAACTTAACAAAGTTCTCATAAGACAGAGTATATACACAAAGAGAATTTGGTAATGTTTCAAAGTATCTACATACAATTTGATTAGTCAGAGGGCAAGATAAAAGAAGATGCTCTGGTGATTCAACATCTAAGCGGCATTCACATGTTGGATCATTGATAGCATTCAGTTTGAATAGGAAACTTAAGAAGGGTCCTTTGCCAGTTAAGAATAAAGTAGTGAATTTATCAGAAGAAATGAAATTTGGGACAGCAATTGGAAAGAGTTTCTTGAACAGTTCATTAGATTGAGAAAGATAAAACTTAAATTTTAGATCCAGATATAGTTTGTTTAATTCTTTTTGAAGGGGTTTTTTGAGTGTTCGATCTGTGAGAGAATTTGTCATATTATACTTTGTTTGTGATAACTCAAGATAATCGGACAGTAAAGGGGTTTTCGCTAGTATATGTGTGATGTAAGAAGATGAAGTCCTATAAGCATGAATGCATCTAATAAGAATTTGATATTGTATAGAATTCAACTTGGATCTTTTTGCTGCAGTGATAAAAGGAAACCAAATATTTGATGCATAGCTTATTGTAGAGCGTATCATAGCTTTATATAAGATCAATCTACGCCGAGTATCAATGCCCCAAGTACGTGCACATAATGAGAATAATATATTCTTAAGTTTCGTAGCTTTCATAATTATATTGTCAACATGTGTTCCAAAATTAATCTTATTCCTTTGTCTATGATTTTTAAAAATAACTCCCAAAATTTTAACAGTTTAATTTTCTCATTGCCTCTCTGCTATTAGTTTTAATTTGGTTTTACATTAAATAAATTGTTGTGTAATTCTGAGGTTTGTCTTTCCTAATTTTCCACGTTACATTATTATATAATTCACAAACACTATATCTCTGCAACAAGGAAAGATCCTATATATATATGTTATAGAAAAATTATTTTATTTCTAAATTATAATTTCATAGATTAAACTACTCTGTTAAACCGGCCACAGAGGTCGCGCTTTCCCTATAAAAACTTTTTTTTTTATTAATCAAGAATGGGTATTTGGCCAATTCTGGAATAATTAAAAATCAACGAGAATAGTTGATATTTATTCCGATAGATGGCGCAAGTCATCAGCAACTTTCAGTTGCACGATAATTAGATGCCTTTTTCTTAATTTATGTGCACCTTATCCCAGTACAATATTACATTTGTACTATTTTTTCACTATAAAAATTCATTGTTGTTGTTCCCCGATTGCCGGCTCAAACCGTTTGTAAATTATGTAAATAAGTTTTCCTTGTTCTACTTGCCTTAAGACAGGCAGAACCTTTCTCTAATTATGTTTATATTAATAAGCCAAATTAAAGCAATAATGATCTGAACTATTTTTAGCATTATCACCACGACTGCAAAACAATATCGTAAAATACTCATGGATGCCAAAATCAAGCAAAAGCTAATAATTCTGAATATTTCAAAATATTCCAAAATCAGCAGAAAATCTCATTATTTTACAACATATATATCTATATGGAAGCAATGGTCGCCTCTCCCGTCAAAGTAAACGTCAGAATCTGACGCCATCTATTGACCGTCGCCGCAACTAGCGGCATCGGGTCGGTGACAAAGCCACAACACCAACTTTGGCAAACTGATAAGCGTCCACCTAGAGACCATGGTTTCGGGCTAATGGCCCTCGTCAGTCTAGGGCGGACTTTATTCCATGAGATCCACACGGGATCTAATGGAATCCTCACAATCTACCAAAGAGGTGTTTTGCTGGCAATGTGGCTGGGCCAAATCTATTGGCAAAACATAAATGGAAAATTTGCCGGGAGGAAATTAATCCATGGAAGCAATGGTCGCCTCTCCCATCAAAATAAACGTCAGAATCTGACGCCATCTATTGACCGTCGCCGCAACTAGCGGCATCGGGTCGGTGACAAAGCCACAACACCAACTTTGGCAAACTGATAAGCGTCCACCTAGAGACCATGGTTTCGGGCTAATGGCCCTCGTCAGTCTAGGGCGGACTTTATTCCATGAGATCCACACGGGATCTAATGGAATCCTCACAATCTACCAAAGAGGTGTTTTGCTGGCAATGTGGCTGGGCCAAATCTATTGGCAAAATCTGACGTTTATTTTGACGGGAGAGGCGACCATTGCTTCCATGGATTAATTTCCTCGCGGCAAATTTTCCATATATCTATATATATATTAAAAACAAAATTGGCATTTCCTGACCGCTCACATGAGGATTTTAGATGGCAGAGCGCCATCTAGTGGAACAAAAATCAACTAAACATTGATTTAGCTTGTTCCAAAAATATTTGGTCAACCCAATTTCTTGATAAATCAGGAAAAGTCAACCACATACGCGTTTCAGGCTGTTGGCCCTAATCAGTTTGGTGCAGACTACCTCTACGACCAGAATTTTGGCCCCAGAGGCTTCCTGAGAAATCAATAAATGGGTATTTAAAGGCCAAGTTTGCCACTTGGCCACACGAGCACCAACAGCCTGAAACATGTAAGTGGTTGACTTTTGTTAATTTATTAAGAAATTGTGTTGACCAAATATTTTTCAAACAAGCTAAATGAATGTATAGTTGATTTTTGTTCCATTAGATGGCTTCTAATGCTGATAATAGTTCCCAAGCTACTGAAGTTTACGAATTTGAAGAGTCTAGCTCATCTTGAACAGCTAGACGTTTTCATATTTTCACAAATAGATTCTACACTAATTTCATCCATGTTGAAGAACTTTCTAGAATTCATAGTTACCTAATTGGGACCATTATGTCTAACCAACTAGGAATGCCACAGGAACTGAAAAAAAATATTACTTTCGGTGGGGTGAACTCTTGCCTTCAGAATAAATATGTATTTGCACTCTGTTGGGAGACCAAACGTGTGGTCCATTTTGCCTCATTTCACACAGCTTCAACACAGTGAGGTGTGGATGTTGCTGGCTACTATTGTACAACTCTCTCAGAAAAACTGTAAAATGTTGGAAAAAAAATTGTTTTTCTGGGGACTAGAAGTGGCTACTGTCAACTCATACATCATACACACCCAGAACATGAAAAAAAAAAAAAAGAGCTAATGTCAATCAGACACGAAAAATATCACAGACATTTGGTAGAAGAGCTTGTGGAAAATGGCAGAGTGAATGTCCATAATGTATGAAGGCTTCAACTCCAGCAAGCTCGGAAAGGATGGAAAATCGGTTCCACAATGCTAACATCCTACTGTCAAAGTGTTCAAGGTCTGTCCTTCTCATTCCACACCTAGTGGATTGAAAATAACAGGTGTTTATTGTGACACCTGTAGTGACAAACCAGCTCTTCATTTGGGGGATTATTTCCAGAAATACCATACTTAACTCTGCCTTTGCCGGTCCCAAGCCCGGATGAAAAAGGAGGAGGGGAAGCAGTAACAAGATCACTAAAAACCTGGGCTCAACTGGCCCAGCTGATAGTACTCTGTAAGGGCTCCTGATCCAGGGATACAGGATGAGCAGCGTCTGAACTCCATGTTAGGAGCGGCTGTACATGGCGTCTGTTCCTCATGTCAGAGGCGGTCATTTCTTTTGGAGTTAAGTCCGCCTGCCACTAAGTAGTGCTCCCAGTCTTAATGAGAAAAGCAGACGCATTCTACTTCACCCAATCATTATGGTTGTCAAATCTCTTTTGATGAGCTCTACTCATCCCCAACAGACACCATCAAAAGTCTCTAGCTCTACAGGCTTTATACCTTAATATGATTGAGTGGAGATAAGAAAGAAAAAGAAGATACCATACTTTATTGAAATATAAATTAAAATATCTATTATTTTTTGTGGATTTTTAAAATATTGTTGTATGTGCACTAAAATAAATATATTTTAACTTGTAAAACATGATGTTTGCCATTAATTTGATAATATGAGGAATTGAGGCAAGATGCAGGAGCATTACATGTGCAGTAGATGGCAGCCTCTACACTTACATCAACAAAGGCGTGCGTTGACCGGAAAAGGTTAAATGTCCTACAGGCTCAAGTTGTGGTCAATATTCATTACAACTAACTTCCCTCAGTGGAGCTCACTGCTACAAGACACATCCCCAGGTGGCAGATAGGGGAATGACCTTCAGATATGAAGGCCAGCTGTGAAACAAGCAGAATAACTCTGACAAATAAGCAGTCACAGACAACAGCAGCATTGTTAGAAAGAGGAGTAGACCTCTTTAAAAATATTGATTTCAACTGATGCAGTTGATAGACCTCAGCAAGGGTCCCACTCCAGGGATATGGAGGAGCTGTGTCTGTACTCATGTTAGAGTCAGCAGCAAAGGCTTCCATGTTAGGAACGGCCTCAAATTACAGGCAGAATCAGACTTTCACCAGTGTGTCTGGATCATGATGCCATGATCAGTGAAAGCTGCACCTCTACACCCCATTCCATGAGATCATGGAATTTGTGTAATCTTTACACAAGGGGATAAGAAACAACAACAATTAACTTAACAAATGTAAAATTCTATATTTATATTAAAGTCCAAGATCATACCAATATTGAGCCAGTTTCCAGATATTCTTTAAAAGATACCTGAAATCATCTGAAACCATCAAGCAGATAATAGTAAATAAGAAATAGTATATAGGTGTTAGCACATTTTGATTTATATATAATTGCGATATACTTTTCTAAAAATATCTAAAAACCTTTCGCAATAAGTTTCTTTATTTAATTATTCCCAAAATGAAGAGATGTGCAGATAAAAATAAACATTAAAAAAAAAAATTCTTGGAACAATTTGCTACATTCTTTTGAATTAAAAATGCAATTTTATCATTTTAGGATGCAAGTTAATTTTATTTACATTCTTAACCACCAAAAGGTATATTTTTTGTTTCTATTTATAGAAAATTAAACTATGAAAATAAAAAACTTCGTTTTCTGCATATTTTAATAAATTGTGTAAACATATATATAGGTAAGAAACTGATTTATCACATTTACTTTATAAATTACGAACACACAAAAAAATGATTATAAAAATAATCACCTAATAAGGCGGGCCTTGTTGCCTTAACAAAAAGATTATATAAATGTGACATTTTAAAAATTAGGTTATATTCTTATTCTAAAAAATTTTAGCAAAAATACTTTTAGTCTCCTTCAAAATAAATAATAATATTGCCAATGTGGTGAAATATTTTGTTAACTACGAATATAAAATTGTTTTGTTTTTTATCATTATTTTAAACTAAAGCAATATACTTTTTTCATGTAAAATGCTTCAAATAAATTTTATAAATATTTTATTTATATATAGACCATATATTTTTAAATATTTTCGTTTAGAGTTATAGTATTTTTTATTAAATAATTGTTTCCTTTTTGCTTTGAATGGAGCAATACAGTGGAAGAATTTATTGAAATATACTTTATTTTATAATCCTTTAAAAATACATAAAATGTTCAAACATATTTATTTTTCTATATAGTGATACATTTTATTTATTTACTTTAATTTTCAATAACTAATGAACTTGTGTGCTGTATTTATTTGCCTTTTAAAAAGAGCAATATCATCTTATTCAGGGAAATCAACTGGCGGAACAAACAGAAAAAACCGCAGCACATTCTAACCTATCATTATATTTTACAACCCTTTCAATGAGTGTCGCGCGCAGTTAAAAAAAAAAAAGATCATATTGCCCTAAAAATGTGCACAGACTTCAACATTCAAGAAGACTCCACCAGAAATCTATGAAGATTTGCTGCTACTCCGAAACTACCACTCTCAATGCTCCAAAACCTCAAATATTGATTCACCTCAACAATAATTGTGACCACACATGGTTACATTAAGGTAGATTATGCCAAAGTATTGAAAGAAGAGCCAACTAGTCCCCATTGCCAAGTGGAAGACTAAACATTGGAACCCTTCTTCTTCATCTATCCCACCTTCCAATACCAAAGATTCCAGACATTCACCTTCTTAGGGATCACTTACCTAAGTAAGGGTTCCCTAGAAAATTTCTCAAGAACTAAATATACATGGCTCCACCTCATGAATTGGATTTCATTGTAATAAGTAAATAAAGCCAAGAAGACTTAGGTCAAAGGGACATCCTGGGTAGTTGGAGACTTCTGTAGCTCAGGGAACCTGTGTTAACTTAGTTAATGATAATATTTTCATAATTCAAGATTTTTTAGCATTTTTCACGATAATTCAGTTTTACAATTAAAATTTTACCTTGTTATATTTTTCTTGTTCATTCTTTTGGGGAATCCTCCTAGCGGTTTCGCCAATTTAATCTACCAGATCCTTTCTTAGAGCTCTAATACTGTATTGGATCATTCCAGTTAAGCATCTTGTAACATAGTATTTATTAATTTTATTTATTTAACATAGTATTTCTTAATTTTATTATTTTTTATTTAACAGAGTGGTCATTTTTATGTTTTATATCTTGCGACTCTGTAAATTTCCCTCGTGGCATATCTTTTGTTTTACCTTTGATAGTTTGTCCTTCCTGAAATAAATTTTGTTTCCTCCTGAAGTTTTTGTCTTCCCTAATTTTCCACGTGGCATTTGGTGGAGATGCTGGGTAAGTTAGGGAAGACAAACTGAAGATCGCCGAGAAGACCTTGAAGCCATGGGTGCTGTGACTACATTTTCGGAGACTGACATCAGGATTCCACCGCCGTGCTAAAGCCAAGACTTCCCTCGAAGATGACGATGTCCCTGTGTGGGCATTTCTTGAGGCTCAATTATTACAACTTTGAATAATTAAACAATTTATTTTTCTTCACACATATTAATTCAATATCTTATATCTAAAATGTCTTTATATACAAAGTTTGTTTACAATTCGAAGGCAACAAATTATTTATGATGATAACAAATATTTTTTACAAAAAGATTAAAATTTCTAAACTATCAATTATAACCAAAAATAAAATATACAAATTGAATTTACATTTTCTAGAATAATTATTGAGAATGAGTGGTGTCCCTACATCACTCCCTCCCAAGTAACTAAGTTACGATATGAGGACCATGTAGGACAACAACTCCTAACCTGGGTAACATTCCACCTTATCTCTGAAACGAACAGGGGTTCTTATTGCCCTTCCAGATCTTGACATCTTGGGGGCAGCACTGGCGGAAGGTTCTTTATCCTATCCAGGTGGGGCGAGTCTTGGGTCCCCAGCTACTCCAGGTGTGGTGGCTATGTCCTCTTCCTCTTTTAGTATGTAGGCTGGTTTGAGTCTATCGATGGAAACATTTATTTCCTTTCCTTTAATTTCGATTGAAAAGTATTTGTCGGTCCTAGAAGTAACTTTGAATGGGCCCTCATAGGCAGGCTCCAATGATTTTCTCACTCTGCATGTCTTCAAGAAGACATGATAACACGTCTCTAAGTCCTTGAAAACAAATATTTTGGGGGACGTATTGTGTCGTGTTAACTTGGGCTTGAGTGATTCCATCTGCTTTTGCAGTTTGTGGAGAAATGTCTCCGAGGTGGTTGAAATTTTAGGGGCGTCGAAAAACTCGCCTGGAAGTTTAATTGTTTTTCCATAGACCATTTGTGTCAATGAGTAGTCAGAGTCTTTTCTCAAGGCTGCTCTTAGTCCTAGCAGTACCGTGGGAATTGACTCTGTCCATTTATTTCAGTTGTGCGCCCTTATTGCTGCTTTTAGTGTTCTATGGAATCTTTCAATTTTCCCGTTACTTTGTATGTGATATGCGGTGGTGTGCTTAGGTTTCACTCCACATAAAGTCGCCAAGGTTTTAAACAATTCCGAAGTGAACTAACTGCCTTCCTTGGTCGGTGATCACTTCATATGGGACTCCAAATCTGGTGATCCATCCTTCGTAAAATGCTCTTGCTACTACTTCGGCAGTTTCGTTTCGTATGGGTATTGCTTCAATCCAACCAGTGAAACGGTCTATGCACGTGAGGCAATATACATATTCGTTGGAGGGTGGAAATGGGCCGATTAAGTCTATGTGAACCGTGCTGAAACGTTCATCAGGTTCTTTAAATTGCTTAATTTCTGATTTTGTATGGCGAGAAGTTTTATTTCTTTGGCATTGAATACAATTTTGCGCCCATTCTTTTATATTTATTTTTATGTCTGGCCATATAAATCTCGATGTCATGTCTTTCACAGATGTTTTAATTCCAGGGTGTGATAATCCATGTATTTGTTGGAAAATTTTCATTCTGAATTGTTTGGGAACGAATGGTCTAATATTTTCAGTAGATGTGTCGCACCACAAACTTTTACCAGATGGTAATGGATAGCGTTTGAATTTTAGAGATTTATTCGAATTGATAAGTTCTATAAGTTCCTTATCTTTATCTTGTTCTTTTGCTATCTCATCATAATCGATTATCTTGGTGATGTCTTCTATTCTCGATAAGTTATCAGCAACTATGTTTTGTTCTCCTTTGATGTAGATGATATCTGTAGAGAATTGTGAAATGTATTGTAGTTGTCTAACTTGCCTCGGAGATGCCTTATCATTTCTTTGCTTGAAGGCAAAGACTAGGGGCTTATGATCAGTAAATATTTTAAATGTTCTTCCTTCAGCATATATTTGAAATGTTTGATTGACATGTATATGCTTAGTAATTCTCGATCATAAGTACTATAATTTTTTTGACTTTCATTTAGTTTCTTCGAGAAGAATGCAATTGGCTTCCATGCTTCGTTCTCATATTGTTGCAAAACTGCGCCTATCGCCCAATTTGAAGCATCTGTGCAAAGCGACAGAGGTAGTTCTGAATTGGGATAGCTTAACAGTGTTGCTTTTGCTAGGTCATTCTTGCATTTATTGAATAATTCTTTTGCTTCTTCGGACCAATTAATTAATTTTTATCTTTCTTTTTTGAACCTTTGAGGTAATCGTGCAAAATGGATTGTGTTTCCGCAGCATCTTTCAAAAATGGACGGTAGAAATTTAACATGCCTAAAAAGGCTCGTAATTCCTGAATCGTAGTAGGCAATTTATATTCTTGGATAACTTTTACGCGTTCTGGAAGTGGGCTAAATCCTTCAGGCGTAATTAAATAACCCAAGAATTCTATTTCTTTAACTCCAAAGACAGATTTTTCCATATTTATTCTCAATCCGTATTTGCTAAATCTTTCAAATACTATCTTCAGATGGTTTTGGTGTTCCTCTTCTGACTCGGAAGCTATTAGGATATCATCTAGATATGGGAATGTAAAATCAAGGTTTTGGAGAGTTTGGTGGATGCATCTCTGGAATGTTGATGGTGCATTCCTTAGTCCAAAGCTCATAACATTAAACTCAAACAATCCAAAAGGTGTGGTAATAGCAGTTTTTGGCTTATCTTCTTCGGCTATTGGAATTTGAAAATATGCCTTAAAAAGCTCGACCTTTGAAAATATTTTCTTTTTGTTCAGTATGTGACTAAAATGGTTTAATCTCGGAATTGGGTATCTATCTGGAACTGTACAGTCATTTAACCTTCTGTAATCACCACAAGGTCTGAACGTCCCATTTTTCTTCAAGACCATGTGCAGTGGACTTGACCATTGTGAACTTGATCGGCGGATTATATCATTATTAAGCATGAACTGGAATTCCTCTTTTGCTAATTTCAGTTTCATTGGGTTCAATGGTCTTGGTTTCGAGAAAACTGGTTGTCCCTTTGTAATAATGTGATGTTCGACGTCATGTTTGACTTTATTTATTAAAAAATTGGGCTTAGTTATTTCGGGGAACTGTGCCAATATATTGTAATATTTTTCGTTCTTGTTTATGGTGCTGGTGATGCTTGTGCTGTCGATGGACATGACATCACCTCGAATTGAGAGGTTAGTTATGCCATCAATTAGCCTTTTATTGCTAATGTCAAGTATCAACTTGAAATTATTTAAAAAGTCAGCTCCAATAATTCCTTTGTTCACTTTGGCGATGATGAAACACCACTGAAAGGATCGCCTTAGGCCCAAATCTATTTTGATCACCTTAGTGCCAAATGTTACTATTTTGGAACCATTTGCAGCATATAGCAAGAGTTCGTTGCTTGGCACATCCTTATCAGTTGGCGGAATTACGCTGACGTCAGCACCGCTGTCTATCAGGAACTGCAGACCCGTTTCTTTGTCCTTAACAAATAGACGATGTTTGCGACTATCCTGTATTTGGTCAGCAACAAAACTAGTCGCTAGTTTTGCCGCTGGTTCCCGTTTCCCGACTTTTCCAGCTACATGGAGGCTTGCACTTGTTTGGTAAACATTTGGCGCCAAAACGGAAGTGGTAAAAGCAATATTTACCATCAGGGTTGAAGCGTTTCCGAGAATTGCTTCGTGGTCTTGAATAGGTCCTATTTTCAGATCGAGATCTCGACCTCTCCAGTCGCAATTCAGATACCTGTTTTTCGAGGTCTTCCATTTTAGCGAGCAACTGTTCCATTGGGGATGAGGCTTCGTTTACCTGGTATAGTTCCTTTGAGGGATTTATTTCATTTATCTTATCAGCCATTATGGCCAACTTGCTTATATCCTCGTCGCTTACTATTAAGATGTTTTTGATTGAGACTGGCAATTTGTCCAGCCATAAGGTTTTAATCAAATTTTCAGGAACATCTGGGGTAGCGAGGGATCTTAATTTTTGTAGTAATTGGCTTGGCTTCATGTCTCCTAGGTCAATACCGGAAATAAGTTGTTTTATTCTCAGACCTTCACTTTGTCTGAACGATTCTAGCAGCCGCAACTTAGAGTCAGAGTATTTGGTGTCGCTTCTGCTATTTATTATATCCCAAATACTTTCCATGTATTTCGGTTCTAGCTGGGAGATCAAATAATTGAACTTCGTTTCTTCCTGAACAAGGCCATTTATTTTAAACTGAGCTTCAACCTGATGAAACCATAATTCGGGCTTTTCAACCCAGAAAGGTGGGATCTTAATGCTGACTTTGCATAATTCTGTAGCAATTTCGCTAGGCTTATTTTCTGATTCCATTTTTTTGTTAAAATAATATTTTGATAAAGAAAATCTAATTAAAGTAATAGGCAAAAATTTTAAAAATATTAGACGAAATTATCTAAAGGTAAAATTAAAAGAAAAATTAGCAATAATATAAATGGGTAATATGTAAAATAAAATCTGGATCTTGAACAGGAATCGCTAATTCAAAGTTGTTCTTTTTTTTTAGGCTTGGCTTACCTTCGTATTTTGGCTTTATTTGGATCACGTCCGGCTCACCAGTATATGTGTGGGCATTTCTTGAGGCTCAATTATTACAACTTTGAATAATTAAACAATTTATTTTTCTTCACACATATTAATTCAATATCTTATATCTAAAATGTCTTTATATACAAAGTTTGTTTACAATTCGAAGGCAACAAATTATTTATGATGATAACAAATATTTTTTACAAAAAGATTAAAATTTCTAAACTATCAATTATAACCAAAAATAAAATATACAAATTGAATTTACATTTTCTAGAATAATTATTGAGAATGAGTGGTGTCCCTACATCCCTATAGACGATACGACGACAAAGCCGCTCTTCACGCCGCAAGAAAATGGACGCAAAGGTACTAGGGACAAAGTTCCAAGACTTCGATGGAATCCTTGGCAGAAGCACGTCAAATCTGTTGAATATATGAATTCAATTTTAGACTTTAATATTTTATATAATATTGTCACTGAATAATTATTTTAAATATTCTGTGGTATATCATCATTAATATTTCCATAGTTATCACTCCTCACTATTCTTATATATTATTACTTGTAAATAAATGGAAAGATATAGTTTTGCATAAATAAACTATTTTCAATTACTAAAATCGTATGTATTAATTTATAAAATAATATAAAACCCTAAAACCTTTCTAACAGTGGCAGCATAAAGCGTGGTTAAAACTTAAAATCTAAAATCGTAAAAATAAAAATGGCTGCTGTTATGGAAGATATTTCGATTATAGATAAATTAAAAGACTCTGAAAATTTTGATATTTGGAAATTTCAAATTAACATTATTTTTAAAGCTAATAATTTAATTGAAACAATAAATGGCAAATTGTGTTTTAAAGATCAAAAGGATGAAAAAGAAAAAAACGCATGGATAATAAAAGATGCTAAAGCCCAAAAATATATTATTTCGAGCATCGATTAAACGATATTAACACACATAATACATTGTGAAAATGCCAAATCAATGTTTGACACCATATGCAGAATATTTGAAAGAGATGATGAACAATTAAAATGTAAGCTGCTACAAGAATTTCACACTTATAAATTTGATAAAAATGTAGACCTTGTAGCCAACATAAGTAATTTAAGAAATTTGGCTTTTAAACTCAATAATCTAAAACAGAACTTTGATGACAATATTGTTATTTCAAAGATTTTAACAATTTTGCCAGAAGATTATAATTATTTTTGTACTGCTTGGGAGTCAACTGGAAAAGATGAAAAAACTATTGAAAATCTAATATCAAGATTGACCACTGAAGAAATAAGAAGAAATAGACAGAGCCAACCAGAAGACCGAGTGGCTATGAATGCAACAAACAAAAGGTATGTTTTACTTGTAATAAACCAGGACATATATCTAAAAATTGCACCCAAAGAAAATTCTGCAAATTTTGTAAAAAAACTAACCATGAAGAAAAGGACTGTTTCTTTAAGAACAACAGTAAACCTGCTGCTAAAGTAAACAAAGAACAATGCAGAATATGTAAAAAGTTTAATCATAAAGAAAAAGACTGCTATTTCAGGAACAAAGAAAAGCAACCTCCCATTGCTTTCATTGCTGAACAAAGAGAAGAATATGATAAAAGATCATCAGTCACTTTCATTGTTGATAGCGGATCCACCTGTCACATGATTAATGAAGAAAAGTTGCTTGATCATCAAAAAAAGTGTGATGTGAACATCAATGTTGCAAAAAAAGAAGAAGTTATGAGAGCAAAAACTTCAGGACAATTTAAGGGGAGACAATGTAACCTAAATGAAGTAATATTTGTGCCTGAATTATCAAAAAACCTTTTGTCAGTGACCTCAATTGTTAACAACGGAGGAGAAGTAAATTTTAAAGGTGATAAAGTGACAATTTTGAAAGATGGAAAAAAAGTTCTAGAAGGAGATCAACTTGAAAATGGACTTTGGGCTGTAAATATTGAACAACATTTTTCAAAGAAAAATGACTCGAACCTTACCTTACCAAGTGAAAACAAAACCCAAGAATGGCACAGAAAATTGGGACACATTGGAATGCAGAATTTAAGAAAACTTGAAAGTTTGGTTGATGGTATGGAGCTTAACAAATTGGAAAAAACAGGAAAATGATGTGTGCGAAATTTGCATCATGGCAAAGCAAACTAGGAAGTCATTTGGAAATGAAAGATCTAGAGCTACCCGACCTTTGGAAATTGTTCATACTGATTTGTGCGGCCCAATAGAACCCTTAACACATGATAATAAGAAATATATAATGACATTTTTGGATGATTATACACATTTCTGTTATGTGTATTTGCTCAGCAATAAATATGAAGCAAAAGAATATATTAAAGAATATGTAAATGAAGTAGAAAGATTTTTAAATGCGAAAGTGTCAAAATTAAGGTGTGATAATGGCGGTGAATATGCCAATACGCAAGTTAAAGAATGGTGCAAAATGAAAGGAATAATACTTGATTTTACAATTCCAAATACTCCACAATTGAATGGAAAAGCAGAAAGGTTGAATCGAACTCTGATTGAAAAAACCAGAGCACTTTTGCTGGATTCCAAATTAAATAAGGAAATGTGGGGAGAGGCCACAAGAGTCGCTGCCTATTTAATCAACAGAAGCCCTTCAAATACAATACAAACAACACCAGCACAGATGTGGTTTGGAAGAAAGCCTAATCTTTCTAATGTAAAATTATTCGGGAGTGAAGTGTATGTCAAAAAATTGGGAAACCTAAAAAAATTGGATAGTAAAAGTGAAAAATATTCACTTATCGGATACAGTGGAAATGGATACAGATTGTGGGACATGCAGAAAAGAAGGATTATAATTGCAAGAGATGTGGTGTTTACAGGAAAACTAACAAATGAAATGACCAGTGTCATTCAGCCAAGATACAGAGAAGATTTGGATTCTGAAATAGAGGAAAGTCAAGACACTAAAATGGAATTGGATACCCATGATAAACCACAGAACTCGACCAATTCAAAATATATGTTAAGGAATAGAGAAAATATCAATAAACCTGAAAGACTAAAAGATTATGAAGTGTTGAATTCTGTTTCTGAAGAAATAGGATTGTTAACATACAATGAAGCTGTAACCGGAGTAGACAAAGAAAACTGGATAAAAGCAATACAGGAAGAAAAAGATTCATTGAAGAAAAATGAAACTTGGGATTTTGTAAAAGCTGAATGTGTGAAAGAACTCATTTATATAAAAGCACTAATTGAAGAACTTACAAATGAAACCATACTTGCTAAACTAAATATTGACAACCAAAGTGCAATGACTTTAATGAAGACAGGACAAATGAACAGAAAGACAAAACATATAGATGTTCGATATCATTTTTTGAAAGATCAGATAAGAGAAAATGTTGATGTTCAGTTTTGCCCAACCCAAGACCAAGTTGCTGACATCTTGACCAAGCCTCTGCCAAAGGAAACTTTTGAAAAACACAGATCTTCACTGCTACAGATGTTTTGATAGAGTAATTAAAACTCTAAAACATGAATTCAAGAAGGAGTGTTGAATATATGAATTCAATTTTAGACTTTAATATTTTATATAATATTGTCACTGAATAATTATTTTAAATATTCTGTGGTATATCATCATTAATATTTCCATAGTTATCACTCCTCACTATTCTTATATATTATTACTTGTAAATAAATGGAAAGATATAGTTTTGCATAAATAAACTATTTTCAATTACTAAAATCGTATGTATTAATTTATAAAATAATATAAAACCCTAAAACCTTTCTAACAAAATCCACGTCAGTATCTACAATAATTGCTAGCTGTGGGTCACAGCTCCCATAGGGAAGAAGCTATGTAACATAGTATTTATTAATTTTATTTATGCAACATAGTATTTCTTAATTTTATTATTTTTTATTTACCAGAGTGGTCATTTTTATGTTTTATATCTTGCGACTCTGTAAATTTCCCTCGTGGCTTATCTTTTGTTTTACCTTTGATAGTTTGTCCTTCCCTGAAATAAATTTTGTTTCCTCCTGAAGTTTTTGTCTTCCCTAATTTTCCACGTGGCAATATATTATTATATTTTTCATCACAATAAGAACGGTAGAAGTTTGTTCTATGTTGAACTAAAAACTAGAATTGCGGTCCACAAGTCTATATTGGCTTTTAGAAAATAGTTCAAATGATACTGATGAGGCAGAGAATTAGAATTTACCACCTTCGCTATCCCCGTCTTTATGTCGTTTATTTCTCACTGACAAGAAGAGAACAAACTTGTTAAAATACACATGTTACTACAGTTACTTCATGATAAAACAAATTGGGTAAACTTTTTCTGAAAACAACAACAACAACAACAACAAAACTTCAATGGTTCTTAACCCTTGAACAATTATAATCCTTCCAGTGAGTTCAAGTAAAAAAAGATGAGACTGTGTAATCTTGAAAGTCCGAAGGTTAAAATATTTTATTTATGGGTGGATATGTGACGCATTTACAGTAAAATAAAGGTAGCCACTAACTAACCGCCTTTTTATCATTGTCTCTACATGTATACTTGGGATAAGAAAAGAGATAGAATCCATTTCACTAAATAGTTTTCTTCAGACATAGTTTTATGCTCTCTCTCTCTCTCTCTCTCTATGACTTGGCACGTGAGTGAATTGATTGATTTGTGGCAAAGTCATTTTAAAGAATTTATTTTCACAGGAACAAATCCGAATATTAAAAAAAGATTAGTCTTAAAAAGAGATATAATCAAATTCTTCCAGTTACATTCAAAATTATGTTCAAGCGACATTTCCAAAAATCGAGCTCAACCAGAACACAAAGACAACCAGGACTCGGAGACCTCCAGGTCAAGTTAACCCAGGACTCGGAGATCAACTGTCAAGTTCAGCCAGGTCTCGGAGTCCAGCGGGTCAAGTTCAGCAAGGACTAGGAGTCCAGCGGGTCAATTTCAGCCAGGACTAGGAATCCAGCGGGTCAGGTTCAGCTAGAACTCGGAGTCCAACGGTAAAAGTTAACCCAGGACATGGAGGCCAACAGTGATAGTTCAGCCAGGACTCAAAGACCCAACATGTCAAGTTCAACCAGGACTCGAAGACCTAACATGTCAATTTCAGCCAGGACTCGGAGTCCAACAGGTCAAGTTCAGCCAGGACTCGAAGACCAGCGGGTCAAATTGAGCCAAGACTCGGAATCCAACGGATCAAGTTCAGCCAGGACGTGGAGTCCAGCAATCAAGTTCAGCTAAGACTCGAAGACCAGAGGGTCAAGTTCAGCCAGAACTAAGAGACCAGTGGGTCAAGTTCAGCCAGGACTCGTAGTCCAACAGTGCAAGTTCAGCCAGGACTCGTAGTCCAGCAGTGCAAGTTCAGCCAGGACTCTTAGGCCAGCAGTGCAAGTTCATCCAGGACTTGGAGACCAGCGGTCACGTTCAGCCAAGACTCGTAGTCCAACAGCACATGTTTAGCCGAGACTCGAAGACCAGCGGGAAAAGTTCAGCCATGACTTGTAGTCCAATAGTGCAAGTTCAGCCAGGAATGGTAGATCAACAGTGCAAGTTCAGCCAATACTCGTAGTCCAACAGCACAAGTTTAGCCGAGACTCGGAGACCAAGGGGTCAAGTTCAGCCAGGACTCGTAGTACATCAGTGCAAGTTCAGCCAAGAATGGTAGATCAACAGTGCAAGTTCAGCAAAGACTCGTAGTCCAACAGCACAAGTTTAGCCGAGACTCGGAGACCAAGGGGTCAAGTTCAGCCAGGACTCGTAGTACATCAGTGCAAGTACAGCTAGGACTTGAAGACCAGCGGGTCAAGTTCAGCCAGGACTCGTAGTACATCAGTGCAAGTACAGCTAGGACTTGAAGACCAGCGGGTCAAGTTCAGCCAGGACTCGTAGTCCAGCAATGCAAGTTCATCCAGGACTTGGAGACCAGCGGTCAAGTTCAGCCAGGACTCGTAATCCAGCAGTGCAAGTTCAGCCAGGACTCGTAATCCAGCAGTGCAAGTTCAGCCAGGACTCGTAGTACATGAGTGCAAGTATAGCTAGGACTTGGAGACCAGAGGTCAAGTTCAGCCAGGACTCGTAGTCCAGCAGTGTAAGTTCATCCAGGACTTGGAGACCAGCGGTCAAGTTCAGCCAGGACTCGTAATCTAGCAGTGCAAGTTCAGCCAGGACTCGTAGTACATCAGTGCAAGTACAGCTAGGACTTGGAGACCAGCGGTCAAGTTCAGCCAGGACTCATAATCCAGCAGTGCAAGTTCAGCCAGGACTCGTAATCCAGCAGTGCAAGTTCATCTAGGACTTGGAGAGCAGCGGTCAAGTTCAGCCAGGACTCGTAATCCAGCAGTGCAAGTTCAGCCAGGACTCGTAGTACATCAGTGCAAGTACAGCTAGGACTTGGAGACCAGAGGTCAAGTTCAGCCAGGACTCGTAGTCCAGCAGTGTAAGTTCATCCAGGATTTGGAGACCAGCGGTCAAGTTCAGCCAGGACTCGTAATCCAGCAGTGCAAGTTCAGCCAGGACTCGTAGTACATCAGTGCAAGTACAGCTAGGACTTGGAGGCCAGAGGTCAAGTTCAGCCAGGACTCGTAGTCCAGCAGTGTAAGTTCATCTAGGACTTGGAGAGCAGCGGTCAAGTTCAGCCAGGACTCGTAATCCAGCAGTGCAAGTTCAGCCAGGACTCGTAGTCCAGCAATCAAGTTCAGTTAGGACTCGAAGACCAGAGGGTCAAGTTCAGTCAGGACTCGTAGTCCAACAGCACAAGTTTAGCCGAGACTCGGAGACCAAGGGGTCAAGTTCAGCCAGGACTCGTAGTACATCAGTGCAAGTTCAGCCAGGAATGGTAGATCAACAGTGCAAGTTCAGCAAAGACTCGTAGTCCAACAGAACAAGTTTAGCCGAGACTCGGAGACCAAGGGGTCAAGTTCAGCCAGGACTCGTAGTACATCAGTGCAAGTACAGCTAGGACTTGAAGACCAGCGGGTCAAGTTCAGCCAGGACTCGTAGTACATCAGTGCAAGTACAGCTAGGACTTGAAGACCAGCGGGTCAAGTTCAGCCAGGACTCGTAGTCCAGCAATGCAAGTTCATCCAGGACTTGGAGACCAGCGGTCAAGTTCAGCCAGGACTCGTAATCCAGCAGTGCAAGTTCAGCCAGGACTCGTAATCCAGCAGTGCAAGTTCAGCCAGGACTCGTAGTACATCAGTGCAAGTATAGCTAGGACTTGGAGACCAGAGGTCAAGTTCAGCCAGGACTCGTAGTCCAGCAGTGTAAGTTCATCCAGGACTTGGAGACCAGCGGTCAAGTTCAGCCAGGACTCGTAATCTAGCAGTGCAAGTTCAGCCAGGACTCGTAGTACATCAGTGCAAGTACAGCTAGGACTTGGAGACCAGCGGTCAAGTTCAGCCAGGACTCATAATCCAGCAGTGCAAGTTCAGCCAGGACTCGTAATCCAGCAGTGCAAGTTTATCTAGGACTTGGAGAGCAGCGGTCAAGTTCAGCCAGGACTCGTAATCCAGCAGTGCAAGTTCAGCCAGGACTCGTAGTACATCAGTGCAAGTACAGCTAGGACTTGGAGACCAGAGGTCAAGTTCAGCCAGGACTCGTAGTTTAGCAGTGTAAGTTCATCTAGGACTTGGAGACCAGCGGTCAAGTTCAGCCAGGACTCGTAATCCAGCAGTGCAAGTTCAGCCAGGACTCGTAGTCCAGCAATCAAGTTCAGTTAGGACTCGAAGACCAGAGGGTCAAGTTCAGTCAGGACTCGAAGACCCAACAGGTCAAGTTCAGCCAGGACTTGGAGACCAACGAGTCAAGTTCAGCCAGGACTCGTAGTCTAACAGTGCAAGTTCATCCAGGACTTGAAGGCCAGCGGGTCAAGTTCAGCCAGGAATCGTAGTCCAACAGTGTAAGTTCAGCCAGGACACGTATTCCAACAGTGCAAGTTCATCCTGGACACGTATTCCAACAGTGCAAGTTCAGCCAGGACTCAGAGCCCAGCGGTACAAGTTCAGCCAGGACTCGTAGTCCAGCAATGCAAGTTCAGCTAGGACTTGGAGACCAGCGGTCAAGTTCAGCCACAGGACTCGTAATCCAGCAGTGCAAGTTCAGCCAGGACTCGTAGTCCAGCAATCAAGTTCAGTTAGGACTCGAAGACCAGAGGGTCAAGTTCAGTCAGGACTCGAAGACCCAACAGGTCAAGTTCAGCCAGGACTTGGGGACCAACGAGTCGAGTTCAGCCAGGACTCGTAGTCCAACAGTGCAAGTTCAGCCAGGACTCGTAGTCCAGCAGTGCAAGTTCAGCCAGGACTCTTAGGCCAGCAGTGCAAGTTCATCCAGGACTTGGAGACCAGCGGTCACGTTCAGCCAAGACTCGTAGTCCAACAGCACATGTTTAGCCGAGACTCGAAGACCAGCGGGAAAAGTTCAGCCATGACTTGTAGTCCAATAGTGCAAGTTCAGCCAGGAATGGTAGATCAACAGTGCAAGTTCAGCCAATACTCGTAGTCCAACAGCACAAGTTTAGCCGAGACTCGGAGACCAAGGGGTCAAGTTCAGCCAGGACTCGTAGTACATCAGTGCAAGTTCAGCCAAGAATGGTAGATCAACAGTGCAAGTTCAGCAAAGACTCGTAGTCCAACAGCACAAGTTTAGCCGAGACTCGGAGACCAAGGGGTCAAGTTCAGCCAGGACTCGTAGTACATCAGTGCAAGTACAGCTAGGACTTGAAGACCAGCGGGTCAAGTTCAGCCAGGACTCGTAGTACATCAGTGCAAGTACAGCTAGGACTTGAAGACCAGCGGGTCAAGTTCAGCCAGGACTCGTAGTCCAGCAATGCAAGTTCATCCAGGACTTGGAGACCAGCGGTCAAGTTCAGCCAGGACTCGTAATCCAGCAGTGCAAGTTCAGCCAGGACTCGTAGTCCAGCAATCAAGTTCAGTTAGGACTCGAAGACCAGAGGGTCAAGTTCAGTCAGGACTCGAAGACCCAACAGGTCAAGTTCAGCCAGGACTTGGGGACCAACGAGTCGAGTTCAGCCAGGACTCGTAGTCCAACAGTGCAAGTTCAGCCAGGACTCGTAGTCCAGCAGTGCAAGTTCAGCCAGGACTCTTAGGCCAGCAGTGCAAGTTCATCCAGGACTTGGAGACCAGCGGTCACGTTCAGCCAAGACTCGTAGTCCAACAGCACATGTTTAGCCGAGACTCGAAGACCAGCGGGAAAAGTTCAGCCATGACTTGTAGTCCAATAGTGCAAGTTCAGCCAGGAATGGTAGATCAACAGTGCAAGTTCAGCCAATACTCGTAGTCCAACAGCACAAGTTTAGCCGAGACTCGGAGACCAAGGGGTCAAGTTCAGCCAGGACTCGTAGTACATCAGTGCAAGTTCAGCCAAGAATGGTAGATCAACAGTGCAAGTTCAGCAAAGACTCGTAGTCCAACAGCACAAGTTTAGCCGAGACTCGGAGACCAAGGGGTCAAGTTCAGCCAGGACTCGTAGTACATCAGTGCAAGTACAGCTAGGACTTGAAGACCAGCGGGTCAAGTTCAGCCAGGACTCGTAGTACATCAGTGCAAGTACAGCTAGGACTTGAAGACCAGCGGGTCAAGTTCAGCCAGGACTCGTAGTCCAGCAATGCAAGTTCATCCAGGACTTGGAGACCAGCGGTCAAGTTCAGCCAGGACTCGTAATCCAGCAGTGCAAGTTCAGCCAGGACTCGTAATCCAGCAGTGCAAGTTCAGCCAGGACTCGTAGTACATGAGTGCAAGTATAGCTAGGACTTGGAGACCAGAGGTCAAGTTCAGCCAGGACTCGTAGTCCAGCAGTGTAAGTTCATCCAGGACTTGGAGACCAGCGGTCAAGTTCAGCCAGGACTCGTAATCTAGCAGTGCAAGTTCAGCCAGGACTCGTAGTACATCAGTGCAAGTACAGCTAGGACTTGGAGACCAGCGGTCAAGTTCAGCCAGGACTCATAATCCAGCAGTGCAAGTTCAGCCAGGACTCGTAATCCAGCAGTGCAAGTTCATCTAGGACTTGGAGAGCAGCGGTCAAGTTCAGCCAGGACTCGTAATCCAGCAGTGCAAGTTCAGCCAGGACTCGTAGTACATCAGTGCAAGTACAGCTAGGACTTGGAGACCAGAGGTCAAGTTCAGCCAGGACTCGTAGTCCAGCAGTGTAAGTTCATCCAGGATTTGGAGACCAGCGGTCAAGTTCAGCCAGGACTCGTAATCCAGCAGTGCAAGTTCAGCCAGGACTCGTAGTACATCAGTGCAAGTACAGCTAGGACTTGGAGGCCAGAGGTCAAGTTCAGCCAGGACTCGTAGTCCAGCAGTGTAAGTTCATCTAGGACTTGGAGAGCAGCGGTCAAGTTCAGCCAGGACTCGTAATCCAGCAGTGCAAGTTCAGCCAGGACTCGTAGTCCAGCAATCAAGTTCAGTTAGGACTCGAAGACCAGAGGGTCAAGTTCAGTCAGGACTCGTAGTCCAACAGCACAAGTTTAGCCGAGACTCGGAGACCAAGGGGTCAAGTTCAGCCAGGACTCGTAGTACATCAGTGCAAGTTCAGCCAGGAATGGTAGATCAACAGTGCAAGTTCAGCAAAGACTCGTAGTCCAACAGAACAAGTTTAGCCGAGACTCGGAGACCAAGGGGTCAAGTTCAGCCAGGACTCGTAGTACATCAGTGCAAGTACAGCTAGGACTTGAAGACCAGCGGGTCAAGTTCAGCCAGGACTCGTAGTACATCAGTGCAAGTACAGCTAGGACTTGAAGACCAGCGGGTCAAGTTCAGCCAGGACTCGTAGTCCAGCAATGCAAGTTCATCCAGGACTTGGAGACCAGCGGTCAAGTTCAGCCAGGACTCGTAATCCAGCAGTGCAAGTTCAGCCAGGACTCGTAATCCAGCAGTGCAAGTTCAGCCAGGACTCGTAGTACATCAGTGCAAGTATAGCTAGGACTTGGAGACCAGAGGTCAAGTTCAGCCAGGACTCGTAGTCCAGCAGTGTAAGTTCATCCAGGACTTGGAGACCAGCGGTCAAGTTCAGCCAGGACTCGTAATCTAGCAGTGCAAGTTCAGCCAGGACTCGTAGTACATCAGTGCAAGTACAGCTAGGACTTGGAGACCAGCGGTCAAGTTCAGCCAGGACTCATAATCCAGCAGTGCAAGTTCAGCCAGGACTCGTAATCCAGCAGTGCAAGTTTATCTAGGACTTGGAGAGCAGCGGTCAAGTTCAGCCAGGACTCGTAATCCAGCAGTGCAAGTTCAGCCAGGACTCGTAGTACATCAGTGCAAGTACAGCTAGGACTTGGAGACCAGAGGTCAAGTTCAGCCAGGACTCGTAGTTTAGCAGTGTAAGTTCATCTAGGACTTGGAGACCAGCGGTCAAGTTCAGCCAGGACTCGTAATCCAGCAGTGCAAGTTCAGCCAGGACTCGTAGTCCAGCAATCAAGTTCAGTTAGGACTCGAAGACCAGAGGGTCAAGTTCAGTCAGGACTCGAAGACCCAACAGGTCAAGTTCAGCCAGGACTTGGAGACCAACGAGTCAAGTTCAGCCAGGACTCGTAGTCTAACAGTGCAAGTTCATCCAGGACTTGAAGGCCAGCGGGTCAAGTTCAGCCAGGAATCGTAGTCCAACAGTGTAAGTTCAGCCAGGACACGTATTCCAACAGTGCAAGTTCATCCTGGACACGTATTCCAACAGTGCAAGTTCAGCCAGGACTCAGAGCCCAGCGGTACAAGTTCAGCCAGGACTCGTAGTCCAGCAATGCAAGTTCAGCTAGGACTTGGAGACCAGCGGTCAAGTTCAGCCACAGGACTCGTAATCCAGCAGTGCAAGTTCAGCCAGGACTCGTAGTCCAGCAATCAAGTTCAGTTAGGACTCGAAGACCAGAGGGTCAAGTTCAGTCAGGACTCGAAGACCCAACAGGTCAAGTTCAGCCAGGACTTGGGGACCAACGAGTCGAGTTCAGCCAGGACTCGTAGTCCAACAGTGCAAGTTTATCCAGGACTTGAAGACCAGCGGGTCAAGTTCAGCCAGGAATCGTTGTCCAACAGTGCAAGTTCATCCTGGACACGTATTCCAACAGTGCAGGTTCAGCCAGGACTCAGAGCCCAGCGGTACAAATTCAGCCAGGTTCGGAGACCAACGGGTCAAGTTCAGCTAGGTACGGAGTTCAGTAGGTCGAGTTCAGCCAGGATTCGTAATACAGCAAGTCGAGTTCAGCCAGGACTCGTAATACAGCAAGTCGAGTTCAGCCAGGACATGGTTTCCAGGTGGTCGAGTTTAACCTTGACCGGGAGGTCAAATTTTCGATTTCAGCCAAAGCATTCTGAACCAGCAACAAAAAGTACCAACTACCCTCAACGGGCGATGACGATATCTCGTCCTTTCCATTCTAATAAGCTTGCCATGCTCAGTAGGCCATTTAACACTTTCCAAAGATACTGGATAACAAGGTGAATCTGCGGAATTGACATCTCTGCTCCATAATTATCGCTTTTGCAGCACTTGTTGAAATTCGAAGATGGAAACTTGGTATTCGCAGTTTTAGTGCCTCCACGATGGCATCCAATTCAAAGGTAAATAAGGTCCCAGTACATGAGCCAATGTTCCATCGGGATTTCTAAAAGTTGCTGGTGATGTTTCCTCCCATCACTTGAACGGAAGGATTGTCCAGGGACCGGACTTGCTAACTTCATGCAGCCTTGAGGGGTCTAACGGCTCCTCCTATTCAGGCGCACTCCAGAGAGGCCAAAATTGCCCTCCTGCACATCATGCAAATCATTGAAATCTCTAATGAAGAATCAAATTTCGCTACTGTGGTTTAATTGATTTTTTCTTATTGGTAGGGTTATATTCACGAAGTGTGCCATCTAAGGCGATTCCTTTATTAAAATTTAAACTATAATATGCAGGGGGTGTTGAAAACATGTATTTCTCTAAGTCCAAATTAAGTGAAACGGCTACTTACTGGAGCGCCACCTCCTCCTCCTCTTCGAGGTCCACCTCGCGGTCCCTCCCTCCGAAGACGGAGGACCGGGGGACCTTCTCGCTGGGAGCCGGGCGGTCCCACTCCTCAGGAAAGCTGGAGCACGCGATAATCTGTGTTAATATCTACTTACTTCCACCAATATACCAAATGTTACAATAGTAGCTTATGTACTAAACTGATGTTTTCAGTGGTCTCCTATTTTATAGAATAACCTTATGTTGATATTCCTATGTATCACAATTCTGGGATCATGGCCATCATTATATCACAATCCTGTTAAAATCTTAATGGATGCCCTATCTCTATCTAATGGATATTGTTTGTTTGGCTTATTGAAGGTACATGTGTCTGAACTGATTGTGCTGGGGGAAGATTGCAAGGTGGAGTGAAAGAAGTAGTGCTTCGATATGGTCGTCTATATCAGAAAATCCGATATCGTGTAAATACAAATAACCTACAAGTTGAGAACTTAACATATATAGTTTCTAAATTCTGTAAAGTGAAAAAAATAAAATCATTATAAGAAATGTCCCCCACTCCCTATATAGGCTGGAAAGATTTAGTGTTATAACAGAGTGTTAGAGTAATTAATTTCAGAACGGAAGTTCTTCGCAGTGCTAACACCTCCGAGTAGAAGCAGTTCAACAGTAGATGTAACTAATTTACTTTGGGAACCCAGTAATATTTGTACCCAACACATATCAGCACTAAATACAACCTTAAATCATGTAATTAAACAGGTTTAACCTATATGAAGTGTTTTTTAGAGAAATAGAGTTGTTCAACAGCGAAAACCATTATTTCAAACATATATGATAAATTCTTCAATGGACCTTCTGAGAGCATCGATAGAATTGTTTGGAAACATTCTGAGGTCTAGAAATTTTAGTATTTTTATAACTAAAATAAGTATCCTTTCAACAAAGAAAGAACTTCTCGGAAAGTCAATAGATGTCAGGAACTTACTCCCTGAGCTGCCACGGCTCGTAGTAGACGGCCCACGAAGGGGCGGCCACTCCTTCCGGGATGAAATACACCCGGCCGAAGTCCCTGGAACACACCATAGCACTTATAGAAACTTCCTGTATGTGGTGGAAACCTATCTAGAACATTTACTCTTACACACTGATGGAGAGAAATAAGACAAATATATAAGCCAATATCTTAAACTCATTTCAAATCTCTTCTTATCTCCACTCAATCATATTAGGGTATTAAGCTTATAGAGCTTGGGTGAAGTAGAATGCGTCTGCTTTTGGAATTAAAACTGGGAGCACTACTCAGTGTCAGGCCGACTTAGCTCCAATATGAAATGGCCGCCTCTGACATGAGGAACAGACGCCATGTGCAGCCGCTCCTAACATGAAGTACAGACTCATCCTGTATCCCTGGATTAGGAGCCCTTACAGGGTACTATCAGCTGGGCCAGCTGAGCCCAGGTTTTTTAGCGAGCTTGTTACTGCTCCCCCTCCTCCTTTTTCACCCGGGCTTGGGACCGGCAAAGGCAGAGTTATTTCAAATCTCATTTAACCCTATCAAAAATAACTTAAAAATCCATTAATATCACATTAAAATATTATGAAATCTTGTCTGTAAACAAAGACTATTTCTATGTAGGATAGATCGAGTAAATATTTACATAAATGTTTACATAAAGAATAAAATAGACATAAATAAGAGTACCCACCCTTCCAGCTGGTCGGGGTCGTAGCTGGTCATCCAGCTGGGACAGGCCACGCCGTCAGGGACAGCGTAGACGGCGTGGGGGCTGGATACAATACTCTCATCACTTCACTGTACTACATGCTCATTCCTTTCAACATCATGTTATGTAGTTGAAAAATAATACAAGGTTGTACCAAAAGTTAGTAAACCTATTATGATTTATATTTTGCAAGTGTTTACGAACTTTAGGAACAACCTTGTAATTCTGTAACTTGGCCCATCTGATTGGCCACCTTCGATATAGAACATCAGAGATTAAATCATTCTTCTATAAGAATTCTGTTATAATTTTACCAATGTGTTACCAATATTACCAAGGTTGTCCCAAAGTTCGTAAAAACTTGCAAAATATAAATCATAATATGTTTACAAACTTTTTTGGGACAACCTTATATACATAATAATCTTTCAAAAAAGCCTTTTTAAAACTGCAGCAAAACTTCCAATATAAATAACCAATCTTTTGAAGGGCGGAAATCAGAGGCTTAGTGAAAAGCAAACAAAATTGGTATTACATTATGCAAGTTTAAGTAAAGTAGATATTGAAATACAAAAATATTTAGAAGACCAGTTTAATTCACCAGATAATTATATCCATTGAATCTGTGATATATGTTTTTAGCTTTTAAGTCACATTTGACGGTTTTATTTCAACGTTGCTTGGTGAAATAAAAGATAAGATTTATTAATTGTGTGGATTTTGTTTTATTATAAAGCTTCTATTATCCAGGATAAAAGCCCGTTTTTAAAATATCCTTAAAATTCAAGAATAAATCAATATAGGAGTTATATATTTAGTACAATTTCTGAGTACTTGTAAATAAAAGTGAGAGGTAGTGTCTGTTTTTCTCATCGTACACAAATGCTGAAAAACTACATTTATATATGATAATTCTGAACACAATAATAAGCGCTATTTTATGCAGAAAGAGCTATTTCTTGGCGAAAAAAAAATATTTTTACAAATCTTTATGTAAAGATTCAATGCTGAAGTAAGGATTCAAATATTTGAACAATGTGGAATATACAAGTATTTATATTCACTAGTGAATGCACCAGGCTTTTACCGAGTGAAACGTTGCCTAAAAAATTCTGTTAAAACAATATTTATGGGGCAAGCATTCACTCCCTACTTAATATATTTTTTAGTATAGAGTTTTTGAGAATTTTATACTGTATTGAATGCTTCTAAATAAGGTCTTATACAATATTGATGATC
>CP092868.1:100521075-100536375 GCA_030710605.1 Cordylochernes scorpioides
CGGCCATTTCATATTAGGGCTAAGTCGGCCTGCCACTGAGTAGTGCTCTTAGTCTTAATGACAATAGCAGACGCATTCTACTTCACCCAATCATTATGGTTGTCAAATCTCTTTTGATGAGCTCTACTCATGCCCAACAGACACCATCAAAAGTCTCAAGCTCTACAGGCGTTATACCTTAATATGATTGAGTGGAGATAAGAAAGAAGAAGAAGATACCATACTTTATTGAAATATAAATTTAAATATCTATTATTTTTTGTGGATTTTTAAAATATTGTTGTATGTGCACTAAAATAAATATATTTTAACTTGTAAAACATGATGTTTGCCATTAATTTGATAATATGGGGAATTGAGGCAAGATGCAGGAGCATTACATGTGCAGTAGATGGCAGCCTCTACACTTACATCAACAAAGGCGTGCGTTGACCAGAAAAGGTTAAATGTCCTACAGGCTCAAGTTGTGGTCAATATTCATTACAACTAACTTCCCTCAGTGGAGCTCACTGCTACAAGACACATCCCCAGGTGGCAGATAGGGGAATGACCTTCAGATATGAAGGCCAGCTGTGAAACAAGCAGAATAACTCTGACAAATAAGCAGTCACGGACAACAGCAGCATTGTTAGAAAGAGGAGTAGACCTCTTTAAAAATATTGAGTTCAACTGACCCAGTTGATAGACCTCAGCAAGGGTCCCACTCCATGGATATGGAGGAGCTGTGTCTGTACTCATGTTAGAGTCAGCAGCAAAGGCTTCCATGTTAGGAACGGCCTCAAATTACAGGCAGAGTCAGACTTTCACCAAAGTGTGTCTGGATCATGGTGCCATGATCAGTGAAAGCTCCACCTCTACACCCCATTCCATGAGATCATGGAATTTGTGTAATCTTTACACAAGGGGATAAGAAACGACAACAATTAACTTAACAAATGTAAAATTCTATATTTATATTAAAGTCCAAGATCATCCCAATATTGAGCCAGTTTCCAGATATTCTTTAAAAGATACCTGAAATCATCTGAAACCATCAAGCAGATAATAGTAAATAAGAAATAGTATATAGGTGTTAGCACATTTTGATTTATATATAATTGCGATATACTTTTCTAAAAATATCTAAAAACCTTTCGCAATAAGTTTCTTTATTTAATTATTCCCAAAATGAAGAGATGTGCAGATAAAAATAAACATTTAAAAAAAAAATTCTTGGAACAATTTGCTACATTCTTTTGAATTAAAAATGCAATTTTATCATTTTAGGATGCAAGTTAATTTTATTTACATTCTTAACCACCAAAAGGTATATTTTTTGTTTCTATTTATAGAAAATTAAACTATGAAAATAAAAAACTTCGTTTTCTGCATATTTTAATAAATTGTGTAAACATATTTATATAGGTAAGAAACTGATTTATCACATTTACTTTATAAATTACGAACACACAAAAAAATGATTATAAAAATAATCACCTAATAAGGCGGGCCTTGTTGCCTTAACAAAAAGATTATATAAATGTGACATTTTAAAAATTAGGTTATATTCTTATTCTAAAAAATTTTAGCAAAAATACTTTTAGTCTCCTTCAAAATAAATAATAATATTGCCAATGTGGCGAAATATTTTGTTAACTACGAATATAAAATTGTTTTGTTTTTTATCATTATTTTAAACTAAAGCAATATACTTTTTTCATGTAAAATGCTTCAAATAAATTTTATAAATATTTTATTTATATATAGACCATATATTTTTAAATATTTTCGATTAGAGTTATAGTATTTTTTATTAAATAATTGTTTCCTTTTTGCTTTGAATGGAGCAATGAAGCTATACAGTGGAAGAATTTATTGAAATATACTTTATTTTATAATCCTTTAAAAATACATAAAATGTTCAAACATATTTATTTTTCTATATAGTGATACATTTTATTTATTTACTTTAATTTTCAATAACTAATGAACTTGTGTGCTGTATTTATTTGCCTTTTAAAAAGAGCAATATCATCTTATTCAGGGAAATCAACTGGCGGAACAAACAGAAAAAACCGCAGCACATTCTAACCTATCATTATATTTTACAACCCTTTCAATGAGTGTCGCGCGCAGTTAAAAAAAAAAAAAAGATCATATTGCCCTAAAAATGTGCACAGACTTCAACATTCAAGAAGACTCCACCAGAAATCTATGAAGATTTGCTGCTACTCCGAAACTACCACTCTCAATGCTCCAAAACCTCAAATATTAATTCACCTCAACAATAATTGTGACTACACATGGTTACATTAAGGTAGATTATGCCAAAGTATTGAAAGAAGAGCCAACTAGTCCCCATTGCCAAGTGGAAGACCAAACATTGGAACCCTTCTTCTTCATCTATCCCACCTTCCAATACCAAAGATTCCAGACATTCACCTTCTTAGGGATCACTTACCTAAGTAAGGGTTCCCTAGAAAATTTCTCAAGAACTAAATATACATGGCTCCACCTCATGAATTGGATTTCATTGTAATAAGTAAATAAAGCCAAGAAGACTTAGGTCAAAGGGACAGCCTGGGTAGTTGGAGACTTCTGTAGCTCAGGGAACCTGTGTTATCTTAGTTAATGATAATATTTTCATAATTCAAGATTTTTTAGCATTTTTCACGATAATTCAGTTTTACAATTAAAATTTTACCTTGTTATATTTTTCTTGTTCATTCTTTTGGGGAATCCTCCTAGCGGTTTCGCCAATTTAATCTACCAGATCCTTTCTTAGAGCTCTAATACTGTATTGGATCATTCCAGTTAAGCATCTTGTAACATAGTATTTATTAATTTTATTTATTTAACATAGTATTTCTTAATTTTATTATTTTTTATTTAACAGAGTGGTCATTTTTATGTTTTATATCTTGCGACTCTGTAAATTTCCCTCGTGGCATATCTTTTGTTTTACCTTTGATAGTTTGTCCTTCCCTGAAATAAATTTTGTTTCCTCCTGAAGTTTTTGTCTTCCCTAATTTTCCACGTGGCATTTTGGTGGAGATGCTGGGTAAGTTAGGGAAGACAAACTGAAGATCGCCGAGAAGACCTTGAAGCCATGGGTGCTGTGACTACATTTTCGGAGACTGACATCAGGATTCCACCGCCGTGCTAAAGCCAAGACTTCCCTCGAAGATGACGATGTCCCTGTGTGGGCATTTCTTGAGGCTCAATTATTACAACTTTGAATAATTAAACAATTTATTTTTCTTCACACATATTAATTCAATATCTTATATCTAAAATGTCTTTATATACAAAGTTTGTTTACAATTCGAAGGCAACAAATTATTTATGATGATAACAAATATTTTTTACAAAAAGATTAAAATTTCTAAACTATCAATTATAACCAAAAATAAAATATACAAATTGAATTTACATTTTCTAGAATAATTATTGAGAATGAGTGGTGTCCCTACATCACTCCCTCCCAAGTAACTAAGTTACGATATGAGGACCATGTAGGACAACAACTCCTAACCTGGGTAACATTCCACCTTATCTCTGAAACGAACAGGGGTTCTTATTGTCCTTCCAGATCTTGACATCTTGGGGGCAGCACTGGCGGAAGGTTCTTTATCCTATCCAGGTGGGGCGAGTCTTGGGTCCCCAGCTACTCCAGGTGTGGTGGCTATGTCCTCTTCCTCTTTTAGTATGTAGGCTGGTTTGAGTCTATCGATGGAAACATTTATTTCCTTTCCTTTAATTTCGATTGAAAAGTATTTTTCGGTCCTAGAAGTAACTTTGAATGGGCCCTCATAGGCAGGATCCAATGATTTTCTCACTCTGCATGTCTTCAAGAAGACATGAGAACACGTCTCTAAGTCCTTGAAAACAAATATTTTGGGGGACGTATTGTGTCGTGTTAACTTGGGCTTGAGTGATTCCATCTGCTTTTGCAGTTTGTGGAGAAATGTCTCCGAGGTGGTTGAAATTTTAGGGGCGTCGAAAAACTCGCCTGGAAGTTTAATTGTTTTTCCATAGACCATTTGTGTCAATGAGTAGTCAGAGTCTTTTCTCAAGGCTGCTCTTAGTCCTAGCAGTACCGTGGGAATTGACTCTGTCCATTTATTTCAGTTGTGCGCCCTTATTGCTGCTTTTAGTGTTCTATGGAATCTTTCAATTTTTCCGTTACTTTGTATGTGATATGCGGTGGTGTGCTTAAGTTTCACTCCACATAAAGTCGCCAAGGTTTTAAACAATTCCGAAGTGAACTGCCTTCCTTGGTCGGTGATCACTTCATATGGGACTCCAAATCTGGTGATCCATCCTTCGTAAAATGCTCTTGCTACTATTTCGGCAGTTTCGTTTCGTATGGGTATTGCTTCAATCCAACCAGTGAAACGGTCTATGCACGTGAGGCAATAAACATATTCGTTGGAGGGTGGAAATGGGCCGATTAAGTCTATGTGAACCGTGCTGAAACGTTCATCAGGTTCTTTAAATTGCTTAATTTCTGATTTTGTATGGCGAGAAGTTTTATTTCTTTGGCATTGAATACAAGTTTGCGCCCATTCTTTTATATTTATTTTTATGTCTGGCCATATAAATCTCGATGTCATGTCTTTCACAGATGTTTTAATTCCAGGGTGTGATAATCCATGTATTTGTTGGAAAATTTTCATTCTGAATTGTTTGGGAATGAATGGTCTAATATTTTCAGTAGATGTGTCGCACCACAAACTTTTACCAGATGGTAATGGATAGCGTTTGAATTTTAGAGATTTATTCGAATTGATAAGTTCTATAAGTTCCTTATCTTTATCTTGTTCTTTTGCTATCTCATCATAATCGATTATCTTGGTGATGTCTTCTATTCTCGATAAGTTATCAGCAACTATGTTTTGTTCTCCTTTGATGTAGATGATATCTGTAGAGAATTGTGAAATGTATTGTAGTTGTCTAACTTTCCTCGGAGATGCCTTATCATTGCTTGAAGGCAAAGACTAGGGGCTTATGATCAGTAAATATTTTAAATGTTCTTCCTTCCAGCATATATTTGAAATGTTTGATTGACATGTATATGCTTAGTAATTCTCGATCATAAGTACTATAATTTTTTTGACTTTCATTTAGCTTCTTCGAGAAGAATGCAATTGGCTTCCATGCTTCGTTCTCGTATTGTTGCAAAACTGCGCCTATCGCCCAATTTGAAGCATCTGTGCAAAGCGACAGAGGTAGTTCTGAATTGGGATAGCTTAACAGTGTTGCTTTTGCTAGGTCATTCTTGCATTTATTGAATAATTCTTTTGCTTCTTCGGACCAATTAATTAATATTTTATCTTTCTTTTTTGAACCTTTGAGGTAATCGTGCAAAATGGATTGTGTTTCCGCAGCATCTTTCAAAAATGGACGGTAGAAATTTAACATGCCTAAAAAGGCTCGTAATTCCTGAATCGTAGTAGGCAATTTATATTCTTGGATAACTTTTACGCGTTCTGGAAGTGGGCTAAATCCTTCAGGCGTAATTAAATAACCCAAGAATTCTATTTCTTTAACTCCAAAGACAGATTTTTCCATATTTATTCTCAATCCGTATTTGCTAAATCTTTCAAATACTATCTTCAGATGGTTTTGGTGTTCCTCTTCTGACTCGGAAGCTATTAGGATATCATCTAGATATGGGAATGTAAAATCAAGGTTTTGGAGAGTTTGGTGGATGCATCTCTGGAATGTTGATGGTGCATTCCTTAGTCCAAAGCTCATAACATTAAACTCAAACAATCCAAAAGGTGTGGTAATAGCAGTTTTTGGCTTATCTTCTTCGGCTATTGGAATTTGAAAATATGCCTTAAAAAGCTCGACCTTTGAAAATATTTTCTTTTTGTTCAGTATGTGACTAAAATGGTTCAATCTCGGAATTGGGTATCTATCTGGAACTGTACAGTCATTTAACCTTCTGTAATCACCACAAGGTCTAAACGTCCCATTTTTCTTCAAGACCATGTGCAGTGGACTTGACCATTGTGAACTTGATCGGCGGATTATATCATTATTAAGCATGAACTGGAATTCCTCTTTTGCTAATTTCAGTTTCATTGGGTCCAATGGTCTTGGTTTCGAGAAAACTGGTTGTCCCTTTGTAATAATGTGATGTTCGACGTCATGTTTGACTTTATTTATTAAAAAATTGGGCTTAGTTATTTCGGGGAACTGTGCCAATATATTGTAATATATTTCGTTCTTGTTTATGGTGCTGGTGATGCTTGTGCTGTCGATGGACATGACATCACCTCGAATTGAGAGGTTAGTTATGCCATCAATTAGCCTTTTATTGCTAATGTCAAGTATCAACTTGAAATTATTTAAAAAGTCAGCTCCAATAATTCCTTTGTTCACTTTGGCGATGATGAAACACCACTGAAAGGATCGCCTTAGGCCCAAATCTATTTTGATCACCTTAGTGCCAAATGTTACTATTTTGGAACCATTTGCAGCATATAGCAAGAGTTCGTTGCTTGGCACATCCTTATCAGTTGGCGGAATTACGCTGACGTCAGCACCGCTGTCTATCAGGAACTGCAGACCCGTTTCTTTGTCCTTAACAAATAGACGATGTTTGCGACTATCCTGTATTTGGTCAGCAACAAAACTAGTCGCTAGTTTTGCCGCTGGTTCCCGTTTCCCGACTTTTCCAGCTACATGGAGGCTTGCACTTGTTTGGTAAACATTTGGCGCCAAAACGGAAGTGGTAAAAGCAATATTTACCATCAGGGTTGAAGCGTTTCCGAGAATTGCTTCGTGGTCTTGAATAGGTCCTATTTTCAGATCGAGATCTCGACCTCTCCAGTCGCAATTCAGATACCTGTTTTTCGAGGTCTTCCATTTTAGCGATCAACTGTTCCATTGGGGATGAGGCTTCGTTTACCTGGTATAGTTCCTTTGAGGGATTTATTTCATTTATCTTATCAGCCATTATGGCCAACTTGCTTATATCCTCGTCGCTTACTATTAAGATGTTTTTGATTGAGACTGGCAATTTGTCCAGCCATAAGGTTTTAATCAAATTTTCAGGAACATCTGGGGTAGCGAGGGATCTTAATTTTTGTAGTAATTGGCTTGGCTTCATGTCTCCTAGGTCAATACCGGAAATAAGTTGTTTTATTCTCAGACCTTCACTTTGTCTGAACGATTCTAGCAGCCGCAACTTAGAGTCAGAGTATTTGGTGTCGCTTCTGCTATTTATTATATCCCAAATACTTTCCATGTATTTCGGTTCTAGCTGGGAGATCAAATAATTGAACTTCGTTTCTTCCTGAACAAGGCCATTTATTTTAAACTGAGCTTCAACCTGATGAAACCATAATTCGGGCTTTTCAACCCAGAAAGGTGGGATCTTAATGCTGACTTTGCATAATTCTGTAGCAATTTCGCTAGGCTTATTTTCTGATTCCATTTTTTTGTTAAAATAATATTTTGATAAAGAAAATCTAATTAAAGTAATAGGCAAAAATTTTAAAAATATTAGACGAAATTATCTAAAGGTAATATTAAAAGAAAAATTAGCAATAATATAAATGGGTAATATGTAAAATAAAATCTGGATCTTGAACAGGAATCGCTAATTCAAAGTTGTTCTCTTTTTTTAGGCTTGGCTTACCTTCGTATTTTGGCTTTATTTGGATCACGTCCGGCTCACCAATATATGTGTGGGCATTTCTTGAGGCTCAATTATTACAACTTTGAATAATTAAACAATTTATTTTTCTTCACACATATTAATTCAATATCTTATATCTAAAATGTCTTTATATACAAAGTTTGTTTACAATTCGAAGGCAACAAATTATTTATGATGATAACAAATATATTTTACAAAAAGATTAAAATTTCTAAACTATCAATTATAACCAAAAATAAAATATACAAATTGAATTTACATTTTCTAGAATAATTATTGAGAATGAGTGGTGTCCCTACATCCCTATAGACGATACGACGACAAAGCCGCTCTTCACGCCGCAAGAAAATGGACGCAAAGGTACTAGGGACAAAGTTCCAAGACTTCGATGGAATCCTTGGCAGAAGCACGTCAAATCCACGTCAGTATCTACAATAATTGCTAGCTGTGGGTCACAGCTCCCATAGGGAAGAAGCTATGTAACATAGTATTTATTAATTTTATTTATGCAACATAGTATTTCTTAATTTTATTATTTTTTATTTACCAGAGTGGTCATTTTTATGTTTTATATCTTGCGACTCTGTAAATTTCCCTCGTGGCTTATCTTTTGTTTTACCTTTGATAGTTTGTCCTTCCCTGAAATAAATTTTGTTTCCTCCTGAAGTTTTTGTCTTCCCTAATTTTCCACGTGGCAATATATTATTATATTTTTCATCACAATAAGAACGGTAGAAGTTTGTTCTATGTTGAACTAAAAACTAGAATTGCGGTCCACAAGTCTATATTGGCTTTTAGAAAATAGTTCAAATGATACTGATGAGGCAGAGAATTAGAATTTACCACCTTCGCTATCCCCGTCTTTATGTCGTTTATTTCTCACTGACAAGAAGAGAACAAACTTGTTAAAATACACATGTTACTACAGTTACTTCATGATAAAACAAATTGGGTAAACTTTTTCTGAAAACAACAACAACAACAACAACAACAAAACTTCAATGGTTCTTAACCCTTGAAAAATTATAATCCTTCCAGTGAGTTCAAGTAAAAAAAGATGAGACTGTGTAATCTTGAAAGTCCGAAGGTTAAAATATTTTATTTATGGGTGGATATGTGACGCATTTACAGTAAAATAAAGGTAGCCACTAACTAACCGCCTTTTTATCATTGTCTCTACATATATACTTGGGATAAGAAAAGAGATAGAATCCATTTCACTAAATAGTTTTCTTCAGACATAGTTTTATGCTCTCTCTCTCTCTCTCTCTCTATGACTTGGCACGTGAGTGAATTGATTGATTTGTGGCAAAGTCATTTTAAAGAATTTATTTTCACAGGAACAAATCCGAATATTAAAAAAAGATTAGTCTTAAAAAGAGATATAATCAAATTCTTCCAGTTACATTCAAAATTATGTTCAAGCGACATTTCCAAAAATCGAGCTCAACCAGAACACAAAGACAACCAGGACTCGGAGACCTCCAGGTCAAGTTAACCCAGGACTCGGAGATCAACTGTCAAGTTCAGCCAGGTCTCGGAGTCCAGCGGGTCAAGTTCAGCAAGGACTAGGAGTCCAGCGGGTCAATTTCAGCCAGGACTAGGAATCCAGCGGGTCAGGTTCAGCTAGAACTCGGAGTCCAACGGTAAAAGTTAACCCAGGACATGGAGGCCAACAGTGATAGTTCAGCCAGGACTCAAAGACCCAACATGTCAAGTTCAACCAGGACTCGAAGACCTAACATGTCAATTTCAGCCAGGACTCGGAGTCCAACAGGTCAAGTTCAGCCAGGACTCGAAGACCAGCGGGTCAAATTGAGCCAAGACTCGGAATCCAACGGATCAAGTTCAGCCAGGACGTGGAGTCCAGCAATCAAGTTCAGCTAAGACTCGAAGACCAGAGGGTCAAGTTCAGCCAGGACTCGTAGTCCAACAGTGCAAGTTCAGCCAGGACTCGTAGTCCAGCAGTGCAAGTTCAGCCAGGACTCTTAGGCCAGCAGTGCAAGTTCATCCAGGACTTGGAGACCAGCGGTCACGTTCAGCCAAGACTCGTAGTCCAACAGCACATGTTTAGCCGAGACTCGAAGACCAGCGGGAAAAGTTCAGCCATGACTTGTAGTCCAATAGTGCAAGTTCAGCCAGGAATGGTAGATCAACAGTGCAAGTTCAGCCAATACTCGTAGTCCAACAGCACAAGTTTAGCCGAGACTCGGAGACCAAGGGGTCAAGTTCAGCCAGGACTCGTAGTACATCAGTGCAAGTTCAGCCAAGAATGGTAGATCAACAGTGCAAGTTCAGCAAAGACTCGTAGTCCAACAGCACAAGTTTAGCCGAGACTCGGAGACCAAGGGGTCAAGTTCAGCCAGGACTAGTAGTACATCAGTGCAAGTACAGCTAGGACTTGAAGACCAGCGGGTCAAGTTCAGCCAGGACTCGTAGTACATCAGTGCAAGTACAGCTAGGACTTGAAGACCAGCGGGTCAAGTTCAGCCAGGACTCGTAGTCCAGCAATGCAAGTTCATCCAGGACTTGGAGACCAGCGGTCAAGTTCAGCCAGGACTCGTAATCCAGCAGTGCAAGTTCAGCCAGAACTCGTAATCCAGCAGTGCAAGTTCAGCCAGGACTCGTAGTACATCAGTGCAAGTATAGCTAGGACTTGGAGACCAGAGGTCAAGTTCAGCCAGGACTCGTAGTCCAGCAGTGTAAGTTCATCCAGGACTTGGAGACCAGCGGTCAAGTTCAGCCAGGACTCGTAATCTAGCAGTGCAAGTTCAGCCAGGACTCGTAGTACATCAGTGCAAGTACAGCTAGGACTTGGAGACCAGCGGTCAAGTTCAGCCAGGACTCATAATCCAGCAGTGCAAGTTCAGCCAGGACTCGTAATCCAGCAGTGCAAGTTCATCTAGGACTTGGAGAGCAGCGGTCAAGTTCAGCCAGGACTCGTAATCCAGCAGTGCAAGTTCAGCCAGGACTCGTAGTACATCAGTGCAAGTACAGCTAGGACTTGGAGACCAGAGGTCAAGTTCAGCCAGGACTCGTAGTCCAGCAGTGCAAGTTCAGCCAGGACTCGTAGTCCGACTTCCGAGTCGTTCCGCCAAGAGATCAACACCACAGAGGTCCGCACGTCTCTTGACCTCACGGACAATACAGCAGCTATTTAATTCATTTTGTCTCCTCTCTAATTGTAAAGACGCTGCTGTATCACCTCATAAGCATAAATAAATAAGTGCAAGTTCATCCAGGATTTGGAGACCAGCGGTCAAGTTCAGCCAGGACTCGTAATCCAGCATTGCAAGTTCAGCCAGGACTCGTAGTACATCAGTGCAAGTACAGCTAGGACTTGGAGACCAGAGGTCAAGTTCAGCCAGGACTCGTAGTCCAGCAGTGTAAGTTCATTTAGGACTTGGAGACCAGCGGTCAAGTTCAGCCAGGACTCGTAATCCAGCAGTGCAAGTTCAGCCAGGACTCGTAGTCCAGCAATCAAGTTCAGTTAGGACTCGAAGACCAGAGGGTCAAGTTCAGTCAGGACTCGTAGTCCAACAGCACAAGTTTAGCCGAGACTCGGAGACCAAGGGGTCAAGTTCAGCCAGGACTCGTAATCCAGCAGTGCAAGTTCAGCCAGGACTCGTAATCCAGCAGTGCAAGTTCAGCCAGGACTCGTAGTACATCAGTGCAAGTATAGCTAGGACTTGGAGACCAGCGGTCAAGTTCAGCCAGGACTCGTAATCTAGCAGTGCAAGTTCAGCCAGGACTCGTAGTACATCAGTGCAAGTACAGCTAGGACTTGGAGACCAGCGGTCAAGTTCAGCCAGGACTCATAATCCAGCAGTGCAAGTTCAGCCAGGACTCGTAATCCAGCAGTGCAAGTTCATCTAGGACTTGGAGAGCAGCGGTCAAGTTCAGCCAGGACTCGTAATCCAGCAGTGCAAGTTCAGCCAGGACTCGTAGTACATCAGTGCAAGTACAGCTAGGACTTGGAGACCAGAGGTCAAGTTCAGCCAGGACTCGTAGTCCAGCAGTGTAAGTTCATCCAGGATTTGGAGACCAGCGGTCAAGTTCAGCCAGGACTCGTAATCCAGCAGTGCAAGTTCAGCCAGGACTCGTAGTACATCAGTGCAAGTACAGCTAGGACTTGGAGACCAGAGGTCAAGTTCAGCCAGGACTCGTAGTCCAGCAGTGTAAGTTCATCTAGGACTTGGAGACCAGCGGTCAAGTTCAGCCAGGACTCGTAATCCAGCAGTGCAAGTTCAGCCAGGACTCGTAGTCCAGCAATAAAGTTCAGTTAGGACTCGAAGACCAGAGGGTCAAGTTCAGTCAGGACTCGAAGACCCAACAGGTCAAGTTCAGCCAGGACTTGGAGACCAACGAGTCAAGTTCAGCCAGGACTCGTAGTCTAACAGTGCAAGTTCATCCAGGACTTGAAGACCAGCGGGTCAAGTTCAGCCAGGAATCGTAGTCCAACAGTGTAAGTTCAGCCAGGACACGTATTCCAACAGTGCAAGTTCATCCTGGACACGTATTCCAACAGTGCAAGTTCAGCCAGGACTCAGAGCCCAGCGGTACAAGTTCAGCCAGGACTCGTAGTCCAGCAATGCAAGTTCAGCTAGGACTTGGAGACCAGCGGTCAAGTTCAGCCAGGACTCGTAATCCAGCAGTGCAAGTTCAGCCAGGACTCGTAGTCCAGCAATCAAGTTCAGTTAGGACTCGAAGACCAGAGGGTCAAGTTCAGTCAGGACTCGAAGACCCAACAGGTCAAGTTCAGCCAGGACTTGGGGGCCAACGAGTTGAGTTCAGCCAGGACTCGTAGTCCAACAGTGCAAGTTTATCCAGGACTTGAAGACCAGCGGGTCAAGTTCAGCCAGGAATCGTAGTCCAACAGTGTAAGTTCAGCCAGGAAACGTAGTCCAACAGTGCAAGTTCATCCTGGACACGTATTCCAACAGTGCAGGTTCAGCCAGGACTCAGAGCCCAGCGGTACAAATTCAGCCAGGTTCGGAGACCAACGGGTCAAGTTCAGCTAGGTACGGAGTTCAGTAGGTCGAGTTCAGCCAGGACTCGTAATACAGCAAGTCGAGTTCAGCCAGGACTCGTAATACAGCAAGTCGAGTTCAGCCAGGACATGGTTTCCAGGTGGTCGAGTTTAACCTTGACCGGGAGGTCAAATTTTCGATTTCAGCCAAAGCATTCAGAACCAGCAACAAAAAGTACCAACTACCCTCAACGGGCGATGACGATATCTCGTCCTTTCCATTCTAATAAGCTTGCCATGCTCAGTAGGCCATTTAACACTTTCCAAAGATACTGGATAACAAGGTGAATGCAGCACTTGTTGAAATTCGAAGATGGAAACTTGGTATTCGCAGTTTTAGTGCCTCCACGATGGCATCCAATTCAAAGGTAAATAAGGTCCCAGTACATGAGCCAATGTTCCATCGGGATTTCTAAAAGTTGCTGGTGATGTTTCCTCCCATCACTTGAACGGAAGGATTGTCCAGGGACCGGACTTGCTAACTTCATGCAGCCTTGAGGGGTCTAACGGCTCCTCCTATTCAGGCGCACTCCAGAGAGGCCAAAATTGCCCTCCTGCACATCATGCAAATCATTGAAATTTCTAATGAAGAATCAAATTTCGCTACTGTGGTTTAATTGATTTTTTCTTATTGGTAGGGTTATATTCACGAAGTGTGCCATCTAAGGCGATTCCTTTATTAAAATTTAAACTATAATATGCAGGGGGTGTTGAAAACATGTATTTCTCTAAGTCCAAATTAAGTGAAACGGCTACTTACTGGAGCGCCACCTCCTCCTCCTCTTCGAGGTCCACCTCGCGGTCCCTCCCTCCGAAGACGGAGGACCGGGGGACCTTCTCGCTGGGAGCCGGGCGGTCCCACTCCTCAGGAAAGCTGGAGCACGCGATAATCTGTGTTAATATCTACTTACTTCCACCAATATACCAAATGTTACAATAGAAGCTTAGATACTAAACTGATGTTTCAGTGATCTCTTATTTTATATAATAACCTTATGTTGATATTCCTATGTATCACAATTCTGGGTTCATGGCCATCATTATTCCACAATCCTGTTACATATCTTAATGGATTCCTTATCTCTCTCTAATGGATATTGTTTGTTTGACCTATTGAAGGTACATGTATCTGAACTGATTGTGCTGGGGGAAGATTGCAAGGTGGAGTGAAAGAGGTGCTTCGATATGGTCGTCTATTTCAGAAAATCCGATATCGTGTAAATACAAATAATCTACAAGTTGAGAACTTAACATATATAGTTTCTAAATTCTGTAAAGTGAAAAAATAAAATCATTATAAGAAATGTTCCCCACTCCCTATATAGGCTGGAAAGATTTAGTGTTATAACAGAGTGTTAGAGTAATTAATTTCAGAACGGAAGTTCTTCGCAGTGCTACCACCCCCGAGTAGAAGCAGTTCAACAGTAGATGTAACTAATTTACTTTGGGAACCCAGTAATATTTGTACCTAACACATATCAGCACTAAATACAACCTTAAATCATGTAATTAAACAGGTTTAACCTATATGAAGTGTTTTTTAGAGAAATAGAGTTGTTCAACAGCGAAAACCATTATTTCAAACATAAATGATAAATTCTTCAATGGACCTTCTGAGAGCATCGATAGAATTGTTTGGAAACATTCTGAGGTCTAGAAATTTTAGTATTTTTATAACTAAAATGAGTATCCTTTCAACAAAGAAAGAACTTCTCGGAAAGTCAATAGATGTCAGGAACTTACTCCCTGAGCTGCCACGGCTCGTAGTAGACTGCCCACGAAGGGGCGGCCACTCCTTCCGGGATGAAATATACCCGGCCGAAGTCCCTGGAAAACACAAGATCACTTATAGAAACTTCCTGTATGTGGTGGAAACCTATCTAGAACATTTACTCTTACACACTGATGGAGAGAAATAATACAAATATATAAGCCAATATCTTAAACTCATTTCAAATCTCTTCTTATCTCCACTCAATCATATTAGGGTATTAAGCTTATAGAGCTTGGGTGAAGTAGAATGCGTCTGCTTTTGGAATTAAGACTGGGAGCACTACTCAGTGTCAGGCCGACTTAGCTCCAATATGAAATGGCCGCCTCTGACATGAGGAACAGACGCCATGTGCAGCCGCTCCTAACATGAAGTACAGACTCATCCTGTATCCCTGGATTAGGAGCCCTTACAGGGTACTATCAGCTGGGCCAGCTGTGCCCAGGTTTTTTAGCGAGCTTGTTACTGCTCCCCCTCCTCCTTTTTCACCCGGGCTTGGGACCGGCAAAGGCAGAGTTATTTCAAATCTCATTTAACCCTATCAAAAATAACTTAAAAATCCATTAATATCACATTAAAATATTATGAGATCTTGTCTGTAAACAAAGACTATTTCTATGTAGGATAGATCGAGTAAATATTTACATAAATGTTTACATAAAGAATAAAATAGACATAAATAAGAGTACCTACCCTTCCAGCTGGTCGGGGTCGTAGCTGGTCATCCAGCTGGGACAGGCCACGCCGTCAGGGACAGCGTAGACGGCGTGGTTACTGGATACAAACACTCTGATCACTACACTGTACTACATGCTCATTCCTTTCAACATCATGTTATGTAGTTGA
>CP092868.1:100536475-100620589 GCA_030710605.1 Cordylochernes scorpioides
AAAATAATACAAGGTTGTACCAAAAGTTCGTAAACATAATATGATTTTTAATTAAAAAGACATATATTGGATCAAAATATCATTTATTTTACCAATATTTCAGTTGGCTGAACGCCAACCTTTATCAAGGTGTTATAACATTTTAAAGTGTAAGTAAAGACACTTTAAAATGTTATAACACCTTGAATAAAGGTTGGCGCTCATCCAACTGAAATATTGGTAAAATAAATGATAGGCCTTTTTAATTAAAGATTTATTTATGGATTGCTCTATTTTCAAAAATATTATGATTTATATTTTGCAAATGTTTACGAACTTTTGGAACAACCTTGTAATTCTGTAACTTGGCCCATCTGATTGGCCACCTTTGATATAGAACATCAGAGATTAAATCATTCTTCTATAAGAATTCTGTTATAATTTTACCAATGTGTTAGCAATATTACCAAGGCTGTTCCAAAGTTCGTAAAAACTTGCAAAATATAAATCATAATATGTTTACAAACCTTTTTGGGACAACCTTATATACATAATAATCTTTCAAAAAAAGCCTTTTTAAACCTGCAGCAAAACTTCCAATATAAATAACCAATCTTTTGAATTGCCGAAATCGGAAGCTTAGTGAAAAGCAAACAAAATTGGTATGACATTATGCAAATTTAAGTAAATATTGAAATTCAAAAATATTTAGAAGACCAGTTTAATTAACCAGATAGGTATATATATTTTTTGAATCTATGATATATGTTTTTAGCTTTTAAGTCACATTTGACGGTTTCATTTCAACGTTGCTTGGTGAAATAAAAATATAAGATTTATTAATTGTGTGGATTTTGTTTTATTATAAAACTTCTATTATCCAGGATAAAAGCCCGTTTTGATAATATTCTTAAATTCAAGAATAAATCAATATAGGAGTTATATATGTAATACAATTTCTGAGTAATCTATATATATAAAATTGAATGTCTGTCTGTCTCTCTCTGTCTGTCTGTGTGTGTGTGTGTCCTCTATGGATTCAAAAACCATACATCCAATCGCCGTGAAATTTTGGGATATTATTAGGTGTATCCCCGGAAAGGTTTAGGAAAAATAATATCTTGAATATCTTAAATATCCTTAGAGTTATTTGCAGATTTGTAGCTTTAACTCGCAAGCAGATAGGCTTAGGTCTGCCCCCCACCCCGCCCCCCGTCCGGCCGGTCATTCCAAGTCCCCACCGACCAATCAGAGGGATCAAGAGCCCCCCCCCCCCCACCCCCGTCCTGCCGCCGGCCAATCAGAGGGATCAAGAGGTCCTGGCGCGCGGGGGGCGGGTGACCTCCGGGAACTACGTCCATCTTCCATAAACGACCATGATTTTATTCAACTTATCGAGTATTTTTCAAGGGACCGGGAAAATATGTAGATAAAACGATGATTTTGTAATGTAGAAAATTAGGAAAGACAAAATTCAGGATGACACGGCACACAGGGACCGGGAAAAATAATCACTTTATCGAGAGATTCACGACCATGATTTTATTCAACTTATCGAGTATTTTTCAAGGGACCGGGAAAATATGTTCACTAGATAAAACGATGGTTTTGTAATGTAGAAAATTATGAAAGACAAAATTCAGGATGACACGGCACACAGGGACCGGGAAAAAATGTTCACTTTATCGAGAGATTCAAATTTACGAGTTTCAAATTATCAAAATATATCTTTTTTTTTATAAGTTTATAGAGAATTGTTTTAACAAATGTTCGTTAGACAAACCTTTACTCGGGTAAAACCTCGGGCGAAGCCGGGTACGTCCGCTAGTTGTAAATAAAAGTGAGAGGTAGTGTCTGTTTTTCTCATCGTACACAAATGCTGAAAACTACATTTATATATGGTAATTCTGAACACAATAATAAGAGCCATTTTATTCAGAAAGAGCTATTTCTTGGCGAAAAAAATATTTTAATAAATCTTTATGTAAAGATTCAATGCTGAAGTAAGGATTCCAATATTCGAACAATGTGGAATATACAAGTATTTATATTTATTAGTGAATGCAGCAGGCTTTTACCGAGTGAAACTTTGCCTAAAATATTCTGTTAAAACAATATTTTCGGGGCAAGCATTCACTCCCTACTTAATGTATTTTTTAGTATAGAGTGTTTGAGAATTTTATACTGTATTGAGTGTTTCTAAATAAGGTCTTATACAATATTGATGATCGCCTGTTATCCAAATCCCACTTTTTTGTGAATGCAAAGAGATATCCACTAGCTCTTGTTGTTTTGAAATAATTATTGTCAATATAAAGCATTAAATCTAATTCATTATTAATTCTATGATTCTTGAAAGTCGATCCCTGTATTTTTAAAAGTTGAACTGGTTCAATAAAGTTACCATACAAACTAATTATATATTTTTTACAGTTGAATATAAAATCTTTGTCAGCGGTCTACGTATTTTAAGTTTGTTGTCTTTACACCACGCATTTTATTTTTCTCTATTGCATTTTCAATTGTATGCTTAAGAATTTTTACATCAGTATTCCAGCATATTACTCTCTGTTACATCAAACGGAATAACCAATAATTTCGCTATTAGATTCCTGAATTTTGTTGAAAGATCATTCATTATGTTGTTCGAAGTAGATGGAGATTTGTTTGTTTTGTCCCCTCTTATATTTCTTGTAATCTTAGTCAATCAGAAGTTATAAAGTTGGGAAAACTCACCTGTCCTGCTCCTCCGGCTGGCTCCGGACACATCCGGGCCAGCACCGCGCAAAACTGGAAACACCACCACGTCGTGTTCTTTTTATATACCTGGTGGTGTTGACACGCGGGAGTTGCTTAAATATAAGCCCTCCCAATATTATTTCATCGCAGTAAGGACAGTAGAAGTTTGATTTATTTGCGAAAAGAAACATTCTCGTCTTAATGTCTTCATTCGTTATATATAGATGGCACGTTATTGCTGTGTATTAATTTATGCCTAACTGTCCTTATTGTTTGCGGAAGAGCATTGCTCAAAGCAAATATTTGAATGTAATTTTACTGTCCTTAAAGCTTATGTCCATATTTTGCTTAAATAGAATTTCTAAGATTCCACCCATCATATAATAGCATATAAAAGCAGAATGATCCAATACAGTATTAGAACTCTAAAGAAGCGGTCTGGTAGATTGAGAATTGGCGAAACCGCTTAAAGTGTTCACCACTAATGATCCAAGCCCTCCCAATATTTTTTTCAGCGCAGTAAGGACAGTAGAAGTTTGATTTATTTGTGGAAATAAACATTTGCGTCTTAATTTATTAATATATTTACAGAGTAAATCATATCAAATATTAACACTTTCTGTTCCAGCTGTCTGAATACTGGTCACTAGATCTTTAAATTTTATATTGTTCTCCTGGTCCTGTGAAAGCGACTAAAATCTCTTAATTATTCTAACTTATAGGCTAGATTATTTTTGGAAATATGAACAACCACTAGTGATTAAAAAAAAAAAAACATTTGTAATTTTTTTCAGGGTATCACGCATTCTAAAACACCACGTGTCAATACATTTCTAATTAAAGTATATCCTTATCATTTTGAAAAGTCTTAATTCTTTTAAATAAGAAAGCAGGTTACCCCGTGTATGTTTGGTACACCTCTGAACATTGCACAACCATCAAAGAGCCGGCTGAAAATTTGTTGTCAACTATTTTAGACTCAAAGGGTGTTGGAGAGTAACTTCGCACATCAGCCGTTGCCTAGCGACGACACCATCCTACCAGACATCACGTGACCTGGCGCCACTCTGTCTATACCATTAGTTTAAGTTTTGGTTTTCTTCCTTCTACTGCGCTTGCTTTTTTGTGGCTCTTTTTGTTCCTTGTCATCTTAATATAATATTATTGTTAATTAAACAATACTTTTGAGATCCAGCCTCTGATTCTCTTACATGGCAGCAGAGCTTGATTGGTATCAAATATTTTTGTTTATCTAAGCTGAAATTCGTTTGCTTGCTCAAGATGACAACTGAACTTCCACAAATTCAAAAATTCAGCGGCGATAATTTTCATCTATGGAAATTTCAAATGAAGATTATTCTAGAAGCAAAAGATCTTCTCAGTATAACTGATGGCTCTGAAGTAAAACCTGAAATAGAGGATATTGCAAAATTCTCTGAATGGAAAAAGAAATATGCAAAATCCAAAATGCTGATCACTACTGCTCTAGAGTTTAAATATCTTCAACAGATTGTTAATTGCCAGACTTCAGCAGAAATGTGGAAGAAATTATCAACAATATATGAACTGAAATCTGAAACAAACAAACATTTGCTGCAACAAAGATTTTTCGAATATAAAATGAGTCCAAATGATAACATTGCTTCTCACATTTCCAAAGTTGAAACTCAGGCACAACAAATGAAAGATCTAGGTGAGCCAATCTCTGATGTTGCCCTAATTACAAAGATAATTTGCAGCTTGCCTGATAAATACAAGAATTTCATAACAGCGTGGGATTCAGTTTCATCAAAAGAAAAGACTCTAGAAAACTTGACGGCAAGATTACTGAAAGAAGAAAGCTTACAGGATCATTAATATTCTTCAGGAAATTTTAAACCAGATAATGCCTTGATGACTTTATCAAAGTTCAACAGAAATTCAACAGCTTCCAACAAACAACAGCAGCATCAACAATACATCTATATTAATAAAATGGAAATTTCATAAGTGTTGTTCACTAAAAACTTTCGTTACAATGCATCAATTTCGACCAAATTTTCAACATTTATGTAAAACGAGATGGAGCAGGTTTTGCTTAACATCAAAATATTTTTCCTAACTTTAACATACATAACTTTGCTGTTATCGATAAAATACAAAAAAATTCAACTGAGTTAAAGTGTTTACACTTTAAAAAGTGTTTACACTTTTGCGCTTCTTGGAAAATTAGTTTTAATCTTTTTTATATATATTTTAATAACTTTTATACATGGTAAGATACTTTTATTTTATAGTTTTCATATTTTATACCAAAAAAGTTGAAGCCTTACTTGATGAGCTCAATTTTATATTTTAGATAAATTTTTAGGCTAATTTTAATTTATTTCATTTTTATTTTATATACAGATTATATATGCTATTTCTAACTTACGTGGTTAGTATTTTTATAAGACTAAGGTTATTTATATTATTTTTTACAAAAAAGATTGAAATTTCATTAATGTGCTCAATTTTATGTCTTTTTTGAGGACCTTAACAAAATTTTAAATTAATTGTTTAGATATTTTAATAACAGATTATTTATGGTGTTTTCCACTTATATGGGTTGTTTTGTAAAAAAAATTGGGTTATTTCTTTTTTTTTTTTCACTAAAAAGCTTGAAATTTCATTAATGTGCTCAATTTTATGTCTTTTTTTTGAGGACCTTAACAAAATTTTAATTAATTGCTTAGATATTTTAAAAGTAGATTATTTATAGTTTTTTTAACATATAGGGGTTGTATTTTGTATTTTAGAAAATTATTTCTATTTTTTAGCTCAAAAAAGCATGCTTTTTCATTGCCGTATCCAGCGGTTGGTCTATTTTTGAAGCTTTTTAATGATAACTGGTTTTGTACATTAATTTTTTGGTAATATATAATATTATGTTAATAACGAGTTTACAAGGTGGGAAGAGGAGCTTCTTTTTATTAGCATGCACACAAGCTTTCGGACATATCGTCCTTCATCAGGTAAGAGTAATAAACGCGCTGAGGATCCATATATACACAAAGCTGAAAAGAAAATTTTACATAACTGCAAAAGATAAAAGTATTTAAAGATATAAAAATAAGAATCAAATATGCTAAAAAGAATATAGGAATTAAATGCTAATAAATCTGGACTAAGTACATATGCACTATGAATGGTGTTAATCAAGGGCAGGTAAATGCAACCTATGGCTATTCACACAACATATGGTATTGTTCTGGTATATCTATATGCCTGTTGATGCTGTTTGTTTTTATTGACACAAATGCCTCTAGTAAAAGTCTTTGATACTTATTATTGATATTGTTGTATAGAATGGATGGCTTTGTTAGATTGAATGTATGACCGGTTTGCATAGAATGACTGTAAATAGGGGAATTTAGGTTTTTATTAGAGATGTTTCTGGAATGCTCAACCATTCTGATGGCGACGGATCTACCCGTCTCCCCGACATAAGTGGCATTGCATTGGTCGCAAGAGACGGAATAGACAGCACCACCAGAACGGAGAGAACTCGCATGAAGGGAAGATCTGGTAATGGGGTGTCGGATTAGTGTGGCGATGTTAGGTGGGTTCTGGAAGTATGTTGCAATGCCATGTTGCCTTAAAAACCTGGCTATGGTGATAGACTGGGGGCAAAAAGGAAGGGAGCAAATATTTCTGTGTATAGCTGGAGCACTGTTGTGGTGAGGGTCATGCATGTGTTTAAGAATGAAGGGGGTCGGGTAGCCGGATTTGGATAAATATGAAAATATTTTAGCCTTTTCTATTGTTTGGAATAACGGGAGGGAACAATGAGTAAAGATACGTTTAGTGAGAGCTCTAACTGTATTGATTTTGTGTGGTGTTGGGCAATGTGACCGGAAGTTTGTGTGGTGTGGGGGTGTGTTGTTTTTATAGTATACTGTGGTATGGAAACTGCTGGGGGTGCGTATGACTAGTGTATCTAGGAAAGGTAGGACTGAGTGATTTTCTGTTTCATGGGTGAAGGCTATGTCTGGGTGGAAGGAGTTGGGGTCAGATAGGATGTGAGAGGCAGATACCTCACTTACCAAGCAAAAGGTATCATCGATGTACCGCCTCCATAGAAAGATGTCTGAAGAATGGCGTGAAGTGATCCATTGGTCCAGTGACCTCATGACAACCTCAGCCACCACGGTTGAGAGGGGGCTACCCATGGGGGAGCCCTTGGTCTGCTTGAAAAACTGGGTATCAAATGTGAAGGTGGACATGCCTAGGCATATGGAAGTGAGCTCGACAACCGTCTCCGCGGTGAGGGTGTCTAACAGGGGGGCATTTTCGAGGAAAGTGCGTAAACTACTAATGATCAAGGGGTGGGCAAGTGAGAGATATAGAGACGTTACATCGAAAGAAACCATTATGGACCTGGGGGAGGTGTGAGGCTGGTGATATAGGACACAAACGAGGGGGAGTTTGCAATGGTATATTCCCATGGGGGAGACTGTAGAAGGGGGGTCAAGAAGTTGGACAAAAATTTTGACAGGGTATATGCCGGAGAGAGATGGTAAGATATGATTGGTCGGAGGGGAACATCGGGCTTGTGGATTTTTGGAAGGCCGTAAATGTAGGCTATTTGGGCGAGGTTAGCTGTGAAGTCGTTATATTGCTCTTTAGTGATCCGCTGGGACCTTTTTAATCTTAACAATAGTAAACGGAAATTCTTAACGGATGTTTTATGTTCCTGTTCAGTGATGGCAGAAAAAATGGAGTGTTGGTCGAGAACGTTTTGCATTTTTTGCTTGTAAACGGTAGTGTTGAGAATTACAGTCTGTGAGCCTTTGTCGGATTTTGTTATAACTATGTCTCTATTGCGTTTAAGACGGGAGATAACCCTATTCATGGCTAGGGACGGTTTAGGGATATTGTAGGGTCGTTGAAGGGTGGAGGTGACGAAATGCCTGATCCTATGGGTGTCTTGGTGGTTAAGGCCTCTGAGAGCGGGTTCCACACCAGCTATGATGCGAGGAATATCAGAAGGCCCAGGCAGTCTGTATTTTAGGCCCAATGACAGAATCTCAGCATCAGCAGATGGCAAGACATAGTCCGAGAGGTTGACCACTCCTTGGGGTGACTGGGGAAGATAGGCTTCTAGTAGATAGGCAGGGAAGTTGTACTTCTTGATCCAGTGATGAAGCTTGGAGTTGTGACGTTGCGTTATATCGTTCTTCTGAAGCCGGATGTCCCTTGTGATGGATTGCAACAGATCGGCCATTTCTGGATTGGTTAGTAGCTGAGAGACCAGAAAGATCAATCCCTTGACGGACTTAGAAATAAATCGGATATTGGAGTGGCAACCTTTAATCCTAGACGATAACAGATGGAGTTGGGCGCGGCGTATGACGACGGATGAAAATGGATTGCGAACAGGATCCCTGATTCGAAGGGATGGAGGTATAAAATCAGCCGTTTCACACAGTTTGTTAAAGTTCAAATGGAGGCGCCATCTTGACAACTGTAACGATTTCTTTCGCAACTGATAGGTATAACGAGGTAGGTCTTCAGCGGAAGGATTCAGAAGAACGATATAACGCAACGTCACAACTCCAAGCTTCATCACTGGATCAAGAAGTACAACTTCCCTGCCTATCTACTAGAAGCCTATCTTCCCCAGTCACCCCAAGGAGTGGTCAACCTCTCGGACTATGTCTTGCCATCTGCTGATGCTGAGATTCTGTCATTGGGCCTAAAATACAGACTGCCTGGGCCTTCTGATATTCCTCGCATCATAGCTGGTGTGGAACCCGCTCTCAGAGGCCTTAACCACCAAGACACCCATAGGATCAGGCATTTCGTCACCTCCACCCTTCAACGACCCTACAATATCCCTAAACCGTCCCTAGCCATGAATAGGGTTATCTCCCGTCTTAAACGCAATAGAGACATAGTTATAACAAAATCCGACAAAGGCTCACAGACTGTAATTCTCAACACTACCGTTTACAAGCAAAAAATGCAAAACGTTCTCGACCAACACTCCATTTTTTCTGCCATCACTGAACAGGAACATAAAACATCCGTTAAGAATTTCCGTTTACTATTGTTAAGATTAAAAAGGTCCCAGCGGATCACTAAAGAGCAATATAACGACTTCACAGCTAACCTCGCCCAAATAGCCTACATTTACGGCCTTCCAAAAATCCACAAGCCCGATGTTCCCCTCCGACCAATCATATCTTACCATCTCTCTCCGGCATATACCCTGTCAAAATTTTTGTCCAACTTCTTGACCCCCCTTCTACAGTCTCCCCCATGGGAATATACCATTGCAAACTCCCCCTCGTTTGTGTCCTATATCACCAGCCTCACACCTCCCCCCAGGTCCATAATGGTTTCTTTCGATGTAACGTCTCTATATCTCTCACTTGCCCACCCCTTGATCATTAGTAGTTTACGCACTTTCCTCGAAAATGCCCCCCTGTTAGACACCCTCACCGCGGAGACGGTTGTCGAGCTCACTTCCATATGCCTAGGCATGTCCACCTTCACATTTGATACCCAGTTTTTCAAGCAGACCAAGGGCTCCCCCATGGGTAGCCCCCTCTCAACCGTGGTGGCTGAGGTTGTCATGAGGTCACTGGACCAATGGATCACTTCACGCCATTCTTCAGACATCTTTCTATGGAGGCGGTACATCGATGATACCTTTTGCTTGGTAAGTGAGGTATCTGCCTCTCACATCCTATCTGACCTCAACTCCTTCCACCCAGACATAGCCTTCACCCATGAAACAGAAAATCACTCAGTCCTACCTTTCCTAGATACACTAGTCATACGCACCCCCAGCAGTTTCCATACCACAGTATACTATAAAAACAACACACCCCCACACCACACAAACTTCCGGTCACATTGCCCAACACCACACAAAATCAATACAGTTAGAGCTCTCACTAAACGTATCTTTACTCATTGTTCCCTCCCGTTATTCCAAACAATAGAAAAGGCTAAAATATTTTCATATTTATCCAAATCCGGCTACCCGACCCCCTTCATTCTTAAACACATGCATGACCCTCACCACAACAGTGCTCCAGCTATACACAGAAATATTTGCTCCCTTCCTTTTTGCCCCCAGTCTATCACCATAGCCAGGTTTTTAAGGCAACATGGCATTGCAACATACTTCCAGAACCCACCTAACATCGCCACACTAATCCGACACCCCATTACCAGATCTTCCCTTCATGCGAGTTCTCTCCGTTCTGGTGGTGCTGTCTATTCCGTCTCTTGCGACCAATGCAATGCCACTTATGTCGGGGAGACGGGTAGATCCGTCGCCATCAGAATGGTTGAGCATTCCAGAAACATCTCTAATAAAAACCTAAATTCCCCTATTTACAGTCATTCTATGCAAACCGGTCATACATTCAATCTAACAAAGCCATCCATTCTATACAACAATATCAATAATAAGTATCAAAGACTTTTACTAGAGGCATTTGTGTCAATAAAAACAAACAGCATCAACAGGCATATAGATATACCAGAACAATACCATATGTTGTGTGAATAGCCATAGGTTGCATTTACCTGCCCTTGATTAACACCATTCATAGTGCATATGTACTTAGTCCAGATTTATTAGCATTTAATTCCTATATTCTTTTTAGCATATTTGATTCTTATTTTTATATCTTTAAATACTTTTATCTTTTGCAGTTATGTAAAATTTTCTTTTCAGCTTTGTGTATATATGGATCCTCAGCGCGTTTATTACTCTTACCTGATGAAGGACGATATGTCCGAAAGCTTGTGTGCATGCTAATAAAAAGAAGCTCCTCTTCCCACCTTGTAAACTCGTTATTAACCTTCAGTGAAGAGCAGTTCTACTTAATATAATATTATGATTTAAGTTTTTTAAAATCTTTTTAACATATCTGAAGGTTATTTTGAATAAAAAATTTTAAAATTTTGATTTTTACCTCAAAAAGACAGGAAATTTTTATGCTTTGTTTAGAAATTGCTGGTTTTGAAGCTTTTGTTATTAATCTCAATCTAATTTTTTTTTCAGAATATGTCATACAGTTTATTTATTATATTTTCTACATATATGGGTTGTGTCTAAAAAATAGGTTATTTATATTTTTAAATAAGCAAGGGATTTCTTTTACGGATTCATTTATTTGTCTTTTTGAAGTCCTTTTTCAAAATTTTTTTAAAAGATATTTTAATTTATTTGATTAAATATTTTATATTTAGATTATTTATAGTTTTTTAACATATAGGGGTTGTATTTTGTATTTTAGAAAATTATTTCTATTTTTAGCTCAAAAAAGCATGCTTTTTCATTGCCGTATCCAGCGGTTGGTCTATTTTTGAAGCTTTTTAATGATAACTGGTTTTGTACATTAATTTTTTGGTAATATATATAATATTATGATTTTAGTTTTTTAAAATCTTTTTAACATATCTGAAGGTTATTTTGAATAAAAAAATTAAAAATTTTGATTTTTACCTCAAAAAGACAGGAAATTTTTATGCTTTGTTTAGAAATTGCTGGTTTTGAAGCTTTTGTTATTAATCTCAATCTAATTTTTTTTTTCAGAATATGCCTCGCCACAGCCGACGTTTACTTGGTAGGAATACGGCTGCTTCCAGGAGATATAGGAATGCTAGAGCTATTGAGACACCATTCAAAGTGAGACGCGTCGTGCGCTTCGCCGTCTTAGGTATTCTGAAGCCCGCGTCGCAGCTACACAAACTATGCAAGTTCCTGTTCAGCGTATTCAGCTTTGGACTCATAAGCCTTTTTTCAGGTTTGCAGTATAATGCCCATATTGATTATAAAGCTGATTCATCTGTCGATATAGGCCAAATGTCTCGGGTATGCCAAACTTAAAACTATATATTAAAATTATTCTACTTAGCTCACGAACAGCGCCCTCTATCAAAGATTAGATTAAATTAGGCTGATGCAAACAAATAGATAATGCTAATAACAAACAATTATATAAAAAAATTCTTATATGAATATATATCACTCGGGTAGATATGCACACGGGTCAATCCCGGGGCGAAGCCCGGGCCATTCGTCTAGTTAAAGATAAAAAGAAGAACACACACTGTGGATATTGCAAGAAGAAAGGACATTGGTGGAAAGAATGCTATAAAAGAAAGGAAGAACAAAAAGGACAACAGCCAAGTTCTTCAGCCAGAGATGATAGCTGTGCTTTTTCAGCTGAGACAAGTGCCTTCCTCGCTGAAACAAAGGATTCCTGGATTGCAGATTCTGGAGCAACGGATCACATGACTTTCAGAAGAGAATGGTTCTCTACGTTCGAAGAAATACCAGAAGGTGTTCATCCTGTGTGCCTTGGAGATGGAAAGAAGATCTATGCAAAAGGTAAGGGAAAAATTGATATTGTCTCTTATGTTGATAGTCAGGAAATTAATGCAACTCTTTTGGATGTTCTCTATATACCTGAATTGGAGACCAATCTTTTTAAATATCTACTGCAACAAAACATGGTTTGACGCTCATTTGTAAAGGAAATCAGATAAAATTGACAAAAAAAATCGAAAGTGCTAGTTACTGGAATAAAGGACAATTCAAATCTTTATAGAATTTTTATTAAAGCAAAGCAATCTTCACAAACTCATGTTGCTCAGTTAAGTCTAGATATATGGCATCAAAGAATGGGTCATGTAAATCCTATAAAATTAACCCAAATGTTTGAAAATAATGTTTTTGAAGAAAACATTAAAATTAGAGAAAAGCCTGATTCTTTACTATGTGAAGCATGCATCTATGGAAAACAAAATAGAAAAGTTTTTCACGCGTCAACAAGTCCAAATTCGACCTATCCAGGAGAGCTGATCTATTCAGATGTTTGTGGACCAATGAGTAAAAGATCACCAGGTGGATCATTATATTTTGTATCATTCAAGGATGATTTTTCAAGATTTAGAGTGGCCTACTTCATTAGGCATAAATCAGATGTACTTGAGAAATTTAAAGAATTTGTAAAAAGAGTTAGGACTGAAACTGGAAATAAAATAAAAAGATTCAGAACAGATAATGGCACAGAATCCTTTAAATAAGAATTTTTCTGATTATCTAAAATCTCTAGGAATTGTACATGAACACACTGCTCCATATACCCCAGAACAGAATGGAATTTCTGAAAGAGATAACAGAACGATAGTTGAATCAGCTAGATGCTTGTTACATGGAAGAAAAATGCCGCTTGAACTGTGGGCTGAAGCCGTAAACACAGCAGTCTATCTCTTAAATAGATGTACTACTAAAGTATTGGGAAATTCTACACCTTATGAAATATGGTACAAGAGAAAACCCTCCATCTTACATTTGAAAACTTTTGGATGTAACGCTTATGTGCATATACCAAAAGTTAACAGAAAAAAATTAGACAAAAAGAGTATTCGTACATTTTTTGTTGGATATACTGAAACTAACAAAAATTATAGAATGTGGGATCCTATTGCTAGAAAAATTATCATAAGCAGAGATGTAATATTTACTGAAGCTAATACATCAGAAAATATTCAGGATAACCAACAAGAGCAGGTAGCTATATATAGTGAAGAAAGTGTTGATAGCACAAATACCAGTTCCAAACCATAAGAATCATGTCGATACCCTCTCAGGAATAGAATCAAAGAAAAGGAACTGCTGAACTGCGTGCTACTTCAAATCCAGCGCACCTACGTCACGGGATGACGTGGCATTCGAGGAGCTTCCAGCCATCACCACTAGAGGCGCTGTACCCTCCTTCCTTCACTTCCTGTTATGTCTTCCCTTGTACTACCTGCTTGCATAACCTCGTGATATATTAAAACCTATATATATTTCAATCTATTCTCAATTTGATTGAACCACCGATCCAACAAGTGGTAGCAGAGCGTGGTTCCCTAGCTCTGTGGTTCAAGTTCAGCGTATCCTCGTGAGTAAAATTCCGTCAGCGAAGCTACCTCCGTTTGCCCTCGTCGAGAAATTGCTGCGTCACCATGGCGGCCGTTAGTGCAATAACGGCGGCGGTTGAAAAATTGAACGGCCAAAATTACCGCTCATGGAAGTACAACATCAAGATGCTACTAATTGAGAAGGGCTTGTGGGATGTGTGTGTGTGATGTTTAAAGATGAAGATACCCAAGATGCTCAACTAAAAGCTCAAAAGGATAGAGCCTTGGCTGTTATCGCGTTGTCGATAAATACAGAACACCAAATCCACATCATCGACTGTACATCGCCACAGGATGCGTGGAAAAATCTGGAACAGGTTTTTGAACCAAAATCTCGTTCGAGGATACTACAGTTAAAGAAGCAGTTTGTGAACATCCAGCTTCAAACTGGTGAGTCAATGTTAGACTATTTGAATAGATTGAAAATTTGTACGGACCATTTAAAAGAAGCGGGTGCGGAAGTCGACGATCAAGATATAGCATACAGCATGCTATCAGGGTTACCTGACAGCTTCGATACCCTGGTGATGTCGTTCGGAAATGTCGAGGACTCTGACTTCACATCGAACAAGGTTAGAAATACTCTACTCACAGAGTATGAAAGAAGATCTGCCCGAGAAGGAGCAAGTTCAGGTCTCGGCGAAGCACTCAATTTTTCAAAGGACCACACTAGGAAGACTTCCAGAAAACAAGGAGTTAAGTGCTACCGATGTTCGAAAATCGGCCATATCGCCAAGGATTGCAGGTCGTCCATCAACCGAGACTACAAGGCGAATAAAATCTACAGCAGGAAGAAAGACTCTTTTAAATCTCCGTCGGAGAATATGCTCATGGCCTTCAATGCAGTCTCTTCGGAAGATGAATTCATCTTGGACAGCGGCGCAACACATCACGTCTGTAAGAACCGACAATGGTTTACAAGTTTCCAGCCTACTACGTGTAAGCCCATCCAGACTGCGAGCGGTAACCTACAAGTAGAGGGAGTTGGAAATATCCGCATGAAGATGTACCTAGATACTGGAACACAAGATGTCACCTTTACCGACGTGCTTTTTGTGCCCCAAGCAAAAAGAAATTTGCTTTCTGTATCGCAAGCAGAGGATAAAGGCAAGCACATCAAGATTTGTAATCACAAGGCAAGAGTGTTCAACGACAACAGAGTGATATGTGTGGCAAGGAACCTAAACGGATTGTACATCGCTAGAGGTAAGCCTATCTTACAAAATGCGCACTTAGCTAGTTCAAGTCCGCCTACACTAGAACTTTGGCATAAACGCTTTATGCATATCAATGCAGAAACTTTAAACAAGTTAGCTAAAAATTGCGTTGTTAATGGTCTTGAAATTTCCAAAGGAGAAATGTCAATATGCGATGATTGCTGTATGACAAAGTCAACAATGTCGCCACATAAAAGCTCTCCATATAAAATAAAACTAAAAATTTGTTAGAGTTAGTACATAGCGATCTGTGTGCACCATTTCCAGTTGATTCTTTTGCTGGGTCACGCTATTTTCTAACATTTACAGACGATTTCTCCCGCAGAGTTACTGTTTATTTCTTAAAGCATAAAGATCAAGTTATTGAATACTTTGACATCTTTAGGGCTAGAGCCGAAAGAGAAACAGGTCATAAGATTAAACGCTTGCGGACAGATAACGGGTTAGAATATTGTAATAAAAACTTTAAACAAAAACTTGAGAGCCTTGGAATAAAACACGAATTAACGAATTCTTACAGCCCTCAGCAAAATGGCGTCTCGGAGCGTTTAAATCGTTCGTTACTTGACATGGCTAGAGCTTCAATGCACAACGCTGATTTGCCACAAAAATTCTGGGCTGAAAGCGTTAATTGTGCCGCATACATTAAAAATAGAAGCCTTTGTAGAGCTCTTGATAACAAAGTTCCAGAGGAAATTTGGCTTTCAAGAAAAGTGAGCGTACGTCATTTTAAAATATTTGGAGCTCTAGCTTATGCTCATATTCCAAAACAAAAACGAAAGAAATTTGACCGTCGAGCTAAAAGATGTATCTTAGTCGGATATTCAACACAATCCAAAGGTTATAGACTCTGAGATAATGATTCTAAACAAGTGTTCATAACTAAACATGCTAGATTCGACGAAAATAAAGTAGGTTTAAACCAGCTTAAGGATGACGTAACGGAAGGTAACGAGGCTAAAAACAGTTTCGTTTGGTTGCCGGAACAGGGCAAAGTTCTCCCGCCACGTGATCCTGACCTTCAACCAGGTTACGACAGTCAACTAGAAGTTCCGTCGACTTCAGAAGTTAGAGATATAGTGGGGGGGAAGTTCTGAAAATACTTTGAGCCTCCGTAGTCGAGAAATTGAAATAAAAACACTGAATCTTGCAAATGTTGAACTAAATTTATGCGAGGTGTCTGAACCTCAAACCTTTGAAGAAGCTGTTTGCTCACCCGAATCGGATCTTTGGATAAATTACGGCAAAGAGAGTTTGTCTCTTAATCAAAGACATTACATACAAACTTTACTTGAAAGATATAATATGTTCGAAGTTCGCAAAGTATGTACGCCTTTAGACCCAGCTATCATACTATCTAAAATAGAATGTCCCCATACACAAGCTGAAATAGACCAAATGTCTAATATACCATACAAAGAGCTTATTGGTGCATTGTTGTATTTGTCCAATTGCACTAGACCAGATATCTCTTTTGCTACTTCGAAACTTTCCCAATTTTGTGCAAACCCAGGAAAGAAGCATTGGGAAGCCGCAAAACATGTTTTGAGATATCTATCGGGGACCATTGGCTTAGAACTCTCCTATGTCAAAGGAAACAACAATAAAGTCGCAATGTTCACAGACGCCGATTATGGGAGTGACATGGATGATCGAAGATCCTACTCCGGAATGGTTGCAGTTATTGATGGGAATGTCATCAATTGGCGATCTAAAAAGCACCAATGTGTTTCGTTGTCTACCATGGAATCGGAGTATATAGCATTATGTCACAGTGCTAAAGAGGCCGTCTGGCTCGGTCAAACCCTGTCTGATCTTGGATTTATCTCGCACTTTGCCAAAAACCACTCACAATCTACTGTGACAATCGATCAGCCATAGACTTCTCTAAGAATAACATTGAGAACAATCGTTCCAAGCACATCTCAGTTCAGTTCCACTACACAAGAGATAAGATAAACTCCGGTGATATCGTTGTCCAGTTTGTCAACACCAAGGAAAACATGGCCGATATCCAAACCAAGACTTTAAAGAAGTTGATGCACAGAGATGCATGTTTCCAGATGAATTTGAAGTCGCAAGTGGGGGAATGCTGAACTGCGTGCTACTTCAAATCCAGCGCACCTACGTCACGGGATGACGTGGCATTCGAGGAGCTTCCAGCCATCACCACTAGAGGCACTGTATCCTCCTTCCTTCACTTCCTGTTATGTCTTCCCTTGTACTACCTGCTTGCATAACCTCGTGATATATTAAAATCTATATATATTTCAATCTATTCTCAATTTGATTGAACCACCGATCCAACAGGAACAATCATCAACCAACTGTACAAGAGCTATTTCATATGCTTGTTATGTCCATGACCAAGAACCATTGAACTATGAAGATGCAATTGTAGGACAAAACTCAAAAAAGTGGAAACTAGCTATGGACGATGAATTCAATTCCTTGATGAAAAATCAAACATGGACTTATGTGACACTTCCATACAGACAGGCAATTGGTAGTTTAATGCACCTCATGACTGGAACTAGACCTGATATTGCCTACGCAGTCAGCAGGGTTAGCCAATTTATGAAAAACCCAGGACCTTCACATTGGACCGCAGTAAAGAAAATATTTGGATACTTAAAAGCTACGAAAAACATCGGTATTTGTTTTGGTGGGAGTTCCTGCACTACATCTCTGATAGGTTTTTCCGATGCTGATTTTGCTGGAGACCTAGACACAAGAAAATCAACCTCCGGATATGTGTTCATGTTGAATAATGGACCTATTTCTTGGTGCAGTCAAAAACAGAATTGTGTGTCTCTGTCAACAACAGAATCTGAATATATTGCGGCTTCCAAAGCAACGAAAGAAGCAATTTGGTTGAGACAACTTCTACGCGAGCTACATCAAGAACAAGTAAAGCCTACAACAATTTTTTGCGACTATCAAAGCTGCATAAGACTTGTTCACAACCCAGAATACCACAAAAGAACTAAACATATTGATATTTCGTATCACTTTATCAGAGATAAATTTCAAAAACATGCAATTGACCTTCTTTATGTCTGCTCCAATGATCAAGCTGCAGACATATTTACGAAAGCTCTACCTCCAGAAATGTATAGAAGACTAAGAAGCCAACTTGGACTGTTTGAAACAACAAAGTGCTTGTTAGGTGGGAGTGTTGGAGAGTAACTTCGCACATCAGCCGTTGCCTAGCGACGACACCATCCTACCAGACATCACGTGACCTGGCGCCACTCTGTCTATACCATTAGTTTAAGTTTTGGTTTTCTTCCTGCTACTGCGCTTGCTTTTTTGTGACTCTTTTTGTTCCTTGTCATCTTAATATAATATTATTGTTAATTAAACAAAACTTTTGAGATCCAGCCTCTGATTCTCTTACAAAGGGCTTCTTATTCTTGAAGGGTTGTACGGACTATAATGCTATACAGACTGAAATTCACGGTATTATTCGAATAGAAACTGAACAAAGCATTCAAAAGACAAAGCTCAAATCTTGAATACCTCTCATTACAGTCACATCAAACGTTTAAAAAATTCAATAACAGCAGAACTATATCTACTCACAAATACTCCTCTGGTATATAAAATACTTTTTGCGCAACTGACACTGCTATGGATGTTCTTTACAGAAAATCGTTCAAAAGGCTGGAAGAGAGAGAATATGGTTTTACGGGCTACTAACCAAAGTGTATGATATTTGAGCCCAGTGAGCGCTGGGAGACTGATTGTTTTTCAACTTGTTATTTATGTAATATCAGAATACAAGATGAAATCATTCATACAATATTTGGCTGCTTTTGTTTAGAGAAACAGAGAAAATAACTTTTAGTCGAATAATCCATGTCACAATCCGATAGTCAACAAATATATAACTGGATGAATGCAATTATGTTTGATCAAGGTCTTTGGTTTATATAAATTCTACAAGGCCACAGTCACCGTTCGGAGGAGATTAATAGAATCGCCGAATGTCGTGGTCCATTTGGATGAGGAAAGCGAAGACTAAAACGCGGCTGATTTCACACTCGCCTTTTCATTGATACACTAACTTATGCACGGTGGATTCTGTGGCCACTTGACATGAGTCGGACCTGTAGGCTGTTGTTGGGTTTTGTGCTGTCTGGAGTATAGAAACTCTATCTATGCTTCCTTCTTATGGTGAATCTGTATAAGACCGGTGGTCTTAATAAAGCTGTATGTGTGTGTATTAAGAATATATATAGAGAGAAAGGGAGAGATCTCTAGACAGCACTTCAAGCGAAATAAACTCAGTTTAGAGTAGTACTATGTGAAAGTTTCTGTTAATTCCTACACAAGATATTCAACGATGGATTTGTGAACTATCGTTTTAGACCGAAACCCGCCCAGAGCAGGAATATTACCTCAATGTCCCCCCACACTATTTTTGCACAAGTTCAACTTTACAAGTGGGATCAAGTAACCAAATGGGTTTGTGATATACACTGGTCCGCAAAATCAAAGGAACAACACATGTTTCAGAAAAATAAAAGTTATATTAAGGGATATATATCAAGTTTTGGTATATTCAAAAGCTTCCATGAATTAAGAGAGTATGTAAAACAGAAAAACAAATAAAGTTGTTCCCAATATGCAAAATACCACCGTCTACGGTGACTCCGCCTCCAGCACGTGCCTGAGTCTTTCTCAAAGCGTCCTAATTTTACGCTCCACTATATTTTTATTGAACCTTTTTGTTTTTTAAAGTTTTCATGGGTTCTAAGCAACATTTATCACAAGAAAAAAAAATGGCAAGCTATTGGAAGGATGGAAGCAGGCCAATCACAGGCAGAAGTAGCAAGATGGCTTGGAGTGACAAGAAACGTTGCCTCAAGGCTTTGGAAAAATATTTCAAACGACAGCTAATGTTGCCAAAACACCCGGACAAGAACGGCCAAGAATCACAACGTTAAATCAAGACCGTTATTTGAGTCTCCTTGTGCGTCGCAATAGAAGGACAGCATCGCAACTACGAAGTGACCTCAATGCAGCTACAGGAGTCTTAGTATCAACTGATGCAATACGCAGAAGGCTTCACAAGAAGGGCCTCTATTGCTCGACGACCCATAATTTGCGTGCCATTGACACCACCTCAAAAGAGAGCAAGGAAACTTTGGTGCAGACAACATGTCGCCTGGAATCCAGATGAATAGAGGCGTGTAATGTTCACTGATGAGTCCAGATTCTCTCTAAACAGCGATTATCGTCGTGTCTTTGTCTGGAGAGAGGTAGGAACCAGAAATAACCCCCGGAATATGGTTGAAAGGGATCCCTACAGAAGCCAAGGTTTTTTGGTCTGGGCTGGAATCTTCTTGGGCGGTCGCACAGCACTCCATATTTTTCGGCAAGGAACCCTGACTGGACAGAGGTATCGGGACGAGATCTTGGCAGCATATGTGATGCCTCAAGCATTGGAAATAGGAGAAAACTTTCTTCTAATGGATGATAATGCCCGTCCACATAGGGCTGGTGTGGTCGACACTTTTCTCCAAAACCATGCAATTGCTCGGATGAATTGGCCAGCTCGATCCCCAGACCTAAATCCCATTGAGCATGTATGGGACAACCTAAGACGGCGGATCTCATCCCTCCAACCCCCTCCTAGAAACACTCATGAGCTAGAAACAGCCTTAACACAAGAGTGGGCGTTGATTCCACAGGAGCTGATAAACTCTCTAATTCTTAGTATGGGTCACCGATGTAGAGCCTGTCTATCAGTTAAAGGCGATCACACCCCATATTAACAACAATATCCAAGATATTTATGCACTGACTGCAAGAAGATCATTGCTTGACCGGCTAATTTGCATAAAATACCTGTTAGAATTCTTTGATTTCGGGTATTCAAATCAATAATGGAATAATAAATTTGTGTATAAAATTTCATTGATAAATGTTCAATAAAATTTGAGATAAATGAAAAAAATATGTTGTTCCTTTAATTTTGCGGACCAGTGTGTAGTTACAAAATCAATAAATTTAATATTTTTCAAACAAATGTTACAGGTTTCTGGAGATGTGTTTCTTTATCTTCATATGCAAAATCTCCATCCTAATATTTAAATGTATATAAAAATCAGTTATCATCTTAACGGCGTTTATAAGTTTCTATGTACTCCTGTAGAAGGGCAGAGATGGCTGAAAGCTTGAGATTACGTTCAATAAAGATACTTGTAAGTGTTATCAAGTATTCAGAATCAGAAATCCATTCACCGTTGGTAAGAAAAAAATGTTTATTTATTAATTTATATACAGGCAAAATATCTTGTTCTTTTTTAGCCATGCAAAACTATAGCAAGCTAGACATATATAATATTATTCCTATTCAAAACATTTACTCATTTTTTATTTACATTTCATAGAGTAATTTATTTTTATATTTAATTAAAGAAAATTAATCTATACACCATAATTAGATTATAACAATCGCAACATTTTTTCCAGCTCCACAAACTCATTTACAGAATCCTGTAGCATTTGTTTAATAGTTACAAATGCAAACGAGGGCTACTAGTTAGAGAAACTAACCACCGTCAAATAGCCATTCACCTAAATGTAACAACATTTATCTAATTAGGTACTATATAATGGAACAAGAAAATGTAATACTTACAAGCGCCTAATCCGCTTTCCAATCTTTTTGGGCTTAAAAAAGCACCGTCTGCAACAATCCCATGGTTTTGTTAAAGTATCCATTTATTTTTGGAAATATTTTATAACAACTATACTATTATATAACAAACATATATTTAGTTTCCTACAAAATTTTATTTTTAAAAGTACATTTGGTATCAAAATGTATTTGAAATATTTACCTTGTGCTATGTAATTTTCTACAACAACCCCAATCTGCAGTTTAGAAATGATGAAAATTATTTGTGACTATTCTGACTGGAATACATCTTTCTTTTTAAAAATTAATTTACCCTGTTCAAAATATCCAGCATTATATTTTTGCTGAAAAATTGTCACAGCTACTTCAAATTGTACCATAATTTTATTTCAGAGCATATTTTTGGCCACTTTGGAAGATTATGTGATCTCTAGAAATCGCCCAGGGATTTCCTGATTATCTTTCTTCATGTTTTTTTTATTATACCTATAGTATACGTGGTACAGGCCATGATAATCATGGTGGGAAGAAGTTGGCGACTGCTTTTACTGTAAGTGCACCACATGTCTGCTGAAAAATTGTCACAACGAGTTCGAATTGTACCACTACTTCACTTCAAAGCATATCTTTGGTCAATTTGGAAGATTACATGATCCCTTGAAACCGCCCAAGAAAGTCCTGCTTGTCTTTCTTTTTTTTTAAATTATCCCTAGTATACGTGATACAGGCCATGATAATCATGGTGGGTAGAAGTTGCCCACTGCTTTTACTGTAATTGCACCACATGTCTACACACGTGAAAAGCAGTTCGACATGTGAGCTTTCGTACTCGACAAAGTTGATGTTTAGTCACTGAACCGAGTCTACGCGAGATTGCCGAGATGGTCAATAGATGGCGCTGTCTTTGCCTTTGTTTAGTAGAAGGGGAATTATTTTAAAGCTTTCTTTTATCTACCAAAAATAACCTCATATAGATATCAACAGATCAATTATTTTCTCCAGCGTTATATTCTGGTATAGATGGGTATATAGAGAGAAATATGGTTTCGAGATTTGTTCTGGCAATTTGCTTCATGAATCTATATTTTTTATATTTTAATATATATATATAATATAAACAATATAAATATATAACGGTAACAATGCGTTTCTTTATTCGTGAAAAGTGCAATATGCCTGTGGAAGGATTATAAAGATCAGAAAGTTTACACTTTTCACGAATGAGAAACGCATTTTGCTACCGTTTAAACCTTTATATTTTATTGCAATTTTCTCTTTTAATAAATATATATGTATGGTAATTTAAACCAACAACCCCATATTGTATATAACTTATAATAAGATTTTAATGTTGTATAAAAGAAACACATCTGTAAATGATTATACGTATTATTGACATGTGTCTTTACATCATCATATGTAATGTAATTTGTACAAACTGAGGATAAATTAATAAAAATCTGTAATAGATTAAGAGTTGAGCTAAGCAAGAGATATAAGTCATAACGTCAAAATCGAGATAGATTTAGAATTCCCAAAACAAGCTCTAAAAATGGACCAGACTACCCACACTTCACATATGGTGGAATGCAAAGCCCCCTTTCACACCTGGTGACATGCAAGGCCCCCCTTTCTCAGAAACGGCCCCCTGTCACATAAGCCCCCCCCCCCCGTCTTAACCTATAAATACAGTCACTTTACAGTCACTTGACAGTTAGTTCACCCTCAGCGCAAGCTCACCTCGGTTGTCACCAAGGTCCTCCTCATTCACCATTTAGACTAGTAAGGACTCTTCTATCTCCATCTTTCTCTCATAGCTCAACTTTTATCTGTTTACGGAACTTTCTTAGTGCAACTGTGTCTTCGTTTTTTGTGTGGACATTCCCAAGCTTTCCACTCTGCCTCGACCACGACTGCCTGTACTCTGTGAGAACTTTTAAATGACTTACAAGGTGCAGAGAGGTACTGGAAAACTCCCCATCCTGACTGTTCCTCTTGGTCAACACAGTATACCGAGAGTCAACACTTTATCATCACAAAGTTAATCGACAGGATTCTACAAGAGTCAACAGTAACTCAACAGCTTATTACAGCTAGTCGACAGGATTCTACGAGAGGCTACACCAGACCTCAACACTTATTACAGATAGTCGACAGGATGACCAAAACGAAGGATGACACAACGAAGAAGGTAAGAAGCCTGACCAGATAGAAGCGAGAAAGAGCAAAGATGGAGGAACAAACCCGCCAGTACAACGAAACAACCAAGCAATCTCTCCCCCCAACAAGAGACGATATTTTAGGAGGAAACGCCGCCCCAAGGGACCTCCGCAGATCCGCTAACACCGATCGCCAACGCCGGGAGCAAGCTGACCGCGCCAACGACAGCCCCGAAATTCCCGCAAGTCATGGAAACCGAGCAGCGATGTACCCAAACCCTGTGACAAGTTCCACCTTCGACCTGACATCGTCGAGACAATGCTCAAGGCACCAAGCTGCAAATCAACTTCACAAAATCTACAAGCTTCTACAAGTCCAACATGGAGCGACTTCCACGACATCAGGACGACCACCAAAGACCAAGTCTCTTGACTGAACTTTCATCAAAATTGTAAGTTTTTAAAAACCTACCTTAACCTTATCCTCAACTTCACAACTTGATTCCCCATAAATTTTGTATTTTTATTTTCACTTTAAGCATTTTAAAATCAATTTTTACCTTTTTTATATAATTTTTTATTCAATTTTTAAAACTTTCACACTATCATTTATCAAATTTACTTTAATCTTTAATCAGATTATAAATTTCAAGTTATTACTCTCAATTTTACTTTAAAAAAATTTCGCCAATCACGCATGTTTACCAATTTACTAATTTTACATGTCTTTCCAAAATTTACCTAAAATGGTACTATCCAAATCTACAACTAAAAAAAAAAAATCATTATTATTATTATTTTTATAAATCTCTCATTCATCATAATTCTCAACTTATTTTTGTTTTACTTATTAGTTATCTTTATACCAAAAGACCAATATTTTTTATCAATTCTTAAAATTTGGTAATGTTCACCATTTTAAGTAGGCGCCCAATTCAAATTATTTATAACTCTCACGACATTGCCCTTTTACAAGAATCATTTTAACTGCCATAATCAACGATTTAAAAATATATTCAAATTTTAAATATAAATTAACGTAGGTGAAACGCATTTTTTTTTAATTGCAAAAATCGGAAGATACAATATCTTCAAAAACACCACTAGGGAAAACAACTATCTCTCCCAAAACAAGTTAAAAATAAAAATCCCATCAACTACCACGCCAGTAGCTAAATTAGGTCACAGCCTTCCAAAACGATTACAATCGTTAATATTCGAGGATAAATAGACTCCCTCATCTTTCCTTTTACATGCATATTTAATCATCAACAAATCTCTCTCAACAAACGTTACAACACTCACACATCACTTTATCCAATTGGAAACAATTTTTAGTGCGCGACTTAACACACAAATCCAAATCTTGAGCCACACAAGCCTCCACTTAGCTCTATATCGTCGCCACAATAAAATAATTTCACATTAAGCGTGCCACATCCACTAACAGTCACATATTCTCTCGATGTGTTTCATACAACAACCACCCATGACTTTATTAAATTTGTTATTCATGGTGAAACAGGTTAGATTTGTACCAAACTAAGACTTCACGTGACACCTTTTCATTCACATTTCTCACTTCGTGTCACAGTGCCACACCACAAAACTTTTTCACTTTTCAGGCCAAAGACGCCTTCACGCCTGTGACACCACATCTCAACTCAAAGCGTGTCCACGTTGAAAGTCGAACTTTCACCACACATCTAAACCTGACAACACTGAATAACATTTTTTCTAAGTCTAAACTAACTTCGAAACACAACAAATACAAACACCGAGAAAATCATATCTTTCATTTATAACAGAAAATTGCCAACCTCAACAGAAGAGAGAAAGTCAGTTTCAAGTAAATCTCAAACCTAGAAAACCATCCCACATGTGTGACCACCCCAAAAATAGAATTTCCGTGAAAAAAAGGAAGTGGACGCCCTTTATGACGTCACTCCCCTTGGTCACTGCTATCTTTTGAGAATATCTTCTCTCCCCCCTCAAGCAGTCATCTTGACCGCTAGCTTCATGATCGCCATTTGAACACATGTGTCACACTACTCATTTAGATTTCCTCGAGAATCTCACAAATATCGCACAACGCCTTAATCACAACACACACACACACACATCATACATTAAACATTTTACATGTTAATTGATAACACCAATTAAAACAATTTGGTTAAGTCTTATATAGACTTTATAACGTGAAAGAGAAATCATTCTCTAAATACCAGCATGTTGGACAAATGAAAATGTCATTTCACGTATTCCCAGCTTCAGAGAGTCAAAAACATCGATGTTTACCAAAGGGATATGATCTAGTTACACACCACAGTTGTAACTTTTCTTCAAAAGAGACTATTTTTGTTCAATCTTCCACTACCCAACATTTATCCAATCATTAATGACCTTTAATTATATTCTAAATTTTGTATAAAATCTTGAATAATTAGTTTTATTTTTACCTTTCAATTATATAAACAAATTTTTAATCCAAAATGATTTTCAAAAAAAAAAAAAAAAACTTTAATCGAATTTACTTTTATTTTTCATGATATTATTTTAGTATTGCAAAACATTTAATTGTTTCAAAAATCATTTTTCTTTTATTATTTATTATATCTTTTATATATTACATGTTTAATTTTGTCCACTTACACTTTTTGTACCCGCAATCATATTTCTATATTTTTATTCACTACATTTTATTTGTTTAAATACCTTTATTATCTGACAATGTTTATCATCCACTATCGGGCATATACAACAATCGTTTTCAACAATCATATTCTTTAACCAATTCCCTATATTTTTCATCACTATCTTTTCAGTCATTGCGTCACATCAACGTAGAAAAACGACAGCACTGCTTGACAATTTATTTTTTGATTTCGTAATTCAACAAACTCTTTGAAAACACAGTTCCCCAGATTTAAAAATCCCAACTTCTGGCCTGAACACGCTTCAAGAGTTTATTTCATTTCATCCGCAGAGCAAATCACCAACGCATTCACAAAGCGTTCACTTTTTTCAACTTTCAACTTTTTTTTTCAGCTCTAGCGGACCACAATCAACCTTTGATTTCGAGTCAAGTCAGATCACCTACTGTCGCTACAATTCTACTTATCGCATGGCTCTATTTCAATCCTTTCTCAATCATATTAATAAACAACTTTTCTTCAACAACTTTTAACCCAATAATCCTAAAATTGTGACAAAACAATGTAACCCTTATATAGGATCACAAGTGAAACATTGCCAAGGAAGACCCTCAAGTCTATAACCTCCCTTTGCACCTAGATCTAAGTATTTGGTTTACATGTGCACTTCTAACAATTGCATATTCTTCAACTACTAACCCTTTTCAACGCCCGCCAATATTCTCTTAGAATGTGAATTTTTATGTCATCATTTTATTTTAATCATCATTTTTTTAATCAACCAAAAATGTCATTTTTATTTCACTTTTATATATCCAAACAAATCATCTTGTTATAGCCCTTTTTAACCCTCACAGTTTAAATTAATTAAAATAAATTTTAATTACTTACCTGTGTTAGAGAGGCTTTACCTGCTTAAACCCGGATAAACCCTTTCACTCCCGGGGCCCATCTATGGTAATTTAAATCAACAACCCCATATTGTATATAACTTATAATAAGATTTTAATGTTGTATAAAAGAAACACATCTGTAAATGATTATACGTTTTATTGACATGTGTCTTTACATCATCATATGTAATGTAATTTGTACAAACTGAGGATAAATTAATAAAAATCTGTAATAGATTAAGAGTTGAGCTAAGCAAGAGATATAAGTCATAACGTCAAAATCGAGATAGATTTAGAATTCCCAAAACAAGCTCTAAAAATGGACCAGACCACCCACACTTCACATATGGTGGAATGCAAAGCCCCCTTTCACACCTGGTGACATGCAAGGCCCCCTTTCTCAGAAACGGCCCCCCTGTCACATAAGCCCCCCCCCCCCCCGTCTTAACCTATAAATACAGTCACTTTACAGTCACTTGACAGTTAGTTCACCCTCAGCGCAAGCTCACGTCGGTTGTCACCAAGGTCCTCCTCATTCACCATGTAGACTAGTAAGGACTCTTCTATCTCCATCTTTCGCTCCTAGCTCAACTTTTATCTGTTTACGGAACTTTCTTAGTGCAACTGTGTCTTCGTTTTTTGTGTGGACATTCCCAAGCTTTCCACTCTGCCTCGACCACGACTGCCTGTACTCTGTGAGAACTTTTAAAGGACTTACAAGGTGCAGAGAGGTACTGGAAAACTCCCCATCCTGACTGTTCCTCTTGGTCAACACAGTATAGCGAGAGTCAACACTTTATCATCACAAAGTTAATCGACAGGATTCTACAAGAGTCAACAGTAACTCAACAGCTTATTACAGCTAGTCGACAGGATTCTACGAGAGGCGCTACACCAGACCTCAACACTTATTACATATTTATATATCTTATCTATAAATAAATAACTCGGCGTATTAAACGTATATAATTTTTATTACTAAATTATGCTAATTAAAAGGTTTAGATTCTATATTGATTTATTATTTAATTAGAAGATGCTGAAGATATTTGTAAAATTTATAGATAAACTCTCTAATATAGAAGAATAGCTGATTTGTATATTTTCCATGTACAGAGAGATATGATATAGTTGAGCGGCTATTTTACTTCTAATTAGTTTCTCTCATTGTATTCACTTTTGACGTTTGAGAGGTTTAAGCAGGAATCTTTCTTCAGGAGAAATAGGCAATCAGTCTTAAGGTGGGCTAGGTGCTTGAATACTGTAGGGGATTTTGTAAGAAAATTTGGAAATTTATTCATTAAAGTAAATTATTGTAAAATAAAAATAATTTAAATGTACTTTCTATATATAAGGTTGCCCCAAAAGTTTGTAAATACCTGTATCAAATTACAAATTTTCTTAAAACGTTGTTTTCTTATTACTTGGCGAATACATTTTTTTACGGCGAATACATAATAATACATAATACAATTACTTTACACATAATACAAAGACATTATACATAACGACGAATAATATTGGTATTTCAATTTTTTGCAAGTGTTTACGAAATTTTGCGACAACCTTGTAATAAAAAAACGTATATACATATACAGAAGAATAAAATCAGTATAAAAGTAAATCAAGATAAATACAGATTTAAAAATTTGAAGAACCTTCTTCAACAAAGAAGAATTCTACTCCATACACACAATGAGCTAATCACTTATAATTCCACTCATCATTGGATCAAATTATAGAAAGTCCTTTGTGTGTACTGTGTGTGAAAGAAGTATTGAAAATATGAGTGACTGCAAGAACTGCATATGTTTAACCAACAGAGGTGTGGTGATAGAAAATGTAGTCACCAATTGGTATCCTCCCAACTCAAACATTTTATTACCAACAAATGTAGATTGCAAGGTATAATCAGGTATTCGGGCAGTCTTTCAAATCGAAAATGCGTTAATCAGATGGCACCTTGATTGGTTCAAGATTTGGGGAACCGATACACACAAATTTAATTTTCTCAGAAAAGGCATGAATTCTCTACTTGGAAAGCTAACTCCTGATCACCTTCCAGATCGAAGAATAAATGAACGATGTTCAGCGTCTTTGACCGAAGGTTTCACCCGCTCACGTTTTAATAAGGCAAACGATCTTTACTGAAATATTGGTCTTTCTTCTGCAGGCATAGTCTATTTTTCTTTCCTTAGAAAAACACATCTAATAGAGAGAATTAAAATTGCAGGTTGGAATTATCAAAATATTAGTGCTAACAAGGTAAAAGACACTGAAAAACCTATATTCAGATAAATTCATTCTTTAGAATACTTATCTGAGGGTCCAGTATTAGAATCTCATTGGATATTAAAGAAAGCAAACTAAGTTGTATAAGAATGATCAGAACATTGAGTTCTTCAAAGAAATTGATTATAGCATTCGCGGATATCCACAGGGAAGCAGAAAATTATGGCCATCTCACATACAAATGGGAATATACTGCTACGAACAATATTGTGTTGTGTGTGTGTTGCTAGATCTTAATTAGAATTGAAGGCAAAAAAAAAAGACCATCAATAGATTATTTCTAAAAAAAAAAAAAAAAATTCCAAAGCTTTTTCCTGTTTGGAATTCAATCATTTTTCTGTTCTAACTTTTATAATACCCAATTCACAACGAACCACGGAAATTTTAGAGGATATTTATCAACAATTGGAGCGGTTGAGGACTTTAGCTGTCACTGTGGCAAGAAAACCCAGGACTCAAGACACCTACTGTTGGAATGCCCACTCTTCTTTATCACTAGACAACAGACAGTAAGTAATATTGTAGATCTATATCAATTTGTAAATACCAGAGAGAATTGTCAGATATTTAACCATTTTTGTAAATATATTTATGATTATCTTTCTAACCAAAAAGGTTCAGGTTCCTAATAAATCTTATTGTTTCTCTTTATTATTATATTTTTTTCTTGTAAAACATGTTTATAAACATTCTGTTTAAAAATGTAAATCGACGTAATTATCCATAGCCGGTATATCACGTTTTGTTTGTTGAAATAAAATGATGGACAAATGTCAGCTAAAATATTAATATTTCAAGTTTTACAAATGTTGATTGTTAATTATTTATAAATAGGCTTTTTTTCTTTTCAATTTGCATTTTGAATCTCTTATTAATAGCTATATATATTGTTACATCAATTTTAATGCGCCTTACACATTTATTCAAAATATTCTATGATATTTAATATTTATTTAAAACAGAATATTTAGATTATCATCATTCCTTTTTATAGTTTCATTCCTTTTGTAATATTTATTGTACATATATCTTGATTGGTTATTGGAGCGAGAGAGGACCTAGAGAAAAAACAGCGGATCACGACCTACGAGAAAGACCACGAATAAATAAACACAATAAGGTTGGAAGGTAATTTGTTTTTATTTACTCTCATTTATTTACTTTTACTTTTATTTATTTGCTTTGAATATGGAAACCCGCTCGGGAAACGTGTATAACACCAAGAAGGAAGAAACCAAGGTCGACGACCCTGAAAAGCTGCAACTTGGTGCAACAATATATATCTTGGATATAGATTAAGAAAATATAATGTGAAATATGTTATTCATAAATATCCGAACAAAATTATTATTTTTATTTTGTTGACACAAATCTCTTTATAACGATGAACCCATTTCATCACGTATGTTTTTTTCCACAAACAATTTATTACCCTCTTCACAGCAATGATATACAAAATGGGGAAAGGTCTGGTTCACCATAGTGAACCCTGCCAACGGTTTTCTACACATGGTATCAACAATTCTATCGACATATGTCAAAATTTTAAATTAATCTGATTTCGGTTATATTTGGAAAATAGAAAAAAGGCAAAATTCGGTAATATAAATTCAAGATATTAGGATAAATTCGCTAAAACAAAAAAATATATATAAGTTGTACCTATAGAGTATGAATTTGACTGAAAATCTGTTCTATTTGATTGTATATAACCTTTATTTAGAGTTGACGCAGACCTGGCGCCATTTCGTTCTTGCTGATGAAATTTATTATTTTATAGTTTCTCCTTTTCGATATATTATTGACTTAATTTTTTCCCTTGAGCTTTGATAAATATTAGAACTAGACAAATATTATATACTTTATCTTTAATAAATAATATAATTTCTCTCTGATTTTGATGTTTTTCATAATAAATAATAAGTGTTTCCTTTCAGAAAAAGTTCTGCCAAAAATACTGCGATAATAGGCTCATTAGTGGTGAAACCTCTTCTACTAATTATTTTATACACCGTGATCTCTATCAGAAGAACATTGCTCGATGTATTTACTTGTGTGAGATTATATGTATATATCTGCAGTCTTAGAAGCTTATGTCCAGAGATAACCTAAATACATCCAATATGCCCTCCAATAGAAATACACAGGCTATGTAAGAAAATCATTCCAAGACAATAGTAGATCGGTCTGGAGAATGATTTTTCTAAAATGCTAAGAGCGTTCACCGTAATTAATTTATTCCAAAGGTCCCTCGATTCGCATACAATTTCAACTAACCGTGAAGTAATCAAACTGTGTTCTGTGAGTGACAACTGATTCTACCTGTGTAGATAGATGATACACTTTAATTCACCGTGATTTAATATGACATTTATCATGTGTACTAGAGCTTGTATACAGGTACTTGTAAAGCAGCAACTTTCATTATTAGCAATATTTTAGCAGGGTATTGGGGTATAATTGACGTCTTCCAAATTTGACTCTGTGCTGATATTGAAGAATTTATTTGTCACAGAACAACAATTCTAGAGAAAGCAAAATTCCTGACATTTAAAAGAAAATTTTGTTGAATTTCAACCTGAGACATCACTTTGGTAAACGGCTAATAAAGTCCGCTTACATATATAAAGATAATAGGAATGTTATATTAAATAGTCTAGGGGCAGTTTTTGAAGCTCTTTACAATAAAAGAGAACTCAATTTTAATGAAGTAGATGATATGGTGCTTGTCAATTTGTTCGGTGTCTTGAATAAGGTAAATTATGTTTCTTCAATCTTCTGATCATATATCAAAGTATAACATTTGAATCAAAGTTTTATTGAATATTTTATCATCTAGTATATCTATCTTAATTATTTTTATTTGAAAATATAATGTTCCATTGTTTTTTTGAAATATAAAATTGATCTAAAAAGGTTGACGAGATCAAATTATAATTTAAGATAAATAAATTAACGTTTGTAACTTCGTTAAGAACTCGATAACAGAATGAATGTCAAATATTTGTGAAATAAACAGATATAGTGGAAACAATCTCTCGAAATATTTAGAAAGAATTGTTTTTATTTCACAGTTCTAGGAACGCCTTTTTTATAGAGATTAATAATGTTTTCATAGTTTTATTTTATTTTAAAAAATATTCATTGATTCAATCAAGACCTATGAAATTCGAAAAATTTATTTGGATTGAACTCTTGCAAATAAAAATATCGATCTAATCTTGCCACACGTAAAAGGTTAATTTCCAACATTAAAACATTACGGGGTTGTATGTGATCGCACAGACCTTCTTGTCGGTCACATTTCTGAATCCAAACCTTCGACGCCTATATGTATATAGGTGTGTGTATGTACATGTTGACATAATGGATAGAAACTCAACTTTGTGGTTAACTATCCTGATTGAAATACAACGTTGAACATTTGAATTATAAGGGAAAGAATTTTACAACACAATCTTCCATTCAATGAATAAGTAGCGAGATATTAGAATGAATATCCTAATAACATATTGTAAAGGGAAGATATTTGGCAAATATCAATAAACATTAGCAATACACACTGAATTTATGGATAGTGGAATATTGAAAAATTCAAAGAAAATTTTAGTGAGAAATGAAGAGATTCCTATATATAATAAAAATTTAGTACTTTAATTTCGCTAATTTTTCTCGATATAAAATAAGATTCAACATCCAATAAATTGTCTAGGCTTGGTACAGCACTACTCTAGTATTATATAAAAACGTGATTATATTTCTATATAGGTAGAAATGCCAAATAAATAAAGGAAGTTTACAATTTTTTAGGCATTAATAAGAAGTTGAAAAATTAGCCCATGCAAACTTTCAAGATTCTGCTACATGATTCTACCTCTTCTAAATTGTCGAAGTTCTATAAAATGGGTTGTGATTTGAATGGTATTTACCGCTTTGTAGTCGCATCCATGTTGCTTCGTTATCGTATCGAATTATTGTGAGGAAATCTCTAAGATTTTTTGGATTGTTGAATTTTTGATAGACGGAAATTCCTTAGAAATTGTATATAACTTTAGTTCACAACATAAATAAACTAGAGGAGACCTGTGTTATATCAAACTGAGCTTATACAAAGGTAAACTTCACTTCAACTCCACTTTGGTATTAGCTCAATTTGATGTACCACAGGTCTTCTCTAGTGATATGATGGGAGTGTTCTGATTTGACACTAGAGTTTCGAATTAACTCCAGTGATCTTATGTGACTCCTATATTTTTGTGACTCTGTTGTATCAAATTGACATCAGTGTTCTGATAAATGTGACTAATATTTTTGGATAATAAAATAAAGTCTAAGGATGAGTATCTTTTTTAATTAAACGTTTTTTGAGATTTCGGGATAACGCCCTTCTACAGGAAAATTGATACAAAATGAAACTTAACTATGTTATGGCAAGTTATATGTACATTATAACTTCTTCTTCTTCTTTCTTATCTACACTTAATCATATTAAGGTATAAAGCTTGTAAAGCTTGACAACCATCATGACTGGGTGAAGTAGAATATGTCTGCCTTTGTCATTAAGACTGGGAGCACTACTCAGTATCAGGCCGACTTAGCTCCAAAAGAAATGGCCGCCTCTGGCATGAGGAACATACGCAATGTGCAGCCACTCCTAACATTGAGTACAAACGCTGCTCATCCTGTATCCCTGAATTAGGAGCCCTTACAGGGTACTATCAGCCGGCCCAGCTGAGCCCAGGTTTTTTAGTGAGCTTGTTACTGCTCCCCCTCCTCCTTTTTCATCCGGGCTTGGGACCAGCAAAGGCGGAGTTACATTATACCTTGCCATAGCATAGTCAAGTTTCATTTTGTATCAATTTTCCTGTAAAAGGACGTTATCCCGAAAGCTCTAAAAACGTTTAATTAAAAGATACTCATCCTTAGAAGTTTATTATCTGAAATTGCTAGCAAAATATTATTTTCTAAATGTGACTAGTGTTCAATGTGATTTAAGTGTTCTGATGCGACTCAAATGTTCCGACTATTTAAGTGTGATTTACGAATGTTTTAATGTTGTGCTTGCGGTCCATGCCATAAAACACTGCACTAGGAATGTTTGTAGCTGGGAGGAGGTCCAGATGGAAGCTTGTTAGATGACATTCCATGACTGATTGCCTTATTTATTTCAACCATTTTTTCCAGGCTGATCCAATCACCTGCCATGTGAATTCACAGTACATGACTCGAGGTCCCGTTGGAACTGTCAGAAGTTGTTCGTAGTTTATCTTCCATTACTCGAACGGAAGGACTGTCCGGGCTTGATATCTTCCTTGAGACTTGAGGTTGTTTCTGGGCGCTTTAGGCAGTCTCCAGATAGGCCAGGATTGCCTTCCTGCACATCACAATATATTTGAATTTATGAAGAAAATATCGTATTTTTAAAAACAATTTCCTTATTATACTTTATTATGTTTTTCTCCGTTCTTTCATTCGGCACATTGATGGAGTTTGACTTGTGAAAGAATCAAGGTCCTTCGAAACAATGTAATGATCACAGAAAGAAATGTTCAAAGATTGTGTCGATCTTGGGTCCCGTTTGTAGAAAATTGACGGTCAAGCTGCCCCACTTTCTCAACTGAATCAACAACTCGAAGGGACGAAGCCCCCATTACCAGTGAAATCAGACCATTTTGGAGTGCAGAGTGCAGAGGTAGCCTTTACATGTTGCATGGGGTTTTGTTTGTATTTGGACTGAAGATATTAATTTGTTAAAGGGGTCGGTGGAAGGATGGTCTAAACCATTGGTGTTCGACCACTACGACCCGGGATCGAATCCCGCATTGGGCACTTTTTTTCTAATAAAAAAAAAATGCTCCAATGGCCCCCGATTCTTGAAAAAGTCCAAACCCACCAGCGAGTGCAAGTAACCAAACGGGGCTAAGGCATATTCGTAAGATCAAAAGTCAAACTGCTTTCTATATGTTTAGACATGTGGTGCACTTAGAGTAAAAACAGTTGCAAACTTCTTTCCACCCTGATTATCATGGCCTGTATCACGTGTACTAGGGATAATAATAAAAAAAAGTTAATAATTAAAATAATAAATATTTTAGTTCTTTATATTTACCATATTTCAAACGAATAAATCCATTAATTTTCAAAGACACATAGGTAATACCAAAGAGTCGGTGGATGAGTGGGTAAAACCCTCGATTCCCGACAGTTATGAACCGGGATTGAATCCCGCGTTTACATTTTGTTTAATATGTGAATAACCTTCACATATTATTCATTGTTGCAATTATCATACACTAGGTTGATCTTTTTGAGCGGTACCTAATAAAGTGATTTTAGAACAAGATAGACAATATCTTTTCAAAAATATTTTTATAGGGTGAAGACACTAATTTCATGAAACATGAATGTCTCAAGTAGGTGAAACGGGTACTCACTGGAGCGCCACCTGATCCTCGAGGTCGAGGTCCCTCCCTCCGAAGGCGGAGGACCGGGGGACCTTCTCGCTGGGCGGTCCCACTCCTCAGGGAAACTGGAGCACGTGATAACCTGTGTTAATATCTACTTACTTCCATCCACACCAAATTAACACAATAGTAGCTTATGTACTAAACTGACGCGCGTTTTCAGGAATCCTATTTTATTTAATAACCTTATGTTGAAATTTCCTTATATCACAATTTTGGGTTCATGGCTGTTGTATCGCTAGATAGAGATGTAGCCAGGTGTTGCTTCTATTAGACTTGGTAAATATAGTTTATTAGAAATACCCTACAATAGACAGATGTAGACATCATGGAGAAGGAAAGAGGGGTACTATTGGTCTGAAGACCTGGAAGTACCACTCAGTGTGACTTTGCTTCTTTTGGTCTCCTGACATGGAGTGTAGACTATGGAGAACAGACACTACCAATTGATACATTAGCCGGGTATGTAGCACAGGGTGGCCCTACCAGGAGTTAAACTCCCGACGTCCTGTGTTTACACCCTCCCGCCACTTTGAGGCTGTAGGATAGGGTTTTGAGAGGGATCCTACAATTAGGGCCTCCAATCCCGGGATCCCGGAGCCAAATAATGATCCCGAAATCCCGGGATTCTGCTCGAAAAATCCCGGGATTACTGGTTTGTGAATGAAAACCAGCGCAAAAATATATTTTTCTTATATAGCGTTTTGGTAATCAAACAGATGATGAGATAGCACACTTTTGACGTTTTGTTTATACAGCTGCATTTTGGAGATACTTCTCAGTGTGAAGTCAGCGATTCAGAAGGCGCTAATAGATGTGAATGCAAATGTCCGTCTAACTGATGAAGATTTTGATATCATGACGCAAGTAATTTCCTTACTGAAACCATTTCGGGCAGCTGTGGCGGCTATCTGTAGACGCGACGCTACGCTTTTGACTGCAGAAGCAACAGTAAAGTTTCTTCTAGAGGAGCTGCAAGCACAATCTCATTCTCTCAGCAAAGATCTGCAAAAATATTTTCAAAAGAGAATTTTAGAAGAGCTATGCAATAAAACATCTTTAGTCCTCCAAATATCTGCACAATCCGTAAGCACAGTTAGAAAAAAAGAAGATGGTCAAAGACTTTAGCGTGAAATTGCTTTTGCGTCTTAAACCGCTACAGGAACAAATGGCCGAAGTAAGAATTCAGGCTGATAATTCGCAACTTCCTCGGAGTTTACAAGAACGCCATGAGCCATCACAATAGAATGACCATCTTACAATTGAGCGCCGATTGCAAGAAGCTATTGAGGCTGCCTCTTCAACTTCAATTGCAATACCTACACCAGACTCCGCATCCTACTCAACTATGATTTACCACGAACTTAATATTGCTGCTCAGTCAGGCAAACGAGGATCCCATTTAGAGAGTGTGAATCAATACTTGCTGACAATTCCTCCAACGTCTGTGGAATCAGAAAGAATCTTTTCCTCCTCTGGATACCTATGCAATAAGATACGTTCTAGTTTGCATGATGACACTCTTGACAAATTATCTTTCCTACGCTCAAATCTTTCTCGAAATTGAATTTTTATCCTTAAAATAAAGTAATTCATGGTTTTTAAAACGGTGCTGTCTTCTTTCTAAACATTAATACATAGTTGGGCAAAATGCAATAATGATTACATTTTCTATAATTACAATTGCAAATAATCATGATTACATTTGCTATAATTATAATTACAAGTAATTTTAATCACAATTGCTATCATTATATATAGAATTACGAGTAATTATGTGTACATTCTAATGCAATTAATTTTTTTGCAAAGTAATGCATTGCAAAGTAATCGTAATTACAAGGTAATGTATTACTTTGAATGGATTACTGCCCAACACTGCATTAAGAGATGTGATCTAAGAGTTCCAAGAACAGTAATTTTTTTCCAGATGTGTGTACAGTAATTGACAGATAATTTCAAACTGTAACCCAAAAGCAATGATTTAGTTCATAAGCAGGCGCAAAATATATGGCTTTAAGGTTGTTTTCATCGAAGTAAGTGCCACGTCATTGGCACTATATAAAAGAAAAAATTAAAAATTTAACGAACGAAACGATATACCTCTTGGCGTAGAAAGACGAAAATGTTTTTCAATCCCGGGATATCCCGGGATCCCGGGATTGAGAAAAAAGCAATCCCGAATCCCGGAATTGAAAATATGTACCGGGATTGGAAGCCCTACCTACAATAGATGCATCCTACTGACTGACTACTAGCAAAATTGTGCCGCTATTTATATACAAATTCCTAAAGCAATCATTGAGTATGAAAAGAGGATATTTGCATTTCTACAAATATCCAACCATGCAAATACACTACAATGGTCATCATTATACCACAATCCTGTTACATCTCTCGATGGATTCCCCATCTTCAATGGACACGGTGTGCTGATTATTGAAGGTAGATCTTGACGTCCTGGTCGTGTTGGAAGACTTTGGAAAGTGTGTTTGTAGGAGAGATTGAAGAAATTGAACCTTGAAATTATCAAAAATGGTAATCTATCATTGAAAGTATTTTTTTGCAAGCGCAAATGGGAGAATCCAGAGCTAATGGGTTGAGACTCCAAAATGAAGAATTAATGAATGCTGTTAATTGAAATAAATGCCACGTGGAAAATTAGGGAAGACAAACTTGAGGATGATACAGCAATTTATTTCAGGTAAGAACAAACTATGAAAGATAAACGAAAGATAAGCAATGAGGGAGGTTTACAGAATCGCAAAATATAAGCATAAAAAATGATACTCTGTTAATAAAATAATAAATACTTTGCTAAAATATAGATGAAATGGCCCCCCATTCTCTATGTTGGATAGTTTTATATGAGAGAAAACGGAGAGTTTGCATTATTTATCGTTTCAACAAGGTTTTTTTATTAACTATATTTAGGGATTAACAAGTTCACGCGGCAACTTCCCGTCATAAAAGCGGAACATAAAAAAGAAAGAATTAAAGAAGTGGGATCAGTTTTCTTCCCTTTGTATTCCTGTAACCCCGTCAATCCTTATAAACTAAACAATCCGGTGCCATCCTTCCGTGTTTGCGCAATGTCTCACCTCATTGGCTCTTTTCGGCACGTGATCAGTAAATGATAATATACGAATGAAATAGTTTTGAAAATAGTTTAACAATTTTTTCTAAATGATTGTAGTTTTCCATGAACTATTTGCACATTAAGAGATGACTTCTCTTTTATTTAAGAAGATTCCAGAAAATCCACAACTTGTCACTGACTCCATCAGCAATGAGTGTGACCAGAATGTGAAAGAAACATATTAACCATATAAAAAAATATTATTTGAAATATAGTGATCTACTTCTTCAAACACAAATTATTGGTTTGTTTACATACTCAATTATTGCTTTAGGAATATGTAGATATATAGCGGCAGTCAGTCAGTAAGATATTGTAGGGTATTTCTAATATTTCCTAAGTCCGTGATGGTCTAATAGAAACAATCTTGTCAACATCTGGCTACATCTCTATCTAGTGATACAACACATACGATTTGAAAATATATTTAGAATTTATTACAAGAATTTTGGACAGACAATGAAAGAAAGTTAAAAGCTTTGCAATATGTGTATGCATATAACTCTATAACATTATTTATGTGTTCTCTCTATTTACATCTACTTCATGCTCAGCCAATATGTATTTAAGTTCACTTCACAAACATACTTATTCTATATGTATTTTATTAAAATACGAAACTATTATAGGCGCGTATGATTCTTTTAAAAATAAAACAATTTCTACTATCCTTACTGCAATGGAAAAATTAATGAAAGGGCCTGGATCATCAGTGGTGAACCCTCTCAGCGGTTTCGCCAGTTTAATCTACCATACCGCTGTTATATTGCATTTTTGGAACTTCCTTTTATAGTGATACCGATGCTAGACTCTTGAAATGGGTATTTTAGATGAACTATGGACATAAGCTTTGAGGACAGCAGAATTACATATAATTATAAATTAGAAATTGTTTTATTTTTAAAAGAATCATACGCCTCTATAATAGTTTCGTATTTTGTAACAGATGGCGCGCTAATGCATCATGCTATGTATTTTAGGTTCACTGGGGTCAGGTAACAACCACAATATTGAGGTTTTAAGGAGAAGAACTCCACACGCTTTAGAAACGGGTTCAGGTAGCAACCATAATATCAAGGTGAAAGGGAGAAAACCTATGCCCGGGTATTTCTATAGATGCCTTGTGATGTTAATCATTATACTCTATCACAAATTATTTAATATAAATATTTGAGCATTTCATAATCATTCTTATTATAATATCAAACTATAAAATACTCTTACTTTGATAATGATATAAGGATGAATGCTCAAGGTTACCATTTTGAAATCTTTTTATGGAATAAAATGCATTTGTTTAGGACCAATTATCACTGGAAGGTTGCAAATCGTTTAATATTTAGGAGATGATTTCAAAATAGAGGACTCGAGAAAGTGGTCGTTAAACTGACGCGGTCGTAAAGAGGCGTTTCAATAAACTCAGACTGTCCAGATATCCCTCTCTCGAAAAGTTTAATTCCCTTCAAGGCTGTCCAGCAACATCAATCAAAATTGAGGAGGCGGATTGAAAGGTTTTCAATTAAATAGTTCTCAATGGCATGGATAGATGGAGCCACGGGTTAGGAGATTGGAAGGCTGGCTATTTGTCATGGATTCGGACTTATCATTTCTCACTGTGGGGCATAATTCATTGTGGAGGAGAACAATTTGTGGCTGGCGGCACCATTACTCTGGGGCCGATTTGTAGGAAAATGGAGTAAAATATGATTGGCCAGCGAGCCCATACCAATCCTATTTGTTTAACGGTGCCTCGACATCGGGGGACATCCATCATGTTTGGCTGCTCCAGCATCGACATACCTGGCTCATCCATAGCTCAAGTAGTACAAAGTTATTTCCTGATCCCATATATAATACCTATAGGCATATCTGGGTAGATCCTATTTCCATAGCACCAGGATATCGTGAGTGCTACCTGGCATCATCTATAACATCAGGAAATACTTATAGATACATAAGGGTAGATTCTATATCTATAGCACCAGGATATCGTGGTTGTTACCTAACCCCATCTATAGCATCAGAAAATACATATAAGCGCACTGGGTATACTCGTATCCTATTAATATAGCATCAGGATATCGCGGTTCCTTCCTAATATAATCTATAACATAAGAAAAAAATACTTATAGCTGTGCATCTGGGAAGATATAATAACTATAGAACCAGAATATAATGGTTGCTACCTGACACAATGTCTAACATCAGGAAATACCTATTGATACATCTGGGTAGATCCTATTTCCACAGCACCAGGATGTCGTGGTTTCTACCTGGCATCATCTATAACATTAGGAACTACTTATAGATAAATCTGGGTAGATCCTATTCATATAGAACCAGGGTATCGTGATCTACACCTGACACCATCTCTAACATCGGGAAATAATTATAGATACATCTGGGTAGATTCTATATCTATAGCACCAGGATATCGTGGCTGCTACCTAACCCCATCTCTAGCATCAGAAAATACCTATAGGCACATCTGGGTAGATCCTATTTATATATAACCAGGATATCGCGTTTACTACCTGACACCCTCTCTAGCATCGGGGAATATAGATATATCTGGGTAGATTCTATGTCTACAACACCAGGATATCGTGGTTACTACCTGACACCCTCTCTAGCATCGGGGAATATAGATATATCTGGGTAGATTCTATGTCTACAACACCAGGATATCGTGGTTACTACCTGACACCCTCTCTAGCATCGGGGAATATAGATATATGTCATAATTTGTATATAATTGTATGCCCCCCGACCCACTATGCATGTACAATGTATGATTTTCAAAGATTTAATAAAGAATAAGGTAACTGGAGGAAAGAAAGTAACAAAAAGACATAGGAGGTAGATCTAGAAGAGAACATAATTATTAATAACGTCACAGTTAACCTTCTGACCCCGGAAACCCTGCGAGCTAAGTTTAAACCAATATTTCCGGACAAGACAGGACGTATCTGGTGACCAGAAGTTATAAAAGTTTGAGAGACGCCCAATTTCCGGAACAAGACCGGACGTATTTGATACCGCGGAAGTAAAATAGAGTCGAACTAACACGATACTTCCTGACCCAGGCCGGGCGTATCTTCCATCAAAGCAGCCGCCGGTCCAATTAGGAAGCAACCACTAAGTAGGTCAACCAATAGGAAAACGGGCACGTCCCATCCTTCGACCAATGGGAAGGAAGACAACTCGTGGTGTTAAATCGAAAGGCAAGAATAGTCAGTTGTGATTTGGCTTCCAACAAGGTGACATCTGCTCTAGACCTCTCTCCCTCTGCTCATCCCACAGCTAAGTACAATCACCGCCATGTGATCAAATAATTAAAAATCAAAACCCGCTCCGCTCTTCTCAAGCTTTCTTTCCTCCAACCCAGTTGCCTTTTATTTTCAAACCCCATCACGTGTCCTGATTATTCCTAACTGTATGCTTCAACTTCCACTCAAACGACTGCGTTTCAACCAATCCTCACCATTCAAATCAAACAACAAGAAATTCCGCAACGATATTGTCACAGAACGGATAAGTCGACAGGATTCTACAACAGTGTAATACATCAAATATTGCAGTGTAATAACTTTGGATTATATTACACAGAGTCGACAGGATAAAGAGATGGAATTTAATCAGGATCCCATAGGCGTAAAGTCGGACGGCCCGACGGAAACAACGGAAAGAAGGCAAGAAGTAAGAGAGAACGAACAGGCAGGAGAAAGGCAGGAAGTGACCGGCCGAGAGACAACTGCGCCCCTAGCGGACGCCGTCACCCAGCTATCGGCGCTCCTGACCCGAGTAAAAATTTCTGATGGAGCTGAGGCGACAATCCCGCCTTTCGATGGCACATACAACGCGACACAGTTTTTCCAAGCATTCGACCGAAAAATGGAAGACGCATCCATGGGAGAACAAGAAAAATTACTCCGCCTGCCAAACTATCTGGCGCGACAACCCCTGGAGCTCTTCAGGAAACTTCGGATGACCGACCGGAGCTACTTCCAGGTGAGACAAATCCTCCTAGATCTCTATCCTGAGTCAAGCGAAGCGTCCTTTGCGAAATATTTCGCCATGAAGCTTACTGGGCAAGCCAACCTAGAGACCTACTACCGGGAGAAAACCGCCATGGGATTGCAACTAGGACTTCCACAGGAGGTGATTCTCGAGACGCTGACAGAAGGACTGCCATTCAACGACCAGCGCCTAGTCCGCGTAGTGCCTCCCGAGAACCTAGGAGAGTGGTTCCGACTGGTACAGCGGATCCACGGACCCAGTGTACCGACAACGCGACCCAGAGAAGATCAACCACCCACAATGTCGGGTCCGTATCACAACACACCCCGACGCCCAGGTGCATGGAATGCACCTCTTCCGCCGTCCAACTGCAAGTTCTGCGGCGCGAGGCACTGGCACAGCGAATGCCGACATCGACCAGTCCCGACGACCCACGAAAAGGTTCGGACAGTGCAAACGGTCCCAAAATCACCAGCCCCGATTCCACAACAACCAAGTCAAGCCAGAGACACCCCAACCGAGCAGCCCTTTCGAGACTGAGGTAGGATCCCTAAACCAACTGACTATCAAACTTTTTCTAGCCCCTAATATACCATGCCCCTTTTTAATTGATACAGGCGCCAGCCTGAATATAGTGCCATATAATCTTTATCATATGTTAAAAACCCATCTGCCTAATTTAACCCTTGAGGGACATTCACTGAACCTCCAAACCCTAAACGGTTTTGCAAAAACCATGGGTAAACTGTCTATTCCGCTGACAATAGGACAAATATCCCGAAGAGAGAATTTCCATGTAGTGAATGCCCCGTTACCATTTGGAATTCTTAGTATCAATAGCCTCCATAAATTCAGACTAACCATAGATTTTAATAAATGCACTATATTCCAGCTGGGCGCCCCATTGTCTACCCCATCCTACCATTTTAACAAGGTACCAAATGTATGCACGTACTGGCAGTGTCAGGCGATGTCACAAAGACCTCACCATACAACCAAATCTTCGGCCTATGACAACCATTGCGTGCATTCATTGAAAAACACCCCCTTACCTACATGCCCTTTTTTCACTAAGGCCAATTGCCCTTTTTACATGCCCTCAAATAACCAAGTCACAACGACTTCAACTTGTAAACATGCCCAAAACGCACCCACACAACGGGACAACTCGCACACCAAGCACATAGGTGATCACACACCGTCACACAACTGCCACATGACAAAACCACACAACGAACTCGACACTCCCATTGATACACAACAAAATCCTCTGCCACATGCATGCTACAACACAACATCTAACACTCACTATACACCGCAGTTCACAACACTTCTACAAAGATACACTCACATTTTCACCCAGAACAAATTCCACGTACCATGCTTACGGGTTCCACCAGTAAAAATACCCACGAATTCCGATAAAATAATTACCATACGTCCATATCGTGTTCCGATATGTGACCAACAAGAAATCCGTCATCAAATCCAACAAATGCTGGAGAACGGCATCATAGAGCAATCTTTTTCACCTTTCTCGAGCCCTGTCACCCTCGTCACTAAGCGCGACAAGACCAAACGGTTTTGTATCGATTACAGAAAGGTGAACGAACTAATCAGCTCTGATGTCCATCCCCTCCCGAGAATCGAGGATATCCTAGACCGCCTCGCACAGGCCAAATATTTCTCCACGGCAGACATATCCTCCGCGTATTGGCAAGTCCCGATACACCCCGATTCTCGACCACTGTTAGCATTTGCCACCCTCGAAGGGTTATACCAACCCACTCGACTACCTTTCGGATTAAAAACCAGCCCTCAGATTTACGAACGAGCCATAAGTCAGGTCCTACAGAGACACGGACTTGACTGTGTGGCACATTACTTTGATGATTTCATCATCTACTCCAACACATTGGAGGAGCATCAAAACCACCTGCGACAATTTTTCGCCTTTTGCGAAGCGGAGAAGCTACAACTTAACTTCGTGAAATGCGAATTTTTTAAGCAGTCCATAGATTTTCTAGGTTACACCATTACAGCTGGTACAATTACACCACTCACACGCAACACCGACATTATCCACGCCATCAAACAGCCACACAACCGAAAAACACTACAATCCTTTTCAGGCGCTGTGAACGTCTATGACAAATTCATTCCGGAATACGCTCGCTTGCGAACACCACTCAATAACCTCCTCAAAAAGGATGTCGTGTGGAACTGGAATGAAGTTTGTCAAAAAGCGTTCATTGACCTGAAAGGAAACCTCACACAACACCCCATCTTACACCTTTACAAAGAAGGTCTGCCATGCCAAGTGTATTGCGATGCATCCACCCTCGGTATAGCAGGCATTCTCAAACAAGTTCACCCTGACGGGAACGTATATCCAGTTCAATATTTCAGCCGAACATTGCGCCCACACGAGAAAAACTACTCCATCTCTGAACTTGAGTGCTTAGCAATCGTTGAGAGTGTGGAGAAGTTTCGCATCTATCTTATGGGCAGAAAATTCACTATATTTTCTGACCATCACGCATTACAGTGGTTGAAAACCATCAAAAACCCGTCCGGCAGACTGTTTCGATGGAGTTTACGACTATCGAGTTACGAATATGAGGTCCGCTACATAAAGGGAAAACTACAATATGAAGCAGATCTCTTATCCCGTAACCCGTTTTGTGGATTCTTGGACGCCACCCTTATCAAGACCCACCAACCTCCTCCATCGAAAGAGTCTAGTTTAACCATTGATCATAATGGATTACATACAGTTTCCCGAAAAGGTGTAACCAAGATTATAATTCCAAAACCACTCATACAACAACTCTTACAAACAGTACACACACAATACAATCACCCCGGTATTTCACAAATGTCACGACTCATCTCCACGCAATATTACTGGCAAGGTATGTCCAAAGATATTAAACAAAAGGTTAAGACCTGCCCCACCTGCCAGTTAACAAAACGACCATTGGGACCCACTTACGGGGAATTAAGTCAACCCCCGGAAGCCAAAGAACCCTTTGACCTCTTATCCCTTGACACCATAGCAGGATTTGCCAAATATGGCAACACCAAAATATACCTCCATGTGGTAGTCGATCATTTTTCGCGCTACGCGTGGACTTTTCCATCTAAATCCACCAGCATCATCACCTATCAACAGGTACTTAAGCGAGTAATACAGGATGGCTCTCCAAAACGCCTTCTTACGGATAGAGCCCCTGCTTTCACTTCGCCAAAATTTCGTAGTTTCCTCCTTAATAGAAATATTCACCCATTACTCACAACCAGCAACAATCCACAGGCCAACGGTCTATGTGAACGCCTGAACGCCACCCTCACGGGAAAACTTAGGCTATTGCATCTAGAAAATCCTAAGATCGCATGGACCAAGTTGGTCAAAAGAGTTACAACTATATATAACAAAACCCCACACTCTACCACAGGTTTTCCACCCATCTACTTAATGTTTGGTATCCTACCCCCCGAACTCTCTGACCATAGCACACCTTACCCAGATATCGACAAAGCTAGAAAAATTGCACACACACGCACACAAAACAAACATTTACAAGACAAAAACATTTATGATCAACGACACAAACAACCACATTTTGAAGTAGGTGATCTAGTGTTAGTAAAATTATATCACCACCCAAATACAGGGAAACTTGCGCCATATTTCACAGGACCTCACACAATATTAGAAATTATTTCACCAAATGTGGTCCGCATAGATCGACCAAATCAACCACTTCAAAGAGACACTGACACAATCCACGTCAACAAACTTAAGCTGTATACAGAAAAAATCCATTATATATCACCACCCGCCGTTAGCACATATCACATAAAGCACAACCCCAATTACACGTTCCCTTTCAAACATTTAACACCCGAATTATTCCCAACAGAGTCATTAAGGTTCAAACCCACCAGCAGCGAACCTTTCAGGCATTTAGACCCTGCCATTTTTGCAACAAGGCGATTTGCATCACTCTTCCCCGATGTTAAAAACTGCAAACCTGACAACCAGTTCAATCATATCACACCACTCCCTAAATATATCAAACAGTGCGAAATTGAACGACCAACAATATATAAGATTCGAACAAATATTTCAGAGTCCCCGTTTACAAAAATATGGGAGAACATGGGGCAATACCCTATCTTTCATCTGATTTTCATCCTTTGTATGTTAGTTCTACCATACAAATGTATCCCAATTTTATTCATTAATTACTTGTTTATCTATACCATGCCCGCTCATAAAATTTTCGAACTACAAGAGGCAGTTTTTAATTTTGGACAAGCATTTATAAAACTTCTCATAATTTTAGGAACCATTTTTGCAGAAAATCTAAATAGATTCCGAGGAGATAGAAGTAACTGAAAGATGACCAACCAATGTCGGAGAAGTCACACTCCAAAAACAAGATGCAAGTCGCACCCAAAATAAATTAGACGGCAGGAAGTGAGAATTTTGAGACACCGCGACAGGAAGTGTAGTCCGCGGCGATAAATTCGGCCTATGCAAACAAAGGGGAGCGCCTCGTCCGATCTCCAATTTCATTCCCTCTCTTTTGCCCGACACACCCCACTTCCGTATCTCTAATTACAATGAGAAGGTCCCCTATTGAGGTCAACTGGGAACCTCTCTATGCCACCGATTTTGGATTCCAGTTCGAGTCTACATATCGATTTTTACCATCCAATTCCACATCCACAAGACGACACATAAACATTCTAAATGAGTTCACATCCCTATTATAAGTAATCAATTACTTTACAGACTTCTAACATTTTTCACAACACACACAAAGACAAAAAATATATAGGGCATAATTGAGCAATTAAAAAATTTATAGGGCATGTAGATACAAAAGGGTTCAAACCAATACACCTTATTTTTCATATTAATCATTTTCATTATTTTCTCTCAATTAAAATTTAAAAATATAATCAATTTATCAATTTATTCAACTTATTATCACTTTTAATCATTAATTATCATTTTTTTTTACCAATTAGTTTATATTATCATAATTTCAAATCAACGAGAACTCATTGGTTTTCTTTTAAAATTGGATATTATATTTTATTTTGATTTACAAAAACATTCTTTTTTTTCCCCTATTTCTTTTTCCACCATGCAACAAAACATTTATTTTTTCCCACCATGCAACCAAGCATTCACTTTGATTCCTTCCAACTTTTTATTTTTCTTTGATTTCTTCCAACCTTTATTTTTATTTTTTGATTTCTCAAAAGACCTAATAAAATTCCCTCGATTTCCATTCCCAATTCCGAGCGAGAATATGGTTAGGCATTTTTCCTTTTTTTTTCACCATGCATCAAGCATTCACTTTGATTTCTTCCAACTTTTTATTTTTATTTTTATTTTTGATTTCTCAAAAGACCTTATGAAATTTCCTCGATTTCTTTTCTCAAAATTCGAGCAAAAATTAGTTAGGCATTTTTCTTTTTTTTTTCACCATGCAACGAAGCATTTTTTTTTTCCAACATGCAACCAAGCATTCACTTTGATTTCTTCCAACTTTTTATTTTATTTTTATTTTTGATTTCTCAAAAGACCTTATGAAATTTCCTCGATTTCTTTTCTCAAAATTCGAGCAAAAATTAGTTAGGCATTTTTCTTTTTTTTTTCACCATGCAACGAAGCATTTTTTTTCCAACATGCAACCAAGCATTTACTTTGATTTCTTCCAACTTTTCATTTTTTTTTTGATTTCTCAAAAGCCCTAATAGAACTCCCTCGTTATTATCTCCAATTTCGAGTAGAAATTAGTTAGGCGCATTTTCCTTTCTTTTTAATCCACTATGTACCATAGCATTCATTTTGATTTCTTACAATTAAAAAATTTTTGATTTCTATTAATTATACTCAACCTATATCATCAACACCATTCTATTTTACTTCTTATATCGCCACCAATGCTTGTATATAGACTCTCAATACCCACAACTAATTTTCCCACAAAATTATTTTTCACCTTACAGAATTCTCTCAGGCTAACCCCTTCTTGAATTCTTCACATGTAGGGGGCGCATCTGTCATAATTTGTATATAATTGTATGCCCCCCGACCCACTATGCATGTACAATGTATGATTTTCAAAGATTTAATAAAGAATAAGGTAACTGGAGGAAAGAAAGTAACAAAAAGACATAGGAGGTAGATATAGAAGAGAACATAATTATTAATAACGTCACAGTTAACCTTCTGACCCCGGAAACCCTGCGAGCTAAGTTTAAACCAATATTTCCGGACAAGACAGGACGTATCTGGTGACCAGAAGTTATAAAAGTTTGAGAGACGCCCAATTTCCGGAACAAGACCGGACGTATTTGATACCGCGGAAGTAAAATAGAGTCGAACTAACACGATACTTCCTGACCCAGGCCGGGCGTATCTTCCATCAAAGCAGCCGCCGGTCCAATTAGGAAGCAACCACTAAGTAGGTCAACCAATAGGAAAACGGGCACGTCCCATCCTTCGACCAATGGGAAGGAAGACAACTCGTGGTGTTAAATCGAAAGGCAAGAATAGTCAGTTGTGATTTGGCTTCCAACAAGGTGACATCTGCTCTAGACCTCTCTCCCTCTGCTCATCCCACAGCTAAGTACAATCACCGCCATGTGATCAAATAATTAAAAATCAAAACCCGCTCCGCTCTTCTCAAGCTTTCTTTCCTCCAACCCAGTTGCCTTTTATTTTCAAACCCCATCACGTGTCCTGATTATTCCTAACTGTATGCTTCAACTTCCACTCAAACGACTGCGTTTCAACCAATCCTCACCATTCAAATCAAACAACAAGAAATTCCGCAACGATATTGTCACAGAACGGATAAGTCGACAGGATTCTACAACAGTGTAATACATCAAATATTGCAGTGTAATAACTTTGGATTATATTACATATATCTGGGTAGATTCTATGTCTACAACACCAGGATATCGTGGTTACTACCTGACACCCTCTCTAGCATCGGGGAATATAGATATATCTGGGTAGATTCTATGTCTACAACACCAGGATATCGTGGTTACTACCTGACACCCTCTCTAGCATCGGGGAATATAGATATATCTGGGTAGATTCTATGTCTACAACACCAGGATATCGTGGTTACTACCTGACACCCTCTCTAGCATCGGGGAATATAGATATATCTGGGTAGATTCTATGTCTACAACACCAGAATATCGTGGTTACTACCTGACACCCTCTCTAGCATCGGGGAATATAGATATATCTGGGTAGATTCTATGTCTACAACACCAGGATATCGTGGTTACTACCTGACACCCTCTCTAGCATCGGGGAATATAGATATATCTGGGTAGATTCTATGTCTACAACACCAGGATATCGTGGTTACTACCTGACACCCTCTCTAGCATCGGGGAATATAGATATATCTGGGTAGATTCTATGTCTACAACACCAGGATATCGTGGTTACTACCTGACACCCTCTCTAGCATCGGGGAATATAGATATATCTGGGTAGATTCTATGTCTACAACACCAGAATATCGTGGTTACTACCTGACACCCTCTCTAGCATCGGGGAATATAGATATATCTGGGTAGATTCTATGTCTACAACACCAGGATATCGTGGTTACTACCTGACACCCTCTCTAGCATCGGGGAATATAGATATATCTGGGTAGATTCTATGTCTACAACACCAGGATATCGTGGTTACTACCTGACACCCTCTCTAACATCGGTGAATATAGATACATCTGGGTAGATTCTATGTCTACAACACCAGGATATCGTGGTTACTATCTGACACCATCTTTAACAACGTGAATAGTTCTCCAACATAGTACTTTGATATCGTAATTGCATCCTGACTCTGTCTATGTAAACGTGTAGAGATTGGATGGCAAGTACAGTTTCCCACGCAGCTTCAACCCGATGCTACAGATCATAGACAGTAGTAACCGGCTACTGTGTGGCGACGGCCAGTAGCTCGGCTGTCAAATTATTCAACAAACATAAGCAGTTTTAATCTTCTCAGATATGCAGGAAGAATGTTGTTTATTTGTTAAGTGAACTGATCTCCCACGTCATTGGACGAATGTGGCCATGTTTGTACATAAAAGAGGGTTGAAACGGGATGCGAGGAGTCGTGGAGCGGTGATCGAGTGGAGACGCTTAAAGCGTTCTCTGTGTGCTTGTCTGGTGATCTCCTCGCATACCTGTGTGTCCGCTCCTTATCAACGCTGCAAATAAAAGATAAGCACTGTTTTTTATTTTATTTAACAAATCGTGTTTTTTTTATTTACCCCCTTTTTGTTGTTGGTGTTGTACTCTTGTGTGTACGTTTTTCTGTGTTTAAGTTCCTCTTACTGTAGACCCTAGTTTATTGATTTTTGTGTGATAACCCGTAATAGTTAATTATGTCAGGGCATCTATTGACTAGACGTTTTGTGTATGTAGCAAGGTCCGCAAAACACCGGCAACAGGCGGTCTTGTATTATCCTGCTGAAACTTAGCGTTTTCCAAGTGTCGAATAAAGGGTTTTTCACAGGACTCAACACATCAAAAATAAAAAAGGAAACTGTTAAATGTGTCAGGAATGTGAATAAGAGATGACTGAGACGTAACCCCAATGGCATCCCATATAACCACTGCAGGTGATGGGCCAACTGTCCTGGTGTGGAACTAACACCTACCCACATATTCTCATGCCCAACAATGCCGCAGCCTTGCAGAAAATTGACATGGACACAAAGCAGCAGCTTTACACACCCAAGATAGTAGACATTGTGACTGCTGTGATAGAGATGCATGGGACATCTGAGGCTCTTCATTGGACACGACAACAACAGGTGATGGGCCAGTATGACGATGTCGAATGCACGCAGACAATGCGCCTTCTCCACGATGGCACCAAACACACATCATGGTGCTCTAAACAGAACCTGGATTCGTCTTAAAACACGACGTCACGCCATTTCTTCGTCCAGGTTCGTCGTTGATCACACCATTGAAGGCGCTCCTGTCTGTGATGTAGCGTTAATGATAGCCGAAGACATGGTCCCCGAGGTGACAATCCAAGCTGCTGCAAACGTCGTCGAACTGTCCGTGCAGATACCTTTTGACTTACGAACGACCCCATTTATGGACTCAGGGTTCTTGGCGTGGCTATAATATCCATTAAGGCTATTCGGATAAGAACATCGAATTCCATCTCCCTAAACTCACCATCTGAAATGGTTCTAAATATATCGCTGACGATACACTTTCGGAACTAATCAGATGTCAAAGAGAATTTTTAAAATCATGATGAACTTTTGAGAATAGTCTCTTGAATAAGAAATAAATATTTCAAAGAAAGAAAAGACTAGAAGAATCGAGAAATGCTTAATGAGGTTATGGTGGACGGAAGAAGATAGACAAGTTAATGGTCTGAAATAGCAGAAATGTTCTGATCAATAAATCGTTTCTTTTTCTTTTATCTTTTATTTCTCCAGCTTTCGGACCAACATGCCCTTCAACACGGATTTTGTAAGGCGTGAAGTTGTACTTCAGGATCTCCGTGTTGAAGGGCATATTAGTCCGAAAGCTCATAAAAGAAATAGGAAAAGAAACCCTTGATTTCTTATTGATTAAACCGAAGTTTAAAGCAGAGAAAAATCTTTATTAGAAATGTTTTGTCAACGCCACAACGTCTTTGCTTGTACCAGAACGTTAGAAAACATAAGATGCTAATTTAAAGATAATCGTTAACCATATTTTTTCTTTTTAAAATTATATTTTGTACACGTGGTACAGGCCATGCTAATCATGATGGGTGGAGGTAGGCGACTGCTTTTACTGTAAGTGCACCACATGTCTACACACGTGAAAAGCAGTTCGACTTTGCACTTACAAATGTGCCAGAGCCCCCGTTTGGCTACTTGTACTCGCTGGTGGGGTTGAAATATTTCAAGAATCGGAGGCCATTGGAGTATTTTTTTTTCAAATCAGAAAAAAAGTGCTTAATGCGGGATTCGATCCCAGGTTCTAGCAGTCGAAAACCAACGGTTTAGACCATCCTTCCACAAACCCCCTTTTTTCAGTTTGATAAATAAAAGTCTTAAAACGTAATTTTTATCATTGATCTGCTGTCTATAATATATTGATATCCTTTAATTTCTAAATCTATATCAGTTTGTACATATGAGATGTTGTAAATAATCGCTTTTTGTATTTGCCACTCAAAATGTATTACTAGAATATAAAATTATTTATCATCCCACGTTCGAGGAATTTACTCAAGTATACTACTATATTCCCCGTTTACGTTAACACAAGTATTTGTACAGATACTGTACAAATACCTTTATTTTATATCACACACACAAGCCTTTATTAAGACATTCCGTCTTATACAGACGATTCTCCTGTTAGAAATGAATCTAAAAAGAAATGAGAAGCAGGGAAAGAAATTAAATCCTTGCTCAGAAAATAGAAAAAGAATAATATCTAAGTACAAAAGTTGAGACTATATACATCGTGCATAGAACACAGTGAAGAAGTAGACTATTGAGTAAATGGTTGCATCTTGTGAAGAAAAAAATATTTCTACACAGTTCAGTTACTTTGTTTGGTCTTTTTCCCTCCTTGCAGTCCTGAAAAAATTAAAGAACTTTAAAATAGCGGACCTATTATCCATCAAGTCTGAAAGAAAGGAATACGGCGAAAAGTGTGGATGTTCAGCTCTACCGCAGAAATTTTCTCTTTCCATAGTGAGAGACGTACATTCAGCGTTTACTTTATATTAATACCGCCCCTATACCTTTCACTGAGTTTTTGTTATTTTAGAAGGTAGCCTGCCACCATTAGAGCTGAGGAAGAGCTATTTCTGCAGCTCTTATATCTATCTGTATGGTGTAACTTTAGTTTTTTGAGATCATTCCTATTTTAAGAAATATAGAATTCTGAATAATTTTTAAATAATATTGTTTCCCTATAAATATTTGTATTTCTATATGTAAAAGGAATATTTGTGGAAGTTAAGAAAATATATAGGCGAAGAGATTCGATTTTATCTTTTTAAAGGTTAAAAAAATAATAAATGATTTAAAAAAAAAAACCATAAGACCACAGCCGCACGTGTTAAAAAAAATTGGCAGTGTCATCAACCAATGGCGTGCATGTCCAACATTAGCAGCCGAACAAAAAGTTTCCAATCCTCGCCGCACCATGGCGGTAGTTGTACCTAGTTCAGAAATAAGCCTAACTCAACGTGTTTTTCAGCAAATTTGCAAATTGTATTAAGGGCCAGGCACGAATCTATTTAAGAATAGATTACAATATTTAATTTTCGGTTCGTTTTCAATAATTCCACCCAAACAAATTCCATTACCGTATTTTTAGACTTTGCAACCGTCTGCTTTCTTTATTAAAATGGTGGTCATTTTGGCCCAGAGAAATCACAATAAGTGAAATTAATTAAAAACAAGATTAAAAAGTTGATTAGGGGAGCCCATATAAATGAAATAACGAAATCAAAAAGTTAAATAGGCTTCAAAATAAAATGATATTTTTCTTTAATGTTTAAAAGAAAATTATTTCGCTGTGAGCAGGAAAAATGATTAAGGCTTTGCTATTATGGAAGTCTCGTTGAGGTTAACAAGGAGAAGAATTTTAATTTAAAACTCTTCCATATTCTTTTCAGCGCCCTGTTTCTACCCTCTCTTTTATTTTGGGAAATATAAACAAAGTTTTATAAATATCAAGATATTTAATATTTTTATCTTTCGCTGAGTTTTTGTTATTTTAGAAGGTAGCCTCTGCCACCATTAGAACTGAGGAAGAGCTATTTCTGCAGCTATTATTTCTATCTATATGGTGTAGTTAGTTTCTGGAGATCATTCCTATTTTAAGAAAAATAGAATTTTGAATAATTTTAAAATATTATTGTTTCTCTATAAATATTTGTTTTTCTATATGCAAAAGGATATTTGCGTGTGAATATATTAGTTTCGGATAGGAATGCGTCTTTCTGTGTTATATTTGCATATTTACCTAACGGCTTATTTACATATTTATTTGTAGATATATTTATTCTTATTTATTTGAAATTCACTTTATATTTACTTATGGATATATATGGTAATTTAAACCAACAACCCTATATTGTATAATACTTATAACAAGATTGTCATGTTGTATATAGAAACACATCTCTAAATAATTATACGCATGATTGACATGTGTCATTGCATCACCATATGTAATGTACTTTGTACAAACTGAGGATGAATAAATAAAACTATGTAATAGATTAAGAGCTGAGTTAAAGCAAGATTGAGAAGTTCAAAAACGTCTAAGAAAGAGGTCGAGATAGAAACCCTAAAGAGGAATTTAGCGAGTCGTTGCCATCAAGGTCAAAGGGTGCAGCAGACGTTCAAAGTCCAAATTTTCAGACATCTTACCCCCCCCCCCCCCCCCCCCCCCTTTTCGGGAATGGTATATAAAAACCTCGGTTTTAGCCGAACATAGTCAGTCACTTCACCGTCGGCGTGAGCCCTTGTCGGTCTTAGCCAGGTCCACCTCATCGACCATGTAAAACAGTAAGAAACTCTTATCTCCATCTTGCTCTTAGCTCGACTTTTATCTGTTCATGGAACTTGCCTACTACAACTGTGTCTCTTCGTTTTTTTGTGTGTGGACATTCCAAAGCTTTCCACTCTGCCTCGACCACGACTGCCTGTACTCTGTGAGAACTTTTAAAGGTCTTCCAAGGTGCAGAGAGGTACTGGAAAACTCTCCACGCCCTGACTGTCCCTCTCGGTTACTACTGGTTTGACCCTCGGTTACCACAGCTATAGCGAGAGTCGACAGGATACCTCATCACAGATAAGTCGACAGGATCTTATCCCATATATATATCATATATACCTAACGATTTATTTACATATATATTTGTGTATATTGTCAAATTATTTTGACAAACATTTGCACTTTTTCTGAGCAGTTTTTAGCGGGAAGAATGTTGTTTTCAGTTAGTGAACCAATCTCCCGCCTTCTCATTGGATGAATGTGGCCATGTTTGTATATAAAGGGGACGAGGGAATGCGGAGGTGGAGAACGTGAAGAATTGGTGTGGAGACGCTTAAAGTGTTTTCTGCGTGATTTTTCCGTGTCTGGTGTTCTCTTGGCATCCCTGAATGACCCCAGTCCGATCCCTACCAACGCTACAATAAAGATAAGTACTTTTTTTATTTTACAAATCGCTAGTTTTTATTTAATTCCTTTTTGTTGTTGGTATTGTACTCTTGAGTGTACGCTTTTCTGTGTATTAAGTTACATTTACTTAGGCCCTAGTATATTCCATTTTTGTATGGTAACCCGTAATAGTAAATTTTTTCAATATACCTATAGATGTCTCTCTGGGTGTATGAATATAATCCTCTCGCAACTTTGTGTTGCATACATATTTGTGGATATATTTTCATATTTATATAAAGATTCATTCTTACATACAGATGTGTATATATATGTATATATGGTGATTTTTGTGATACAGTCGTGGTGGTTGTGTGGAGAGTGGTAAGGACACACAGGATCCAGAGGCCGTGAGGAGTAGATCGGGGAGGAAAGATAGAAGGTCCGAGGACCACCCTGGGAACAACTGGTGTCGAGACCACCTCGGTGTGAACTGTCCCCTGATCATCACATCCAGTCGCTTTTTTTGCCGCCTTGAGTAAGATAAATCGCCTGGGGGGAATGAAGACTTGAGACTTGTTTACCAAGAAGGTTGTTCCAATCCGGCTATCTTTTCTCTTTTCTTGTACTCCCACACAAGCATTTTATTCATATATTTACAAATATTATATTTATATATTGTGGATATATTTTCTTTTTATACTTACTTATACTCACTGGCTTGACAGTCACCGAGATGGTACATTGAACTCAAGCCAGAGATTGCTGGCGTCGCATCGTGTTTGGAATGTAATACGTACAGTTGTCAAATTATATTGACAAATATTCGCACGCTTATCTTATCCTATTTTTTTAGTGCGAAGAACGTTGTTTTATCAGATAAGTAAACCGATCTCTCAAGCATTCTAATTGGACGAATGTGGCCATGTTTGTATATAAAGGGGGTTGAACCAAGAAAATCAAACAGTCGACCACCTCCTATTCAGTTGCCCATCCTACCATCTTCAGAGATTCCAGACCGCAACTCTACTTAACACCAGCACATTCAACCAAGAAGCATTGAAGAACCTCCCCAAAAATGAAACAGCCTGGCGACATCTAATCAGTTGGATGTCAACTGCAACAAATAGACAATAAGTCAGAAGACAAACCCGGACAGTTGGCGACTTTCGTACGCTCCAGGAGTCCGGGTTATGTACAGAATAATATAATATGCGGGGGACAGTGTGATATAAAATCTTGTGCAGAGACGCTTATAGTGCTCTCTTCGTTTTTTTTTTTTTCGTGCTTGGTGATCTCTACGCATTCCCTGAGTGACCCCGGTCCGATCCCTACATAAGCAGAAATAAAGATAAGTACTTTTTTTAAATTTTTATTTAACTAATTGTGAATTATTATTTACCTTTTTTTTTATGTTATACTCTTGCGTGTACGGTTTTATTGTGTTCAAGTTACTCTTACGGTAGGCCCCAGTATATTGCAACTTTGTGTGTTAACCCGTAAATAGTAACTTTTGTCATTGGCGAGCCTTGCCAGGATAGTTTCTTGGCCTATATTCCCGTAATTTTGGCCTTGAGTTTTTTTTATATTATCTTTTATATAATTAATTATTGTGTGTAATTTTTGTCCTTCTTACTGTTATTATGGACAGTAACTATTCTATCAAACTTTCTACGTTCAATGGAGTGGGGCTAAAAGCCTTCATCAGGGAAGTAGAGCTGAAAGCTAGCATAGGTAAATGGAATAAGGAAGTTAAAGCACTGCTTATGTTCGAGGCTTTGTCGCCTAGAGTTCGGGCTATCATAGAAGAGATGGGCATAAAAAATGACAGTAGTGTAGAGAGCATTATAGAGAAATTAGGCATTTTATTTCCTGAAAAAACGCGCGGATTTAGGGAATGTTTAAAAGAATTAGAGGGTCTTAAGCAACGTGTAGGAGAAACTCCTAATGTGTTTAGAGAAAGATTCATGGCCACTAGGAGAGATATTGATTTCGATCTGGACAGCAGTTTAGTGCTCGATATTTTCGTAGACAATGTTCTTGATAAGTATAAGGAACCTGTTGTCCGTAGTGGGGTCAGCTGTATTGACGAGGCAGTTAGAATTATGGCCATGGAGGATGGTGTAGAGAACCGCTGCCACTTTAAGCAACGGGCATGTGCGGCGGACATAGAGGAGGTTAGCAGTCTGAAGGGAAGGTTAGATACGCTCAATGCTGTAGTAGGCAAGACAAAGCACGAGTCAGAGAAGTGCATTAACGACCTTAAGGAGGAAATAGAAAGGCTGACTAAACTGCTTAGCGAGAGTAAGCCGGGTTCTTCTAAAAATGGCGGTAGGCATAAATTAACATGTTTCCGCTGTGGGAAGATGGGGCATATTGCCAGGTTTTGCAAGGAGAAAGGAGCTTTAAACTACTAAACTCGGGCAAAACGGCCAGTGCTTGCTCGAGTTGGCAGAAGTCAGCCACTGGTATTCGACCAATTGCTAAGATTGTTAATGTTCGTTCTAACCGGGATCCTGTTGGAACTCTGCCTATTGTTAGAGTATCAATAAACGGCAATACTTGGCACCTGTTATACGATACAGGAAGCCAAGTTAGCATAATGGATTCAGCAAGGTGTAATGTTCTGAATGAGGACTGGGACGAAGCTATTAACAATCTTAAAATTGTGTCAGTCACAGGCCACGTCCAGACATTGACAAAGGTAAAAACCTGTAGGGTAAATACAGATAAGGGTGTCGAACTAGGAGACATAAGTTTCTGGTTAATGTCACTTGAAGATAAGGGCTACGACGGTATTCTTGGGATAAAAGAGATAAGGAGATTAAACATTCCTTTGCCACCTGTGTGGGAGGAATGCAATGTAATGTCTGCGGCGACTGAAGACTGGCAACTGGTAGATATTGTCAAGTTAATGGCAAACATCAGCAGCTGGTCCGTGACATACTGAAACAAAGATCAGATATGTTCGTGGAAAATGTCGCAGCGTTAAAAGCAGCTAAGGTTCCGTCAATAAAAATTGACGTTGACATAAATGACGTTACTTTTAGGCGACAGTATCCTATTCCCTATAGTTTGTTAGAGCCGTACAAGGTACTTTTAGACAAGTTCTTAGAGAGCGGTATCATAAAAAGATCCAGATCTGATTGGAACAGTCCAGTACATCTTGTCAAGAAGCCTGACGGTTCCTTGAGATTCGTGCTGGACCTTAGACAGGTCAACGATAAATTAAGGAATCAAGATTATCCCATGATCCGGATAGACACCGCCATGGCAGCTGTGGGAGGTGCTAAATATTTTAGTACCTTGGATCTAGCCAGTGGGTATTATCAGCTGAAGCTGGATAGTAACGTAACGAAATGCTTCGCTTTCCAAACCCCTTTCGGAAAATTTGAGATGTCGAGACTTCCTCAGGGCTCTGTAAGATATCTTCAAATGTATTTCAGAGAGAAATGCATCGTATCCTAAGCGGCCTATTGGGGAAGAATTGCCAATGTTTTATTGACGACGTTCTGATATACTCGGAGTCGTTGGAGCAGCATCTGGCTGACTTAACTGAGGTGTTGGACAGGCTTAGAAAATATGGGCTTCAAGTGAGGCCTAGCAAATGCCAGCTCTTTCAGGAAGAAGTGACCTTCTTGGGACACAGAGTGGACAAGGATGGCATTCATCCTAAGGAGAACAACATCGAAAAAATTAAAGACATGAGTCCTCCTAAAACTGTATCAGGTGTTAGACGCTTTCTTGGAGCTGTTGGTTTCTATAGGAAATTCATTGCTGGTTTCTCTGAAATAGCGGCCCCTTTATATGAGTTGACTAAGAAGGGCACCAGGTATGAATGGAACGAGGCAGCGCAGCGTGCGTATGACAAGCTAAAGTCTTGTCTTAGCTCTGCACCCATCCTAATCCATCCTGACTATAGGGAAAAGTTCCTAATATTCACTGATGCTAGCGACATAGGATGTGGCGGTATGTTATCACAGTTGAAGAACGGCACTCCGCAGCCTATTACTTTCTACAGCCATAAGTTCAGAGGTGCCTAGTTAAACTACAGCACAATAGAAAAGGAGTGCTTGGCTATTATTATGGCAATTGAACAGTTTGACTACTACATCTATGGTCAGCAGGTGGAAATATACTGTGATCACAAACCATTGCAATATCTTAAGTCACTAGAGAATAAAAATCGTAGGCTCATGAAATGGGCCTTGATGCTACAGGACAGGGAATTAACATTTTTCCATGTAAAAGGGAAGGAGAATGCGACACCTATAATACCGAGGTTGCTGTAGTTGATGTCTATGGAGGGGTGACTACCATTCCCAACTATGAGAAGTCCATGCTGAACTGCCCTGTATGGAAAAACATCTACAAGAGGGCTCTGAGCACTGATAGTGAGGTAGAAGAGAGTGATGGCACGTATTTTATAAGCAAGACCACCCGATATCTCGTCAAGGTCAGTCCAGACAGTAGACCCACTCGTAAGGGAAGGATGGTGAAGCAAATCGTAATACCTCCAGTTCTCCGCGATACCATTCTGGAAAGGTGCCATGACAGTCCCATAGGAGGGCACCTCTCAGTAGAGAAAACACTTTACGCGGTCTTAAGCCATTACTATTGGAAGGGGGCCATGTCTGATGTACGTAGGTACGTGAAGATATGCCCAGTGTGTGCCGAGAATAATGGTAGGCTTAAGAAAGCTCCTAATATGCCCATTCAACCCTCTAACTACCCTTTCGAAAGGTTATGCGTAGACTTCGTGGGTCCTCTTACCTTGTCTAGGAACAGGAATAGATACCTGCTCGTGTTCATTGATGCTTTCACCAGGTACGCTGAGGTTATCCCCGTCAGGGATTGTACCGCAGAGACTGCTGGGCTCGAGTTTGTCAATAAGATAGTGAACAGATATGGAACGTGCAAAGAAATTTTATCTGACCGTGGAGCTGCATTCGAGTCAGACCTTTTCAGAGAGATATGTAAATTATATAGTATTAAAAGTTATCCACAACTTCTTATCGTCCTACCTGCAACTCGATTGTTGAAAGAGTTAATGGCACCATTTGTTCCATTCTGCGTCACTATGCCAATAGCAGGAATTGGGAAGACAACCTCGGTGCGGCGGTTGCTGCGTACAATAATGCCTTGCACTCAGCGTTAGGTGAGAGCCCCCACTACATGCTCTTTGGTTACAACGCAGTCAATCATGAAGTTAGCGATAAAGATGTGAGCGAATTCAGAAAGCCATCCTTGGCGGAGAGGTTGAAGGAAATGCAAGATGCCAGGGAAACTGTTAGGAAATTCTTGTCTGAAAACTATGATGAACGAGTCAAGAAGTATAAAACGCAGACTGTGAGAACCTTTGAGACGGGGGATTTGATATTGTTGGCTGTTTCTAAGGCCAAGGGATCCTCTAAATTCTCCGCAAAATTCTATGGACCTTTCCGTGTGGTAGCTAAGGTGTCTGAAGTAAATTTCAGAGTGCGCGGAGTCAATTTGCACGATGAACAAGTTGTGCATATTGACAGGATGAAGGCATTCAGGGGCATGCGTCATAGAAAGCCCACAGCTGCTAAACGCGAGTGCTATCCTCGGAGAAGGATGATTCCTTTGGCTCGGGAAGGTGGGAGTGCCTGTCGTATCTCTCCCCGCCGAGAGATGTCCACACCACCGTTAGAGACCAAGACTGTTCCCGACCAGGAGAAAGGAGATTCTCATGACGAACCTACAGTGGTCGATGGGGCGTTCGACAGGGCACATTTCAGCCCTTATTTTCTGAGACCAAATCCTCGCCCTGCTGATCCCAGATGAAAGCGCATTGCCCCCCTCCATGTTTATACAGAGATATGCGGTTTTAAGATATTACTCAAGGTAATTCACTGTAGTTTGTGCAGGAGTTAGCTCTCCTCCTGCTGTTGTTCCTTGGTCCAAGATGGAAGGCAAAAATTTTGTGGAACGACACCGGAGGCCTATAACTTCTCCTCTCTTTATTTATTTATTTTTTTGTATCTTTATAACATGGCTCCCGTGAGCTTTTCCCTCCCGAATAGCGGGAGGTTTTCCTTACGGACAATAAGAATGTTTGGTAGATTGGTTAGTTTTTTTTTTTTTTTTTTTGGAAAGATACCTTTTGTCAAATTATATTGACAAATATTCGCACGCTTATCTTATCCTATTTCTTTAGTGCGAAGAACGTTGTTTTATCAGATAAGTAAACCGATCTCTCAAGCATTCTAATTGGACGAATGTGGCCATGTTTGTATATAAAGGGGGTTGAAGGGAATGCGGGGGACAGTGTGATATAAAATCTTGTGCAGAGACGCTTATAGTGCTCTCTTCGTTTTTTTTTTTTTTTTCGTGCTTGGTGATCTCTACGCATTCCTTGAGTGACCCCGGTCCGATCCCTACATAAGCAGAAATAAAGATAAGTACTTTTTTTTTTAATTTAACTAATTGTGAATTATTATTTACCTTTTTTATTTTTTTTTTGTGTTATACTCTTGCGTGTACGGTTTTATTGTGTTCAAGTTACTCTTACGGTAGGCCCCAGTATATTGCAACTTTGTGTGTTAACCCGTAAATAGTAACTTTTGTCACAGTGGACCATAACGTTTGATCGCAAATAAAATTATATTGTCGTGCATATGAGCCTTCAAAACACCTACAACCTCCGCCAATAGATGGCGCTTTCGCCTATTTCCGGTCTGGAAATAATGTGGGAATAGCTGACTGCTGTGATCCTGTTTCCTCGGGCAAATGTTTGTAAATACACGTTTATATTGGCCCTAGGAGGTAACGTAATGTAAATACCCGTTGAATGTTATTCTAGTTATATGTAATGTGTAGTAGAAGTGACAATAAAAGGAGGAGTGTTAGAAGTCTTGTTGCCGGTTGCTGTTGTTACTCTCGCCAACGCCACAGTCGCTACTTTTCTGGTAAGTCTCTCGTGTCCTCCCACCAGTGGTAAGGCCGAGAGATACTGCCAGAGGAAAGGAGATCCACTCGAGTGGTGGTTCTCGGAGGTCTTTGGGTGGACTGCAGGGTACAGCTGCAGAAGGAGAACAACGGGAGCCCGGGTAGGTAATCCACGAAGGAAGAAGCGGCGTCGTCGCGAAGAACCGGAGGGGTCAAGCCGCGACAATATTACTATACTTAACGATTTACTAATATACTTTACGCGATGTATTTGCATATTTGCTTAGCTTCTGAGTTATATATTCACTTAACAATGGCTATGATTTTCGACTTAATAATAGGTCACGGGACCAGAAATTTCGGTCTTAGATTTGGTGTGTTGTTAAATACGGTGTTTTATCATCAGATGCCAATTCAATTGACGAATCGATTGGTCCATATTGCCACAATATAATTTAATAGACCCAAATATGAACATTCAACTTTATATTCATATTGAATAGAAATAAAGATATGCAATTTGTAATCTAGCATGTTGGCCATAAGACAATCATTTTAAACAATAATAATGAATTTCGAGATTTAAAAGCTGGTTTATTAATATATTATAAGGTTGACCCAAAAGTTCGTAAACATATTATGATTATTTAAAAAGGCATATATTGGATCAAAATATCATTTATTTTACCAATATTTCAGTTGGCTGAACGCCAACCTTTATCAAGGTATTATAACATATTAATGTGTGTCCTATATTGATCCTATTATGATTATGATTTATATTTTGCAAGTGTTTACGAACTTTTGAGACAACCTTGGTAATATTGGTAACCTTAGTACAATTATAACAAAATTCTTATAGAAGAATGATTTAATCTCTGATGTTCTATATTAAGGGTGGCCAATCAGCAGGTGGGTCAAGTTTCAGAATTACAAGGTTGTCCCAAAAGTTGGTGAAAACTTGCAAAATATAAATCTTTATCATAATATGTTTACGAAATTTTGGGACAACCTTATATTTTCAAATAAATAGAATTATTGTTTTATATATCAGTATATCATATATTTATGTTGAATCTATAATCTTGGTCGATCCTATATGTGAGTTGAATCTGTCAGGACGTGGATGAAGATTATATGAATTTAGAATATATAGGATATAAACATATTATAACATGGCAAGATACCAGAGTAAAGTTTGGGAAAGAGGGGTGGACTCTAGCTGCCATGTGGCAGGCGCCAAAAACAGCATTCCTGTGTGGGGGAGGACAGAGTCTGGTTACATCTGCGGCAAGGAGAAGACGTGGCGACTTGCCTCCGGGCGTGTGGATGATCCTACAAGGAGAGACATCGGGTCAGCCTACAAGGCGGTGTAAGTCCAGACTGGACGTGTATTGTGTAGAGCGGAACACTTCACAAAAGTGACATCCACGGCGCCAAGGATTCTACTGACGGGGAGGTTGAAGGCAAGACCCACTGTTGTATTACTTCTGTTAAATTAGATACAATAAAGCGCTAACTTTAGCTGCATCCCTTCGAACTCACATGTGTATCTTTGTGGCATCCTGAGTAGACAAAGTACACGAATAACGTCTGGGTACGACGTAACAATATTTTAGCGATTTTTGAAAGATCCCAACAAAACTGGGAATTTTGCAGGAATGTGAATATCAAAGTAATTAAGTGCATATGTAGTTGTAACGTTTCCTATTTAGAAATAAGGGATAGTCACAATACTTTGTGTTTTAATATTTAATTACAACAAGGTTAACCATAATACATTGTAACACCAACATCATAATATATAAGCTAAACAAACTTATGCAAAATTACAAAAAAAAAGTACAATGTTGCCGACTGCCTAATTATGAAGAAAAATCAAAGAATAATTAAATATTTTACATAAATAAATACAAAGCATGTTACAGTAGTTAAATACCATATTATTATATTTTTTAAATGTCAATATAAATTTTAATGAAGTCTCAAAGGACTAAAAAAATAAAAAAAAAAAACGTCGGTAGACGAGTAGGTAACACCCTCGATTCCCGACAGCCATGAACCTGGTTCCCGCGTTAACAATTTGTTTAATATGTGGAGGTTATTCACTTATTATTCATTGTTGCAATTATCATAAACTAGGTTGCTCTTTTGAGCAGTACCTAATATAGTGATTTTAGAACTTCAAGGACTTATGAGAAGTCGGTAGCCGGCGTTATGAAAGTCAGTTTCCGACAGCCATGAACTGGGATCGAATCCCTCATTGTACACTTTTTTTCTGTGAAGAACTTGTTTATATTATTCATTGTAAATAACACAAGCTAGGTTGTTCTTTTTGAGTGGTTCCTAATAAAGTTATTTATGAACCTCAAAAAACGTTTGGCTTATTGGCTGATGCCAAATTATATATTAGCATCCAAACTATTTTAATTCAATTTTTTTCCATATGAGAATATTTCATCTTCACTTCAGCTAAACAATATTGTCACAGAATAATTATTTTGAATATTCTGTTGTTTATCATCATAAATATTTGCCTCGTCATCACCCCTTACCATGCTTGTAGATTATCACTTGTAAATTAAATTATATAAATAAAAAGCTTGCATTCTAATACTTTGTTACAATATTATAGAAATATTATTATTTTTCTGTGTATTTCCTCTTTTTATATAAACTTCTCTTTTCCTTTATTCCCCTTTTCTACCATGCATATGACGCGTAATTGCCGAAGTTTCGCTGGAGTTTATCCCCCTATTTTATAATTAATCTAATTATTTATATTAAATATTAAAAACAAACCTCTTATGTTTTAAATTTTCTAAAAATATTTATAGATTAAAATTTTATCTTAATCAGTGATCTAAAATGTTCATAGTTCTTCAATTGCCAGGAAGTGGTTGATCGAACGATCCGCCCATTCACTGTATATTTCAGGGATTGAAGTTATACGATTTGGTAGGTCTTATTGGACGATTCAATGCGTGGCATTGACATTTAACATATATTAACACAAAGCAATAACGCGCCATCTAAATATAAGTCCTTTTAAGTCCTTTGGGAGATTTAACCTCCAAAACCGTAGAGGGTGCGTCCCTGACGCAAGAGATACGCTCCACACCACCCCTACGTGCGAGACGACGAATGGCGGGCTTGGTGATTACCTGGATATTGTCATGAAGGACTTTGCGATGGCGCTTGGCGCCACCCTTTCCGAGTCCCTTGCCTCCTTTGCCGCGTCCAGTCATGATTCAGATGAGCTTTATAGTTTGCTGAAGAGCACTTCTCGAAGCAAATATTTGAATGTAATTCTACTGTCCTATAAGCTTATGTCCATAGTTTACTTGAAAATCATTTCTAAGATTCCATCCTTCAGTGTAGCATATAAAAGCAGAATGATCCAATACAGTATTAGAGCTCTGTGAAGCGGTCTGGTAGATTAAATTGGCGAAACCGCTGGGAGGGTTCACCACTGATGAGCCAAGCCCTCCCAATATATTTTTTCATCGCAGTAAGGACAGTAGAAGTTCGTTTTATGTATAAAAGAAACATCCGCGCTTTTGAGTCCTTTTATTTTATATATTTAACATATATCCTGAGAATTATTTATTTTTAATAACGTGGAATTTCTATCAGAAAGTTGCAGTACATTCATTGCGCGAGACGCGTTTCAAATCTATAAACAGTTTTACTAAATTCGTAAAACATTTATTGAAGTGGATAGTAGGATATATGGGAAAATTGATATTGCATATGAAGGTTGCCTGGTCGGCATTCCTAAATACTCAAAACATTTCAGCTAGAGGAGTTTTTTATTGCAGAAAAACTTCTCTGGACGAGGTATCCGAAGGATGTCGCACACCATGGAGAGGGTTAAAACATTTTAAAAGACATCCTCCTCCTTCTATGTCTTCCACTACTGAGGGTGGACCACAAGATCTCCATATCTTCCTCTTTCAATGCCTTCCTCTACTGAGGGTGGGCCACATGGTCTCTCCATATCTCCCTCCTTCAATGCCTTCCTCTACTGAGGGTGGGTCACATGGTCTCTCCATATCTCCCTCCTTCAGTACCTTCCTCTACTGAGGGTGGGCCACATGGTCTCTCCATATCTCCCTCCTTCAATGTTTTCCTCTACTGAGGGTGGGCCACATGGTCTCTCCATACTTCCTCCATCAATGTTTTCCTCTAATGAGGGTGGGCCACATGGTCTCTCCATACTTCCTCCATCAATGTTTTCCTCTAATGAGGGTGGGCCACATGGTCTCTCCATATCTCCCTCCATCAATGTTTTCCTCTAATGAGGGTGGGCCACATGGTCTCTCCATACTTCCTCCTTCAATGTTTTCCACTACTGAGGGTGGGCCACATGGTCTCCATACTTCTTCCGCCATCCTCTTCATCTTCACATGTCGTCTAGTCCATTGTTTTAGATCGTCTGTGTATCCCTGTCGTCTCCTTCCCTCGATTTCTTCCTCCGGAGCTTTACCTCCAACACTGTCAACAATGTCACTCCTGCTGATCCGCGCATCAAATGTCCAGAAAACTATATTAACTTTATCAGCTGGCGTTCAGTACCCATTCGATCGAGGACTTGATTATTTGTTACCATATCTGTCCAAGGAATTTTGAGAGCTCTTCTGGAAAGGTAGGTCTTGAAGGCTTCTATATTCGTTTGATTGAAGATTTCAGTAATGTCGACGACCCACAGTCATATGAGAGTATAGGTCAGATTAGGGTCTTTATCTGTCTTTGTTTCATCATAAAATATAAAGATATATAAAGTACTAAAATAGATAAGATAATGATGATGGAAATCACCTAATTCACTGTGAACAATAGGATCAGATATTCTTTGAAGACCATTTCAATGATATGCCATCAGGGGTAACAAATACTGACCTAGATTCAATTACCTTTGGAGGAAGAGTTAGATTATTACCATCTACAAGAATAATTAGTTATACATCAATTGTTGTACTTTCCATATATTAGTAAATTAAATTTTATTGCCCTCTATCGTTAAAATTTTACACAAATAAATTTACTGGCAATGCGTTTCTTTTTTAAATCTCTACAGACCTTACTGCAATGATATGATTTAATGAATTTGGCGAAACCGCTGAGAGGGTTCACTACTGATGAGCCAAGCCCTCTCATTCATTAAATCATATCATTGCAGTAAGGTCTGTAGAGATTTAAAAAAGAAACGCATTGCCAGTAAATTTATTTGTGTAAAATTTTAACTTTCCATATATATTGGAAATGTGAGGAAGGGCTTTTATTCGTGTGCCAAAATAATGGCTTCTTATATAAATGCATCAAAAGTAATACATTTTTTTTCTATATTCCTTGAATGTAGAGGGGTACCTATTTATGTTGATCAATTTAACAAAGCACCAACGTTGTTAGAACAGTTTAAATTTAGAAATCGCGATTTTAGTCTATGGGCCTTAGTCAAGCAGTGTACAAGACAAGACAGTCCAACAGAGAGTACAATGACCCGAGATAGCCACATCCATAGTACAAGACAGTCCAAAAGATAGTACAATGACCCGAGATAGCCAAAGTGCAAGTCAAAACAGTCCAACAGAGAGTACAATGACCCGAGATAGACACACCCAGAATCCAACACAAGACATTCCTACAGAGAGTACAATGACCCGAGATAGACACACCCAGAATCCAAGGCAAGACAGTTAAAGAGAGAGTATAATGACCCGAGATAGACGCACCCAGAATCCAAGACAAGATAGTCCAACAGAGAGTATAATGACCCGAGATAGACGCACCCAGAATCCAAGACAAGACAGTCCAACAGAGAGTACAATGACCCGAAATAGAGACACCCAGAATCCAAGACAAGACAGTTAAACAGAGAGTACAATGACCCGAGATAGACACACCCAGAATCCAAGACAAGCCCGTTAAACAGAGAGTATAATGACCCGAGATAGACACACCCAGAATCCAAGACAAGACAGTTAAACAGAGAGTACAATGACCCGAGATAGACACACCCAGAATCCAAGACAAGAAAGTCCAACAGAGAGTACAATGACCCGAGGTAGCCACAACCAGAGTACAAGAAAGTCCAACAGAGAATACAATGACCCGAAGTACCTACGCCCAATGTCCAAGACAGTTAAACAGAGAGTACAATGACCCGAAATACCTACGCCCAATGTCCAAAACAGTTAAACAGAGAGTTCAATGACCCGAAGTACCTACGCCCAATGTCCAAGACAGTTAAACAGAGAGTACAATGACCCGAAATACCTACGCCCAATGTCCAAGACAGTTAAACAGAGAGTACAATGACCCGTAGGTTGCCCCGGGCATGTTTGTCACACCTCTGGACATTACACAGCAATCAAAGGGCTGGTTTAACCTTTGTCGAAAACCTGTCAACCATTTTAGACTCAAACGGTTTTTCGTTCCTGAAGGGTTGTCCGGATTACACTGCAATACTGACTGAAATCCCTGCTATTATTCGAATAGCAACCGAACAAAGCATCCAAAGCGACATGGCGAAAATCCTAAATACTTCACATTACAGTCACTTCAAATACCTAAAAAATTCAATAACAGCAGAACGATATTTATTCACAACTATTCCTCTAGCAATTAAAAGATTTTTTTGCACAACTGAGACTCCTATGGACGATCTTCCCAGAAAATCGTTCAAAGCGCTGGAAGATTGATTTGACCCTAACTTGCGATCTGTGTAAAAACAGAATCCAAGACGAAATTATGCATATAATATTTGGATGCTCTTGCTTAGAGAAACAGAGGAAATAAATTTTGGGTGACTTACCCTGGTCTCAACCTGACTGCCAACAAATTTGCAGCTGGATGAACACACTGATGATTGATCAGGGTCTCTCCCTCAGTTTATATAAATTCTACAAGGCCGCAGTCAATGTCCGTTGGAGAATAATGGATTCGCCGAATGTCGTGGTTTGCTTGGAGGAAGAAGGCGAAGATTGAACGCGGCTGATTCCACACTAGCCCTCTCAATGATATCCTAACCTTGACATATCCTAAACATTGGTACTTTAATTTAAATATTTAATCATGTATGGTTCCTTTTGCTCTGTATGTTTATTTTTTGTATATATGGTTATATTTATTTTTGTTTGTTTTTTTCTTTATTCTCTCTTTGCTTTTTCCTTATTACCTCTTGTATTCTAGTTTTTACTTTTGAAACATCTTCCTTTGCTAAATCCTGTAGAGGGGAATCATGTATAGGGCTGGATGCCCCAAAAAAAGGCTTGTGTGTGTGTGTGAGTACAATGACCCGAAATACCTACGCCCAATGTCCAAGACAGTTAAACAGAGAGTACAATGACCCGAGGTACCTACGCCCAATGTCCAAGACAGTTAAACAGAGAGTACAATGACCCGAAGTACCTACGCCCAATGTCCAAGACAGTCCAATAGAGAGTACAATGACCCGAAATACCTACTCCCAATGTCCAAGACAGTTAAACAGAGAGTATAATGACCCGAAGTATCTACGCCCAATGTCCAAGACAGTCCAACAGAGAGTACAATGACCCGAAGTACCTACGCCCAATGTCCAAGACAGTTAAACAGAGAGTACAATGACCCGAAGTACCTACGCCCAATGTCCAAGACAGTTAAACAGAGAGTACAATGACCCGAGGTACCTACGCCCAATGTCCAGGACAGTCCAACAGAGAGTACAATGACCCGAAGTACTTACGCCCAATGTCCAAGACATTTAAACAGAGAGTACAATGACCCGAAGTATTTACGCCCAATGTCCAAGACAGTTAAACAGAGAGTACAATGACCCGAAGTACCTACGCCCAATGTCCAAGACAGTTAAACAGAGAGTACAATGACCCGAAGTACCTACGCCCAATGTCCAAGACAGTTAAACAGAGAGTACAATGACCCGAAGTACCTACGCCCAATGTCCAAGACAGTTAAACCGAGAGTACAATGGCCCGAAGTACCTACGCCCAATGTCCAAGACAGTTAAACAGAGAGTACAATAACCCGAGATAGACACACCCAAATCCAAGACAAGACAGTCCAACAGAGAGTACAATGACCCGAGGTACCTACGCCCAATGTCCAAGACAGTTAAACCGAGAGTACAATGGCCCGAAGTACCTACGCCCAATGCCCAAGACAGTTAAACAGAGAGTACAATGACCCGAGATAGACACACCCAGAAACCAAGACAAGATAGTCCAACAGAGAGTACAATGACCCGAGGTACCTACGCCCAATGTCCAAGACAGTTAAACAGAGAGTACAATGACCCGAGATAGACACACCCAAAATCCAAGACAAGACAGTCCAACAGAGAGTACAATGACCCGAGGTACCTACGCCCAATGTCCAAGACAGTTAAACATAGAGTACAATGACCCGAGGTAGCTACGCCCAATGTCCAAGACAGTTAAACATAGAGTACAATGACCCGAGGTAGCTACGCCCAATGTCCAAGACAGTCTAGCAGTGAGTACAATGACCCGAGGTAGGCAGTGTCCAAGACAAGACAGTCCAGCAGAGAGTACAATGACCCGAGGTAGCCAGTGTCCAAGACAAGACAGTCCAGTAAAGAGTACAATGACCCGAGGTAGCCAGCGTCCAAGACAGTCCAACAGAAAGTACAATGGCCCGAGGTAGCCAGTGTCCAAGACAAGACAGTTCAGCAGAGAGTACAATGACCCGAGGTCGCCAGCGTCAAAGACAAGACAGTCCAACAGAAAGTACAATGACCCAAGGTAGCCAGTGTCCAAGACAAGACAGGTCAGCAGAGAGTACAATGACCCGAGGTAGCCAGCGTCAAAGACAAGACAGTCCAACAGTGAGTACAATGACCCAAGGTAGGCAGTGTCCAAGACAAGACAGTCCAACAGAGAGTACAATGACCCGAGGTAGGCAGTGTCCAAGACAAGACAATCCAGGAGAGAGAACAATGACCCAAGGTAGCCAGCGTTCAAGACAAGACAGTCCAACAGAAAGTACAATAACCCGAGGTAGCCAGTGTCCAAGACAGTCCAGCAGAGAGTACAATGACCCAAGGTAGCCAGAGTCCAAGACAAGACAGTCCAGCAGAGAGTACAATGACCCGAGGTAGCCAGTGTCCAATACAAGACAGTCCAACAGAGAGTACAATGACGTGAGGTAGGCAGTGTCTAAGACAAGACAGTCCAACAGGGAGTACAATGACCCGAGGTAGGCAGTGTCCAAGACAAGACAGTCCAACAGAGAGTACAATGACCCGAGGTAGCCAGAGTCCAAGACAAGACAGTCCAACAGAGAGTACAATGACCCGAGGTACCCAGTGTCCAAGACAAGACAGTCCAACAGAGAGTACAATGACCCGAGGTACCCAGTGTCCAAGACAAGACAGTCCAACAGAGAGTACAATGACCCGAGGTACCCAGTGTCCGAGACAAGACAGTCCAACAGAGAGTACAATGACCCGAGGTACCAAGTGTCCAAGACAAGACAGTCCAACAGAGAGTACAATGACCCGAGGTACCCAGTGTCCAAGACAAGACAGTCCAGCAGTGAGTACAATGACCCGAGGTACCCAGTGTCCAAGACAAGACAGTCCAGCAGTGAGTACAATGACCCGAGGTACCCAGTGTCCAAGACAAGACAGTCCAACAGAGAGTACAATGACCCGAGGTACCCAGTGTCCAAGACAAGACAGTCCAGCAGTGAGTACAATGACCCGAGGTACCCAGTGTCCAAGACAAGACAGTCCAACAGAGAGTACAATGACCCGAGGTACCCAGTGTCCAAGACAAGACAGTCCAGCAGTGAGTACAATGACCCGAGGTACCCAGTGTCCAAGACAAGACAGTCCAGCAGTGAGTACAATGACCCGAGGTACCCAGTGTCCAAGACAAGACAGTCCAGCAGTGAGTACAATGACCCGAGGTACCCAGTGTCCAAGACAAGACAGTCCAACAGAGAGTACAATGACCCGAGGTACCCAGTGTCCAAGACAAGACAGTCCAGCAGTGAGTACAATGACCCGAGGTACCCAGTGTCCAAGACAAGACAGTCCAACAGAGAGTACAATGACCCGAGGTACCCAGTGTCCAAGACAAGACAGTCCAGCAGTGAGTACAATGACCCGAGGTACCCAGTGTCCAAGACAAGACAGTCCAACAGAGAGTACAATGACCCGAGGTACCCAGTGTCCAAGACAAGACAGTCCAGCAGTGAGTACAATGACCCGAGGTACCCAGTGTCCAAGACAAGACAGTCCAACAGAGAGTACAATGACCCGAGGTACCCAGTGTCCAAGACAAGACAGTCCAACAGAGAGTACAATGACCCGAGGTACCCAGTGTCCAAGACAAGACAGTCCAACAGAGAGTACAATGACCCGAGGTACCCAGTGTCCAAGACAAGACAGTTCAGCAGTGAGTACAATGACCCGAGGTACCCAGTGTCCGAGACAAGACAGTCCAACAGAGAGTACAATGACCCGAGGTACCCAGTGTCCAAGACAAGACAGTCCAACAGAGAGTACAATGACCCGAGGTACCCAGTGTCCAAGACAAGACAGTCCAGCAGTGAGTACAATGACCCGAGGTACCCAGTGTCCAAGACAAGACAGTCCAACAGAGAGTACAATGACCCGAGGTACCCAGTGTCCAAGACAAGACAGTCCAGCAGTGAGTACAATGACCCGAGGTACCCAGTGTCCAAGACAAGACATTCCATCAGTGAGTACAATGACCCGAGGTACCCAGTGTCCAAGACAAGACAGTCCAGCAGTGAGTACAATGACCCGAGGTACCCAGTGTCCAAGACAAGACAGTCCAACAGAGAGTACAATGACCCGAGGTACCCAGTGTCCAAGACAAGACAGTCCAGCAGTGAGTACAATGACCCGAGGTACCCAGTGTCCAAGACAAGACAGTCCAACAGAGAGTACAATGACCCGAGGTACCCAGTGTCCAAGACAAGACAGTCCAACAGAGAGTACAATGACCCGAGGTACCCAGTGTCCAAGACAAGACAGTCCAACAGAGAGTACAATGACCCGAGGTACCCAGTGTCCAAGACAAGACAGTCCAGCAGTGAGTACAATGACCCGAGGTACCCAGTGTCCAAGACAAGACAGTCCAACAGAGAGTACAATGACCCGAGGTACCCAGTGTCCAAGACAAGAGAGTCCAACAGAGAGTACAATGACCCGAGGTACCCAGTGTCCAAGACAAGACAGTCCAGCAGTGAGTACAATGACCCGAGGTACCCAGTGTCCAAGACAAGACAGTCCAGCAGTGAGTACAATGACCCGAGGTACCCAGTGTCAAAGACAAGACAGTCCAACAGAGAGTACAATGACCCGAGGTAGGCAGTGTTCAAGACAAGACAGTCCAGCAGTGAGTACAATGACCCGAGGTACCCAGTGTCCAAGACAAGACAGTCCAGCAGTGAGTACAATGACCCGAGGTACCCAGTGTCCAAGACAAGACAGTCCGACAGAGAGTACAATGACCCGAGGTACCCAGTGTCCAAGACAAGACAGTTCAGCAGTGAGTACAATGACCCGAGGTACCCAGTGTCCAAGACAAGACAGTCCAGCAGTGAGTACAATGACCCGAGGTACCCAGTGTCAAAGACAAGACAGTCCAACAGAGAGTACAATGACCCGAGGTAGGCAGTGTTCAAGACAAGGCAGTCCAGCAGTGAGTACAATGACCCGAGGTACCCAGTGTCCAAGACAAGACAGTCCAACAGAGAGTACAATGACCCGAGGTAGGCAGTTTTCAAGACAAGACAGTCCAGCAGTGAGTACAATGACCCGAGGTACCCAGTGTCAAAGACAAGACAGTCCAACAGAGAGTACAATGACCCGAGGTAGGCAGTGTTCAAGACAAGACAGTCCAGCAGTGAGTACAATGACCCGAGGTACCCAGTGTCAAAGACAAGACAGTCCAACAGAGAGTACAATGACCCGAGGTAGGCAGTGTTCAAGACAAGACAGTCCAGCAGTGAGTACAATGACCCGAGGTACCCAGTGTCAAAGACAAGACAGTCCAACAGAGAGTACAATGACCCGAGGTAGGCAGTGTCCAAGACAAGACAGTCCAACAGAGAGTACAATGACCCGAGGTAGGCAGTGTTCAAGACAAGACAGTCCAGCAGTGAGTACAATGACCCGAGGTACCCAGTGTCAAAGACAAGACAGTCCAACAGAGAGTACAATGACCCGAGGTAGGCAGTGTCCAAGACAAGACAGTCCAACAGAGAGTACAATGACCCGAGGTAGGCAGTGTCCAAGACAAGACAGTCCAGCAGAGTACGGACTGACGGCAGCTGTCGCGGAAGTCCGGCGGAAGAACACCCCGGTGTCATCTGGCCCTCCCTCCCCGCCCTCCATCCATCACGTGGCTACCAGGCCCGCGTTCCCACGTGGCCGTGCAATTACCGCAGCAGCTAAATGGCGCTCGGCTTCACTGCCCTTCTTTTTTTCTTCCTTCTTTGTATGCATCACCTTCTAGCGGACATTATCAGCGTGATAGCAATATGCTCCGTTCTCACATGTGTAGCACTAAAGGAACAGACTACTTGCTATGTGATGTATTGGAAGATATTGTGCAGGGAGAGAAAGAGGTTTAAGAAGAATCAAAACGAAGTAGGCAGATCTATCCAACCAGAAGTCTGCTTCCAGCATAACTCTTGCGAAGATATCCGTATTCAATGAAAATCTAGGATCATCTTTCGCTCTAATTTTATTTGTGTCCAACTTTTTTTTACCGATTCTATGAATGATTGCACACTGGTTTTATCTGTCCAGCTGGCAGTTTAATACACTTTAAATTTGCATATCTAACTAAACCATTAACACAATCTACATAAAAAGAAACATTTTAACTAGATTTAGGTAATAGGCGCGAACAATCCCATTTTATGAGCATCAGAATATATATAAATGGAAGGCGAAGTTTCTTACTATACAGCCTATGTGTTTGAACAAACATGCTGACCACCGTCCGTATTGTTTGGTTGAAGTCTCAGCACGGCTAGGTTCCAATGTAGGCGCAGATATAACCATGGTATACACGCTGGCGTTCTGTCTGAATTTGCCAAAACTGGTGTTGAGGCTCATTCTTTATCATCGCTAGTAAAGGTTGCTACTAGAGAGATGTATACTGCTATCATTATGATACACAATTAAAAGGGAGAGGTGCCTCTTTTGGTACATACATACATCCATATATATGTATATATGTAGAAATTTTGCCGGGAGGAAATTGATCTATAAAAGAATGGGAGGCCTCTCCCGTCAAAATAAACGTCAAAACTACACGCCATCTAGTGACCGTCACCGCAAACGGGTCGGTGACAAAGCCACAAGACCAGCTTTGACAAACTGAGAAGCTCTCACCTATGACCATGGTTTCAGGCTAATGGCCCTTGTCAGTCTAAAGAACATATAAAATTTTAACCAATTTTTTAGATATATATACAACTATCTTTTGAACTGGGAAAGAGAGGGAAAATTTTGAGGAAATTGCTTTTGTATTATGTTTGTCTTTTTTCTCTTTGACCAAATATTTTAGGTAATTGTGTGAAATAATTGAATTGTATAAGCTTGTATATAGTAAATTTGATATGATGTTAGAAATGTATTGACGCAAATATCCCTGAGTTTGGGATATCGCGTTATAGAATGTTGATAAAGTTAAAGAAAAATATAAAAAACAGAAAAAGTATAAAAATAGAACAGTTGTTGTTCAAGCCAAAACTCAAGTATACAGAGATTGACATCGATGTAGAGGCGTTGGTGCTCGACATGTTAAGTTATCCCTATATGATGTTGGTAAAGTTGACTGCGATACTATACTGCGGTTTTTTTACTCGTCAATGTGGAAGCCGATTTGGCAACCGTGGTGGTTGTAGGGCAAGTGAATGTGTCTGTGTGATGATTGGCACAAATAGAAATGTAATAAAGTCTTCTTCTTCTTCTTTTTTATCTCCACTCAATCATATCTGGGTGAAGTAGAATGCGTCTGCCTTTGTCATTAAGATTGGGAGCACTACTCAGTGGCAGGCCGACTTAGTTCCAAAAGAAATGGCCGCCTCTGACATGAGGAACAGACAATATATGCAGCCGCTCCTAACATGGAGTACAAACGCTGCTCATCCTGTATCCCTGGATTAGGAGCCCTTACAGGGTACTATCAGCCGGGCCAGCAAAGCCCAGGTTTTTTAGCGAGCTTGTTACTGCTCCTCCTCCTCCTTTTTCATCCGGGCTTGGCAAAGGCGGAGTTATGTAATAAAGTGATACGACGGTGTATGTGTAGCAGCTAAGTGATATGTGAAGTAAGTGTTAGTGATTAAAGGGGATACTTCAAATTACGAATGAAGACATTAAGACGCGAATGTTTATTTTCACAAATAAATCAAACTTCTACTTTTACTTATAAAAGCATAATGATCCAATACAGTATTAGAGCTCTAAAGAAGCGGTCTGGTAGATTAAATTGGCGAAACCGCTGAGAGGATTCACCCCTAATGAGCAAAGCCCTCCCAATATTCTTTCATCGCAGTAAGGATAGTAGTAGTTTGATTTATTTGTGAAAATAAACATTCGCGTCTTGATGTCTTCATTCGTTAGAGTTATATATACATTATATTTGAGTCGCTAAAATCAAGTCGAGCTATTTTTCTGTATCATATTCCTTATTACAATCAACACCATAGGTTGACGTATTTAGTTATATATCTTTATTATATCAATTGTTTCTTTATTAAAGACGAATCTGACTCAATCGAAAACGAAGTTCGAATTGATTTTTTGATATTGATTTAATATATAAGGTGGGATCAATAAATAAGGTGAATTATAATTTATTTTAAAAAATAAGAACGCGATATTAAAAATTAGGACTTGATTTATTCAAAATAATCACCTTGGCTTTCTATACATCGTCTCCATCGTTCTGGCAACTTGTAAATACCCTCTTTATAGGCACTCTTAGGAAGCGTGTGAAAAAAATCTTGCACCACTTTCTGGACATCTTCATCCGAGTCAAATCGCTTTCCCTTTAACTCCTTCTTTAGTAGTCCAAAAAGGAAATAGTCAGAGGGGGCTAGGTCTGGACTATATGCAGGATGTTCTAAAACTTCAAAACCTAATTTAATGATTGTAGATACAGTTTAACATGATGTATGCGTCCTTGCATTATCATGAAGGAAGAGAACACCTTCACTAAGCTTCCCTCTTCTTTTGTTTCTTATACCGGGCTTTAGCTTATTTACAATAATGTCACAATAAAGGTCGCTGTTCATACGTTGCCTTGAGGATAAAAAATCAAGACAGATTGGTCCATCAACATCCCAAAAAATTGTTAACCAAACTTTACCGGCCGAACGTTGAGACCTGATTTTTTTTGTTCTTGGAGAGTCGCCTCGTTTCCATTCCATAGATGCACGTTTTGTCGAAGGATCATAATGATAACACTAACTCTCATCTCCAGTTACAATTTGGTCAAGGAAATGATCACCTTCCTCTTCATACCGCTTTAACAGAGCCTTTGAAACCCGAATACGGTTAAGTTTTTGGTCCAAATTAAGGAAATGTGGAATCCCTCTGCAGCATATTTTTCTAAATTGCAATTGTTCTTTAATAATGGTGTGCACAGTTCCATAGTTTATATTCAAATTGTCGGCTATGGTAAAAATGGATATTTTCTATCCTCCAAAATTAAGTTTTCAACCGCATTTATCGTGCTTGGCGTCGCTGTAACACTTGGTCGTCCAGGTCGCTCAATATCGGTACATGTGATTCGTCCATTTTTGAACTCGTTAACCCATTTATAAATGTTTTTTGAGACAAAAAAAGACTCGCCATAGATATTTTTTATTCTTTGGCATATTTGAGATGTTTGAATACCTTCTGCATTCAAGAAATGAATAACTGCACGTTGTTCAAGCGTGGTGCAATCCTTCAAGGGAGCTTCCATTTTAGTTTATTTATAAGTCTCGCGCCGCGCGTGGGAAAAAAGAACAGAACACCTTAAATAGTCTTTCGATGTTATATTTTAATATTCTGTGGTTTAAATTATTTTTGCTTTTTTGATTTTTAAGAAATAAGATAATTCACCTTATTTATTGATCCCCCCTTGTATTTTAAAAAAATGACTTATTTGGTGAAGGTTAGTTTAGTGGGGTTGGACATGACTACGTACGATTACAATGGTGCTCGTGAGTGGTGCTTAACGAATGAATAGGTGTTGCTACACACATACGATATATCTTATGCTAAAGATGAGAGAGAGAGAGAACTTGGACCTAGTGGTTACGTTTTGTTAAGTAAAAGTTGGTTATGTGCCTAAATGAGTTCATTAAAGAAATAGAAAAAAGTGTGTAATTCACACATCAGAAAGAGTAACCTAAGTTAAATCACAAGTGTGGAAGTAGAAAGGAAGTAACACCATTAGACGTGCGGCGGGGGAGGGGCGTGTCAAAAGCGGGCTTTTAGTATCAAATGACCGGATGACCAATTAGGCCAATAAATAGGGGGAAGTCCGATCACACCTCCCTGCGGTCTCCCCTGAACCCTTGAAATATTTAGTCAAATTCTGAACCATTTTCAAGGTAACTAACATGGCAACGGCATCCATTTTCCAATAAAGAGCAAAACCGATATCTACATAAAGGATATTGAGACTGCTGTGATAGAGTTGCATGGAGAAATCTGGTGCTCATCATTGGACATGACAACAACAACAGAAAATTGACATGGACCCAGAGCAGCAGCCTTACACATCCGAGATAGAGGGCATTGCGACTGCTGTAATAGAGATACATGGAGATATCTGAGGCTCTTCATTGGACACGACAACAACAGAAAATTGACATGGACCCAGAACTTTACACACCCAAGATAGAGGACATTGAGACTGCTGTGATAGAGATGTTTGGAGACATCTGAAGCTCTTCTTTGGACACGACAACAACAACAGAAAATTGACATGAACCCAGAGCAGCAGCTTTACACGCCTAAGATAGAGGACATTGCGACTGCTGTGATAGAGATGTATGAAGACATCTGGAGCTCTTCATTGGACACGACAACAACAGAAAATTGACAAGAACCAGAAATTTACACACCCAAGATAGAGGACATTGCGACTGCTGTGATAGAGTTGCATGGAGACATCTGGTGCTCATCATTGGAAAGGACAACAACAACAACAGAAAATTGACATGGACCCAGAGCAGCAGCCTCAAAAACCCAAGATAGAGGGCATTGCGACTGCTGTGATAGAGATGTATGGAGACATCTGAGACTCTTCAATGGACACGACAACAACAACAACAGAAAATTGACATGGACCCAGAACAGCAGCTTTACACACCCAAGATAGAGGACATTGCGACTGCTGTGATAGAGATACATGTATATATCTGAGGTTCTTTATTGGACACGACAACAACAACAGAAAATTGACACGGACCCAGAACAGCAGCTTTACACACCCAAGATAGAGGACATTGCGACTGCTGTGATAGAGATACATGTATATATCTGAGGTTCTTTATTGGACACGACAACAACAACAGAAAATTGACATGGACCCAGAACAGCAGCTTTACACACCCAAGATAGAGGACATTGCGACTGCTGTAATAGAAATGCATGGAGACATCTGAGGCTCTTCATTAGAAACAACAACAACCAATTAAGCAGCTTGCGTGGAAATGTATTTTTATGATATGTATTGATTGTATGTTGGGTAAATTTGACGTACTTGGATTATTCAGTACGAGTTTTTAATGTGAAAGATGAATTTAAAAGATTTTGTTAAATGTGTTGTTTAGAAAGTTATGGTTCTGATGAGGCATCCAAGTCAATTAGAGTGTTGAAAATCTTTAAAATCATTTGGTGTTGAATGTAACAACGGTTCACACGACCTGGGAGGAATATGGCGGTTAATTGGATTATTGTAAAAACATCTGCAGGTAGGTAGCTGAACAGTAATAAGTTGATAGGTTTTCTAATATTTTTATTTAAAGGGCGATCTTTGTGTGGAATTTAACTTTATTGGGATTGAAAAATTGAGCTATTTTTGACGATTATGATTATCTTTAAAATAAATCAGTTTTCTACTGACCTCTTACTGCAACGATAAAAATAATGGGAGGGCCGATCAGCCAGGCCCTCTCGTTATTTTTATCATTGCAATAAGGACAGTAGAAAATTGATTTTTTTTTCAAAAAGAATCATACGCGTCAAAAATAGTTGAAATTTCTCATAATGATGGCGTGCTATTGCATTCATATTTATTGGGATTACATGATACATAAGTTGTAAAAGTGGAAACTCTGATCTGCATTACAATGGTTGCATGGTGAAGGTGGTAGGCTGTCTGGATTCTCTTTTTAAATTGTACCGAGGTGTATTATAGTGGAATGGCTGGTTGTAGATGTGTATGGCTGGTTGAAACTTACTATAGTCGTGTGTGTGATTGAAGATGACTATGACCGTTTAAAACGGCTGTGATTTGTTAGAGATGGTTATGTTTGTTAAGGAAGATTATAGTTGGTTTAAAGATGGCTGGCGTTGAATCCTTTATAGAGAGTTCTGTTTGCTAGCTCTGTGCTATGGCGGTTCCCTGGAGGTCTATAGACAACCATCATGACTGGGTGAAGTAGAATGCGTCTGACTTTGTCATTGAGACTTGGAGCATTACTCAGTGGCAGGCCGACTTAGCTTCAAAAGAAAAGGCCGCCTCTGACATGAGGAAGGGATGCCATGTGCAGCCGTTCCTAACATGGAGTACAAATGCTGCTCTGGCTGAAGGCCTTGCCTCTCAGACTTTAATGACCGATATGTCCTCACTTCTTTTTTCTAGATTTAATTCATTTTGTCTCCTCTCTAATTGTAAATACGCTGCTGTATCACCTCATAAGCATCTACTTATATATTTGCCTTATTCTGTCTGTTTGTCTGTTTGAAGCTCACGGATGGGATTTTTCATAACCATCGGTGGTTCAGTGGTAGAATGCTCGCCTGCCACGCGGGCGGCCCGGGTTCGATTCCCGGCCGATGCATTTTTTTTTTTTTTTACAATTTTTAAAACTCATTTATATATTATACAAGAATGACATCCACGGCGCCAATTTATAATTGTAACGAATAGTATTTTGATTAAAACATTTTTAAAACACACAGTTTGGAACGGGACGTTTCACAAGAGTGACATCCATGGCGCCAATTTATAATTGTAACGAATAGTATTTGAATTAAAACGTTTTTAAAATATATACGCACTCGCGTAAAACCCGGGCGTTGCCCGGGCCATTCGTCTAGTAAATAAATAAATGCTGCTCATCCTGTATCCCTGGATTAGGAGCCCTTACAGGGGTACTATCAGCCGGGCCAGTTGAGCACAGGTTTTTTAGTGAGCTTGTTACTGCTCCCCTCCTCCTTTTTCATCTGGGCTTGGGACCGGCAAAGGTGGCGTTTGGAGGTCTATAGGATTTTCTCTGGTAATGGATGTAAATAAAAGTGAAGGGGATGGAAGAAGATATGAGGGTGAGATATTTTTAATTTGTGTTTGAAAGTTAAGAATCTCTTTTTTGAAAGCAACGTTGTTATGATTAGTTGATTTGTGGAATGAAGCATTTTATAGACTAAACAATGGTGAAAATAGCTTTTCACTAGGTGAGGTGAATTGATATTTATGACTGATGTTGTAATAAGGACACGGTGAAATTTCTAAGTGATGCTATACCGTGGGTAGTCGGTTTACATTTCAAAATGCCGAAAAAAATATTTTAAATGAGTAAATTTTAGTTATATGTGGTTTGTATTTTATTTAAAACGAATATGTAAAAAGGGGTGTGAAGTCTAACAGTTGATTGAAAACAATAGTTAACAATGTCAAAGATAAAATTATTATAAACCATGTATGAATTGAAGTTTTTTTTTGTAACCAAAAATAAATTTATAATTTTAATGATACAATTATTTATATATATATTTTAATGATACTTTATGAACATTTACAAATAATTGAGTTGAAAAAGGTTCTAATATTTTAGGTTACATGGCATATATGAAGAGAAATATGTGATTGAGACAAACTTTGAATTTGGTGAGATGGTAAAAATTAAATTGAGGAAACTTTGATAAAATGTGAGATAAGAATTAAAAACCATTATGTTATAAATGAAATGGATAATGGATTTTAATTTGCAGGGGATAAAAATTTATATGAAATAACTGTGAAAAAAATATACTTGACATTCAATTGCAGATAAAAATGAGTTGTATTCTCACAGTACAAAAGTGTTTGCTGGAGTGTAGGTTAGAATTTTGACAGGTTTTTTAAACTTTATTTTTTAACATATTCGCTTTCAGGGAGCTCTCAATTTCCTTAAAGAATGTCAGATTTAAATATATCAAATGTTTAAGTTTGCCATTTTTGTTTCTCGCGGGGTACCTTCAAACTCATCTTAAGAATTAATACAAAGCAATAACGCGCCATCTATACACAACGAATGAAGACATCAAAACGCGAATGTTTATTTCCACAAATAAATCAAACTTCTACTGTCCTTACTGTGATGAAAAATATTGGGAGAGCTTGACTCATCAGTGGTGAACCCTCCCAGCAGTTTCGCCAATTTAATCTACCAGAACGCTTCTTCAGAGCTCCAATACTGTATTGGATCATTCTGCCTTTGTATGCAACACTAAGGGTGGAATCTCAAAAATGGCATTTAAGCAAACTATGGACATAAGATTCTAGGACAATAGAATTAAATATATATATTTGCATCGAGCAATGCTTT
>CP092868.1:100620689-100703977 GCA_030710605.1 Cordylochernes scorpioides
GCCTGTTATCCAAATCCCACTTTTTTGTGAATGCGAAGAGATATCCACTAGCTCTTGTTGTTTTGAAATAATATTGTCAATGTAAAGCATTAAATCTAATTCATTATTGATTATATGATTCTTTAAAGTCGATCCCTGTATTTTTAAAAGTTGAACTGGTTTAATAAAGTTACCATACAAACTAATTATATATTTTTTACAGTTGAATATAAAATCTTTGTTTGCTGTCTACGTATTTTAAGTTTGTTGTCTTTACACCACGCATTTTATTTTTCTCTATTGCATTTTCAATTGCATGCTTAAGAATTTTTACATCAGTATTCCAGCATATTACTCTCTGTTACATCAAACGGAATAACCAATAATTTCGCTATTAGATTCCTGAATTTTGTTGAAAGATCATTCATTATGTTGTTCGAAATAGATGGAGATTTGTTTGTTTTGTTCCCTCTTATATTTCTTGTAATCTTAGTCAATCAGAAGTTATAAAGTTGGGGAAACTCACCTGTCCTGCTTCTCCTCCGGCTGACTCCGGACACATCCGGGCCAGCACCGCGCAAAACTGGAAACACCACCACGTCGTGTTCTTTTTATATACCTGGTGGTGTTGACACGCGGGAGTTGCTTAAATATAAGCCCTCCCAATATTATTTCATCGCAGTAAGGACAGTAGAAGTTTGATTTATTTGCGAAAAGAAACATTCTCGTCTTAATATCTTCATTCGTTATATATAGATGGCGCGTTATTGCTTTGTATTAATTTAAACCTAACTTGTCCTTATTGTTTGCGGAAGAGCATTGCTCGATGCAAATATTTGAATGTAATTTTACTGTCCTTAAAGCTTATGTCCATAGTTTGATTAAATACCATTTCTAAGATTCTACCCTTCAGTGCAGCATATAAAAGCAGAATGATCCAATACAGTATTAAAGCTCTAAAGAAGCGGCCTGGTAGATTAAATTGACGAAACCGCTGGGAGGGTTCACCACTGATGAACCAAGTTCTCCCAATATTTTTTTCAGCGCAGTAAGGATAGTGGAAGTTTGATTTATTTGTGGAAATAAACATTTGCGTCTTAATTTCTACATTCGTTAAATATAAATATATTTACAGAGTAAATCATATCAAATATTAACACTTTCTGTTCCAGCTGTCTGAATACTGGTCACTAGATCTTTAACTTTTATATTATTCTCCTGGTCTTGTGGAAGCGACGAAAATATCTTAATTATTCTAACTTATAGGCTAGATTATTTTTGTAAATATGAACAACCACTAGTGATTTAAAAAAAAAACATTTGTAATATTTTTTTCAGGGTATCACGCATTCTAAAACACCATGTGTCAATAGATTTCTACTTAAAGTATATCCTTACTATTTTGAAAAGTCTTAATTCTTTTAAATAAGAGAGCAGGTTACCCCGTGTATGTTTGGTATACCTCTGGACATTGCACAGCCATCAAAGAGCAGGCTGCAAATTTGTTGTCAACTATTTTGGACTCAAAGGGCTTCTTATTCTTGAAGGGTTGTACGGACTATAATGCTATACAGACTGAAATACCCGGTATTATTCGAATAGCAACTGAACAAAGCATTCAAAAAGACAAAGCTCAAATCTTGAATACCTCTCATTACAGTCACTTCAAACATTTAAAAATTTCAATAACAGCAGAACTATATCTATTCACAAATACTCCTCTGATATATAAAATACTTTTTGTGCAACTGAGACTGCTATGGGTGTTCTTTACAGAAAATCGATCAAAGCGCTGGAAGAGAGAGGATATGGTTTTACGGGCTACTAACCAAAGTGTATGATTTTTGAGCCCAGTGAGCGCTGGAAGACTGATTGTTTTTCAACTTGTTATTTATGTAATATCAGAATACAAGATGAAATCATTCATACAATATTTGGCTGCTTTTGTTTAGAGAAACAGAGAAAATAACTTTTAGTCGACTAATCCATGTCTCAATCCGATAATCAGAAAATATATAATTGGATGAATACAATGATGTTTGATCAAGGTCTTCTCTTTGGTTTATATAAATTCTACAAGACCTCAGTCACCGTTTGGAGGAGATTAATAGAATCGCCGAATGTCATGATCCATTTGGATGAGGAAAGCGAATACTAAAACGCGGCTGATTCCACACTCGTCTTTTCATTGATACGCTAACCTATGCACGGTGGATTCTATGGCCACTTGACATGCGTCGGACCTGTAGGCTGTTGTTGGGTTTTGTGCTGTCTGTAGTATAGGAACTCCATCTATGTTTCTTTCTTGTGGTGAATCTGTATAAGACCGGTGGTCTTAATAAAGCTGTATGTGTGTATTAAGAATATATATAGAGAGAAAGGGAGAGATCTCTAGACAGCACTTCAAGCGAAATAAACCCAGTTTAGAGTAGTGCTAGGTGAAAGTTTCTCTGTTAATTCCTACACAAGATATTCAACGATCGAATTGTTGAACTGTCGTTTTAGATAGAAACCCGCCCAGAGCAGGAATATTACCTCAATGTCCCCCAACACTATTTTTGCACAAGTTCAATTTTACAAGAGAGATCAAGTAACCAAATGGGCGTATGACATAGTTATAAAATCAATAGATTTAAATCTCCTGGGTATTAATGAAACAAATGTTCCAGGTTTCTGGAGATGGGTTTCTTTATATTTATATGCAAAATTTATCCGAATATTTAAATGTATATAAAAATCAGTTATCATCTTAACGGCGTTTATATGTTTCTATGTACTCCTGTAGATGGGCAGAGATGGCTGAAAGCTTGAGATTACGTTTATTAAAGATAAAGAAACTTGTAAGTATTATCACGTATTCAGAAACATAAGTATTATCACGTATACAGAAACAGAAATTCATTCACCGTTGGTAAGAAAAAATGTTTTTTTTTTTAAATTAATATATATACATGCAAATTATCTTGTTTTTTTTTTACCATCAAAACTATAGCAAGCTAGACATATATAATATTATTCCTATTCAAAAAATTTACTCATTTTTAATTTACATTTCATAGAGTAATTTAGTTTTTATATTTAATTAAAGAAAATTAATCTATACACCATAATTAGATTATAACAATCGCAACATTTTTTCCAGCTCCACAAACTCATTTACAGAATCCTGTAGCACTTGTTTAATAGTTACAAATGCAAACGAGGGCTACTAGTTAGAGAAACTAACCACCGTCAAATAGCCATTCACCTAAATGTAACAACATTTACCTAATTAGGTACTATATAATGGAACAAGAAAATGTAATACTTACAAGCGCCTAATCCGCTTTCCAATCTTTTTGGGCTTAAAAAAGCACCGTCTGCAACAATCCCATGGTTTTGTTAAAGTATCCATTTATTTTTGGAAATATTTTATAACAACTATACTATTATATAACAAACATATATATAGTTTCCTACAAAATTTTATTTTTAAAAGTACATTTGGTATCAAAATGTATGTGAAATATTTACCTTGTGCTATGTAATTTTCTACAACAACCCCAATCTGCAGTTTAGAAATGATGAAAATTATTTGTGACTATTCTGACTGGAATACATCTTTCTTTTTAAAAATTGATTTACCCTGTTCAAAATTTCCAGCATTATTTTTTTGCTGAAAAATTGTCACAGCTACTTCAAATTGTACCATCATTTTATTTCAGAGCATATTTTTGGCCACTTTGGAAGATTAGGTGATCTCTAGAAATCGCCCAGGGATTTCCTGATTATCTTTCTTCATGTTTTTTTATTATTATACCTAGTATACGTGGTGCAGGCCATGATAATCATAGTGGGTAGTTAGCGACTGCTTTTACTGTAAGTACACCACATGTCTGCTGAAAAATTGTCACAACGAGTTCGAATTGTACCACTACTTCACTTCAAAGCATATCTTTGGTCAATTTGGAAGATTACATGATCCCTTGAAACCGCCCAAGAAAGTCCTGCTTGTCTTTCTTTTTTTTTTTTTAAATTATCCCTAGTATACGAGATACAGGCCATGATAATCATGGTGGGTAGAAGTTGCCCACTGCTTTTACTGTAATTGCACCACATGTCTACACACGTGAAAAGCAGTTCGACATGTGAGCTTTCGTACTTGACAAAGTTGATGTTTAGTCACTGAACCGAGTCTACGCGAGATTGCCGAGATGGTCAATAGATGGCGCTGTCTTTGCCTTTGTTTAGTAGAAGGGGAATTATTTTAAAGCTTTCTTTTATCTACCAAAATAACCTCATATAGATATCAACAGATCAATTATTTTCTCCAGCGTTATATTCGGGTATAGATGGGTATATAGAGAGAAATATGGTTTCGAGATTTGTTCTGGCAATTTGCTTCATGAATCTATATTTTTTATATTTTAATATATATATATAATATAAACAATATAAATATATAACGGTAACAATGCGTTTCTTTATTCGTGAAAAGTGCAATATGCCTGTGGAAGGATTATAAAGATCAGAAAGCTTGCACTTTTCACGAATGAGAAACGCATTTTGCTACCGTTTGTACCTTTATATTTTATTGCAATTTTCTCTTTTAATGACTATATATGTATATCTCTTATCTATAAATAAATAACTCGGCGTATTAAACGTATATAAATTTTTATTAATAAATTATGCTAATTAAAAGGTTTAGATTCTATATTGATTTATTATTTAATTAGAAGATGCTGAAGATATTTGTAAAATTTATAGATAAACTCTCTAATATAGAAGAATAGCTGATTTGTATATTTTCCATGTACAGAGAGATATGATATAGTTGAGCGGCCATTTTACTTCTAATCAGCTTCTCTCATTCTATATACTTTTAACGTTTGAGAGGTTTAAACAGGAAACTTTCTTCAGGAGAAATAGGCCATCAGTCTTAAGGTGGGCTAGGTGCTTGAATACTGTAGGGGATTTTGTAAGAAAATTTCGAAATTTATTCATTAAAGTAAAATTATTGTAAAATAAAAATAATTTAAATATACTTTCTATATATAAGGTTGCCCCAAAAGTTTGTAAATACCTGTATCAAATTAAAAATTTTCTTAAAACGTTGTTTTCTTATTACTTGGCGAATACATTTTTTACGGCGAATACATAATAATACATAATACAATTACTTTACACATAATACAAAGACATTATACATAACGGCGAATAATATTGGTATTTCAATTTTTTGCAAGTGTTTACGAAATTTTGCGACAACCTTGTAATAAAAAAACGTATATACATATACAGAAGAATAAAATCAGTATAAAAGTAAAAATCAAGATAAATACAGATTTGAAAATTTGAAGAACCTTCTTCAACAAAGAAGAATCCTACTCCATACACACAATGAGCTAATCCCTTATAATTCCACTCATCATTAGGTCAAATTATAGAAATGTGTACTGTGTGTAAGAAGTATCACATAGTTAAATGACTGCAAGAACTGCATATGTTTAGCCAATGGGGATGTGGCGATAGAGTATGTTTGTGGTCACTCATTGGCATATTCTCAACTCAAACATTTCATTACCAACAAATGTAAATTGCGATAATAATCAGGTATTCGGACAGTCTTTCGAATTGAATATGCGTTAATCAGATAAAACCTTGATTGTGCCAAGATTTGAATCCCGTAAAATTAATTTCTGAAGAAAGACATGGAATCTTTATTTGGAAAGCTAACTCCTGATCACCTTCCAGATCGAAGAATAAATGAACGATGTTCAGCGTCTTTGACCGAAGGTTTTACCCGCTCACGTTTTAATAAGGCAAACGATCTTTACTGAAATATTGGTCTTTCTTCTGCAGGCATAGTCTATTTTTATTTCCTCAGAAAAACATATCTAATAGAGAGAATTAAAATTGAAGGTTGGAATTATCAAAATAATAGTGCTGTGGGGGCTGAGAGACTTCCTTCCAGCCTGCTGGGATGACGGACCACGCCGTCAACAAACATACAAGCGGCGCCATGAAATAGGAGATGACCACCGCTGCGCGGCGCGGCACAGCGGCGGAAACCAGAGAGGACCAGAATAGACATTCTAGGGTGTTGTCCTTCTTGTCTTCCTCTAAAAATGTAGCTAATAAATAATACCAATAAAACACTTACTTTGAAATACTTTCTGAGCCATCGCTGGACTAATAAATCGACACACCACAGTGCTAAAGAGGTAAAAGACACTGAAAAACCTATATTCAGATAAATTCAATATTTAGAATACTTATATATTAATAAATAATGTAATTTCTCTCTGAGAATTCAATGTTTTTCATAATGAATAATAAATGTTTCCTTTCAGAAAAAAAAAGTTCTACAAACTACATATCTATACGATAATAGGCTCATTAGTGGTGAAACCTTCCAATTATTCTCCACACCGCGACCAGAAGAACATTGCTCGATGTATTTACTTGTGTGAGATTATATATATATTGTAATATAGTTCAATATATACTTGATATACCCATATGTAATATAGCTATAGTGTAACAGCCAAAACTGTAGACACAATTCCACTCGCCAGTTTGGCCATCATGTAATTAAAAACAAAATAATAAAATTAGATTGAGTCACAGCCGGCGCCAGACAGGAGAAAGGTCTCCGATTACACTGTCGGTCCGAAAAACAGTCGGATTACTACCAGTTTCTCCCTGGCTCTGGAATAGATCAGACTACCTCGACGGCGCTGGCCTCTCTGAGTAACATCCAACATGCCTCGTCCTTTTGTGCTATCCCATTCACGCCTGAACCCACTCTGACCATTGTGGCCACCACGACTACATCTAACTAATCATACAACACCACAGTCATCTGATGGGACTCACTAACTCATCATCACAGACAGTCGACAGGATCATTTACATACAACATTTATATTTACTTCTGCAGTCTTGGAAGCTCATGTCCATACGTAACTTAAATACATCGAATATACTCTTCAATAGAAATACACAGACTATGTAAGAAAATCATTCCAAGACAATAGTAGATCGGTCTGAAGAATATTTTTTCTAAAATTCTTAGAGGGTTTACCGTAATTAATTTATTCCAAAGGTCCCTCGATTCGCATACAACTTCAACCTAACCGTGAAGTAATCAAACTGTGTTCTGTGAGTGACAACTGAATCTACCTGTGTAGATAGACGATACACTTTAATTCACCGTGATTTAATATGAGGTTTACCATGTGTACTAGAGCTTGTATACAGGTAACATGTAAAACAGCAACTTTCATTATTAGCAATTCTTTAACAGGGTATTGGGGTATAATTGACGTCTTCCAAATTTGACTCTGTGCTGATATTGAAGAATTGTTTCGTCACAGAACATCATTTTTAGATAAGGCAAAATTCTTGACATTTAAAAGAAAATTTTGTTGAATTTCAACCTGAGACATCACTTTGGTAAACGACTAATAAAGTCCGCTTACATATATATAGATAATAGGAATGTTATATTAAATAGTCTAGGGGCAGTTTTTGAAGCTCTTCACAATAAAAGAGAACTCAATTTTAATGAAGTATATAATATGGTGCTTGTCAATTTGTTCGGTGTCTTGAATAAGGTAAATTATATTTCTTCAATCCTCTGATCATATATCAAAGTATAACATTTGAATCAAAGTTTTCTTGAATATTTTATCATCTAGTATATCTATCTTAATTATTTTTTCTTAGAAAATTTATGTTCCATTGTTTTTTTAAAATATAAAAAGGTTAAAGAGATCAAATTATTATTTAAGATAAATAAATTAAAGTTTGTAACTTCGTTTAAGAACTCGATAACAGAATGAATGTTAAATTTTTGTAAAATAAACAGATATAGAGGAAACAATCTCTCGTAATATTCAGAAATATTTGTTTTTCTTTCAAAGCTATAGGAACGCTTTTTTATATAGATTAATAATGTTTTCATAGTTATTTTATTTAAAAAAAGATTCATTGATTCAATCATGACCTATGAAATTCGAAAAATTTATTTGGATTGAACTCTTGCAAATAAAAATATCGATCTAATCTTGCCACACGTAAAAGGTTAATTTCCAACATTAAAACATTACGGGGTTGTATGTGATCGCACAGACCTTCTTGTCGGTCACATTTCTGAATCCAAACCTTCGACGCCTATATGTATATAGGTGTGTGTATGTACATGTTGACATAATGGATAGAAACTCAACTTTGTGGTTAACTATCCTGATTGAAATACAACGTTGAACATTTGAATTATAAGGGAAAGAATTTTACAACACAATCTTCCATTCAATGAATAAGTAGCGAGATATTAGAATGAATATCCTAATAACATATTGTAAAGGGAAGATATTTGGCAAATATCAATAAACATTAGCAATACACACTGAATTTATGGATAGTGGAATATTGAAAAATTCAAAGAAAATTTTAGTGAGAAATGAAGAGATTCCTATATATAATAAAAATTTAGTACTTTAATTTCGCTAATTTTTCTCGATATAAAATAAGATTCAACATCCAATAAATTGTCTAGGCTTGGTACAGCACTACTCTAGTATTATATAAAAACGTGATTATATTTCTATATAGATAGAAATGCCAAATAAATAAAGGAAGTTTACAATTTTTTAGGCATTAATAAGAAGTTGAAAAATTAGCCCATGCAAACTTTCAAGATTCTGCTACATGATTCTACCTCTTCTAAATTGTCGAAGTTCTATAAAATGGGTTGTGATTTGAATGGTATTTACCGCTTTGTAGTCGCATCCATGTTGCTTCGTTATCGTATCGAATTATTGTGAGGAAATCTCTAAGATTTTTTGGATTGTTGAATTTTTGATAGACGGAAATTCCTTAGAAATTGTATATAACTTTAGTTCACAACATAAATAAACTAGAGGAGACCTGTGTTATATCAAACTGAGCTTATACAAAGGTAAACTTCACTTCAACTCCACTTTGGTATTAGCTCAATTTGATGTACCACAGGTCTTCTCTAGTGATATGATGGAAGTGTTCTGATTTGAAACTAGAGTTTCGAATTAACTCCAGTGATCTTATGTGACTCCTGTTTTTTTGGGACTCTGCTGTCCTTAAATTGACATCAGTGTTCTGATAAATGTGACTAGCTTCTTGGATGATAAAGTAAACTTCTAAGGATGAGTATCTTTTATTAAACGTTTTTCGAGCTTTCGGGATAACGCCCTTCTACTTGAAAATTGATACAAAATGAAACTTAACTATGCTATTGCAAGTTATATGTACATTATAACTTCTTCTTTCTTATCTACACTTAATCATATTAAGGTATAAAGCTTGTAAAGCTTGACAACCATCATGACTGGGTGAAGTAGAATGTGTCTGCCTTTGTCATTAAGACTGGGAGCACTACTCAGTATCAGGCCGACTTAGCTCCAAAAGAAATGGCCGCCTCTGACATGAGGAACATACGCCATGTGCAGCCACTCCTAACATTGAGTACAAACGCTGCTCATCCTGTATCCCTGAATTAGGAGCCCTTACAGGGTACTATCAGCCGGCCCAGCTGAGCCCAGGTTTTTTAGTGAGCTTGTTACTGCTCCCCCTCCTCCTTTTTCATCCGGGCTTGGGACCAGCAAAGGCGGAGTTACATTATAACTTGCCATAGCATAGTCAAGTTTCATTTTGTATCAATTTTCCTTTAAAAGGACGTTATCCCGAAAGCTCTAAAAACGTTTAATTAAAAGATACTAATACTTATAAGTTTACTTTATTATCTAAAATTGCTATCAAAATATTATTTTCTAAATGTGATTAGTGTTCAATGTGATTTAAGTGTTCTGATGCAACTCATATGTTCCGACTATTTAAGTGTGATTTACGAATGTTTTAATGCTGTTTGCGGTCCATGCCATAAAACACTGCACTAGGAATGTTTGTAGCTGGAAGGAGGTCTAGATGGAAGCTTGTTAGATGGAATTCCATGACTGATAGATAGCCTTCTTTATTGCAACCATTTTTCCAGACTGATCCAATCACCTGCCATGTGAAGTCACAGTACATGACCCGAGGTCCCGTTGGAACTGTCAGAAGTTGTCCGTAGTTTATCTTCCATTACTCGAACGGAAGGACTGTCCGGGCTTGATATCTTCCTTGAGACTTGAGGTTGTTTTTGGGCGCTTTAGGCAGTCTCCACAGAGGCCAGGATAGCCTTCCTGCACATCACAAAATATTTGAATATCTAAAAGTAAATATCGTATTTTAAAAATCAATTCCCTTATCATTCTTTGTTGTGCTTTGCTCCGTTCTTTCATTTGGCACATTGTCGCAAAGTTTGACTTGTGAAAGAATCAAGCTCCTTCGAAACTATGTAATGATCAGAGAAAGGCATTTTCAAAGATTGTGTCGATCTTGGGCACGGTTGGAGAAAATTGATAGTCAAGTCGCCCCACTATCTCAACTGTATCAACATCTCGAAGGACAAATCCCCTAAGTACCCATTACCTGTGAAATCAAACCATTTTAGAGTGCAGACTGCAGAGGTAGCCTTTATATTCTGCATGGGGTTTGCTTGTATTTGGAATGAAAATCTTAATTTGCTAAAGGGGGGTCGGTAGAAGGATGGTCTAAACCGCTGGTTTTCGACCGTTACGACCCGGGATCCAATCCCGCAATGGGAACTTTTTCTAAATAAAAAAAAATTCTCCAATGGCCTCCGATTCTTTCAAAAGTCCAACTCCACCAGCAAGTGCAAATATAACCAAACGGGACTCAGGCACATTTTTAAGTGCAAAAGTCGAACTGCTTTTCACATGTATAGACATGTAGTGCACTTAGAGTAAAAACAGTTGCAAACTTCTTTCCACCATGATTATCATGGTCTGTATCACGTGTACTAGGGATAATAAAAAAATGTTAAAAATTAAAATAAAAAATATTTTAGTACTTATATTTATCATATTTCAAACGAATAAATCCATTAATTTTCAAAGACACATAGGCAATATCAAAGAGTCGGTGGACGAGTGGGTAACACCCTCGATTTCCGACAGTAATGAACCGGGATCGAATCCAACGTTAACATTTTGTTTAATATATGAATAACCTTCACATTCATTGTTGCAATTATCATAAAATAGGTTGATCTTTTTGAGCGGTAAAGTGATTTTGGAACAAGATAGGCAATATCTTTTCAAAATATTTTTATAGAATGAAGACACTAATTTCATAAAAGATGAATGCCTCAAGTTAAGTGAAACGTCTACTCACTGGAGTGCCACCTCCTCCTCCTCGAGGTCGAGGTCCCTCCCTCCGAAGACGGAGGACCGGGGGACCTTCTCTCTGGGCGGTCCCACTCCTCAGGGAAACTGGAACACGTGATAACGTCTGTTAATATCTACTTACTTCCACCAATAAACCAAATTAGCACAATGGTAGCTTATGCAATAAACTGATGTTTCAGGGATCTCCTAATTTGTTCAATAACCTTATGTTGAAATTCCTATGTATCACAATTCTGGGTACATGGCTATTGTATCGCTAGATAGAGATATAACCAGGTGTTGACAAGATTGTTTCTATTAGGCCACGGACTTAGGGAATATAGTTTATTAGAAATAAACGTACCCTATAATAGACAGAGAGAGAGGGAGAGACATCATAGAGAAGGAAAGAGGGGTGCTGTTGGTCTGAAGACCTGGAAGTACCACTCAGTGTAACTTTGCTTCTTCTGGTCTCCTGACATGGAGTGTAGCCGCTCCTATGGAGAACAGACGCTACCAATTGATACCTTCCTACATTAGCCGGGTATGTAGCACAGGGTGACCCTACCAGGAGTAAACTCCCGCCACTTTGAGGCTGAAGGATAGGATTTTGGGAGGGATCATACAATAGATACATCCTACTGACTGACTACTAGCAAAATTGTGCCGCTATTTATATAATATTCCTAAAGCAATAATTAAGTATGCAAAGAGGATATTTGCATTTCTACAAATATCCAAGCATGCAAATACACTACAATGGCCATTATTAGACCACAATATTGTTACATCTCTTGATGAATTACCCATCTTCAATGGACACGGTGTGCTGATTATTGAAGGTAGATCTTGACGTCCTGGTCGTGTTGGAAGACTTTGGAAAGTGTGTTTGTAGGAGAGATTGAAGAAATTGAACCTTGAAATTATCAAAAATGGTAATCTATCATTGAAAGTATTTTTTTGCAAGCGCAAATGCCAGAATCCAGAGCTAATGGGTTAAGACTCCAAAATGAAGAATTAACGAATGCTGTTAAGTGAAATAAATGCCACGTGGAAGATTAGGGAAGACAAACTTGATACAGCAATTTATTCAAGGTAAGAACAAACTATGAAAGTTAAACAAAACATACGCAATGAGGGAGGTTTACAGAGTAGTAAAATATAAACATAAAAAAATGATACTCTGTTAATAAAATAATAAAAACTTTGCTAAAATATAGTTGAAATGGTTTCCACTCTCTTCATATGTTGGATAGTGCTATATGAGAGAAAACGGAGAGTTTGCATTATTTATGGTTTAAACAAGGTTTTTTTTCTTTTATTAACAATATTTAGGGATATAACAAGTTCACGCGGCAATTCCCCGTCATATAAGCGGAACATCAAAAAGGAAGAATTAAAGAAGTGGGATCAGTTTTCTTCCCTTTGTATTCCCATAACCCCGTCAATCCCAATAAACTAAGCAATCCGGTGCCATCCTTCCGTGTTTTTTTTTATACCGTGCTTGTGCAATGTCTCACCTCATTGGCTCTTTTCGGCACGTGATCAGTAAATGATAATATACGAATTAAATAGTTTTGAAAATAGTATAACAATTTCTCTCTAAATGATTGTAGTTTTCCATGAACTATTTGCACATTAAGAAATGACTTCTCTTTTATTTAAGAAGATTCCAAAAAATCCACAACTTGTCACTGACTCCATCAGCAATGAGTGTGACCAGAGTGTGAAAGAAACATATTAACCTTATAAAAAATATTATTTGAACTATAGTGATCAACTTCTTCAAACACAAATTATTGGTTTGTTTACATACTCAATTATTGCTTTAGGAATATGTAGATATATAGAGGCAGTCAGTCAGTAAGATATTGTAAGGTATTTCTAAAATTTCCTAAGTCCGTGATGGTCTAATAGAAACAACATCTAATATTGTCAACATCTGGCTACATCTCTATCTAGTGATACAACACATGCGATTTGAAAATATATTTAGAATTTATTACAAGATTTTTGGACAGACAATGAAAACAAGTTAAAAGCTTTACAATATGTGTATGCATATAACTCTATAACATTATTTATGTATTCTCTCTATTTACATCTACTTCATGCTCAGCCAATATGTATTTAAGTTCACTTCACAAACATTCTATATGTATTTTATCAAAATACGAAACTATTATAGGCGCGTATGATTCTTTTAAAAATAAAACAATTTCTACTATCCTTACTGCAATGGAAAAATTAATGGGAGGGCCTGGCTCATCAGTGGTGACCCCTCTCAGCCGTTTCGCCAGTTTAATCTACCATACCGCGCTGTTATATTGCATTTTTGGAACTTCCTTTTATGGTGATACCGATGCTAGACTCTTGAAATGGGTATTTTAGATGAACTATGGACATAAGCTTTGAGGACAGCAGAATTACATATAATTATAAATTATAAATTGTTATATTTTTAAAAGAATCATACGCGTCTATAATAGTTTCGTATTTTGTAACAGATGGCGCGCTAATGCATCATACTATGTATTTTATGTTCACTTGGGTCAGGTGACAACCACAATATTGAGGTGTTAAGGAGAAGAACTCTACACGCTTTGGAAATGGGTTCAGGTAGCAACCATAATATCAAGGTGAAAGGGAGAAAACCTATGCCCGGGTATTTCTATAGATGCCTTGTGATGTTAATCATTATACTCTATCACAAATTCTTTAATATAAATATTTGAGCATTTCATATTCATTCTTATTATAATATCAAACTATAAAATACTCTTACTTTGATAATGATATAAGGATGAATGCTCAAGGTTACCATTTTGAAATCTTTTTATGGAATAAAATGCATTTATTTGGGACCAATTGACACTGGAAGGTTGCAAATCGTTTAATATTTAGGAGATGATTTCAAAAGAGAGGACTCGAGAAAGTGGTCGTTAAACTGACGCGGTCGTAAAGAGGCGTTTCAATAAACTCAGACTGTCCAGATATCCCTCTCTCGAAAAGTTTAATTCCCTTCAAGGCTGTCCAGCAACATCAATCAAAATTGAGGAGGCGGATTGAAAGGTTTTCAATTAAATAGTTCTCAATGGCATGGATAGATGGAGCCACGGGTTAGGAGATTGGAAGGCTGGCTATTTGTCATGGATTCGGACTTATCATTTCTCACTGTGGGGCATAATTCATTGTGGAGGAGAACAATTTGTGGCTGGCGGCACCATTACTCTGGGGCCGATTTGTAGGAAAATGGAGTAAAATATGATTGGCCAGCGAGCCCATACCAATCCTATTTGTTTAACGGTGCCTCGACATCGGGGGACATCCATCATGTTTGGCTGCTCTAGCATCGACACACCTGGCTCATCCATAGCTCAAGTAGTACAAAGTTATTTCCTGATCCCATATATAATACCTATAGACACATCTGTGTAGATCCTATTTCCATAGCACCAGTGTATCGTGGCTGCTACCTAACCCCATCTCTAACATCAGAAAATAACATATAGGCACACTGGGTAGATCCTATTTATATAGCATCAGGATATCGCGGTTCCTCCCTGATATAATCTATACCATATAGATGTGCATCTGGGAAGATACAATAACTATAGAATCAGAATATCATGGTTGCTACCTGACACAATATTTAACATCAGGAAATACCTATTGATACATCTGGGTAGATCCTATTCCTATAGAATCAGGGTATCGTGATCTACACCTGACACCATCTCTAACATCAGGAAATACATATAGGCACATCTGGGTAGATCCTATTTATATAGAACCAGGATATCGTGGTTTCTACCTGACACCCTCTCTAACATCGGTGAATATTGATACATCTGGGTAGATTCTATAACACCAATATATGGTGGTTACTATCTGACACCATCTTTAACAACGTGAATAGTTCTCCAACATAATACTTTGATATCGTAATTGCATCCTGACTCTGTCTATGTAAACGGGTAGAGATTGGATGGCAAGTACAGTTTCCCACACAGCTTCAACCCGATGCTACAGTTCATAGACAGTAGTAACCGGCTACTGTGTGGCGACGGCCAGTAGCTCGGCTGTCAAATTATTTAACAAACATAGCAGTTTTAATCTTCTCAGACATGCAGGAAGAATGTTGTTCATTTGTTAAGTGAACTGATCTCCCGCGTCATTGGACGAATGTGGCCATGTTTGTACATAAAAGAGGGTTGAAACGGGATGCGAGGAGTGGTGGAATGGTGATCGAGTGGAGACGCTTAAAGCGTTCTCTGTGTGCTTGTCTGGTGATTTCCTCTCATACCTGTGTGTCCGCTCCTTATCAACGCTGCAAATAAAAGATAAGCACTGTTTTTTATTATTTACCCCCTTTTTGTTGTTGGTGTTGTACTCTTGTGTGTACGTTTTTCGTTAAGTTACTCTTACTGTAGACCCTAGTTTATTGCTTTTTGTGTGATAACCCGTAATAGTAGCTTATGTCACGGCATATATTGACTAGACGTTTTGTGTATGTAGCAAGGTCCGAAAAACACCGGCAACAGGCGGTCTTCCTGCTGAAACTTAGTGTTTTCCAAGTGTCGGATAAAAGGTATTTCACAGGCCTCAACACATCAAAAATAAAAAGGAAACTGTTAAATGTGTCAGGAATGTGAATAAGAGGTGACTGAGACGTATCCCCAATGGCATCCCATATAACCACTGCAGATGATGGGCCAACTGTCCTGGTGTGGAACTAACACCTACCCACATATTCTCATGCAATGGCCGCAGCCTTGCAGAAAATTGACATGGACACACAGCAACAGCCTTACACACCCATGATAGTGAATATTGCGACTGCTGTGATAGAGATACATGGAGACATCTAAGGCTCTTCATTGGACACGACAACAACTGGTGATGGGCCAGTATTACGATGTCGAATGCACGCAGACAACGTGCCTTCTTCACGATGGCGCCAAACACACATCATGGTGCTCTAAACAGAACCTGGATTTGTCTTAAAACACGACGTAACGCCATTTCTTCGTCCAGGTTCGTCGTTGATCACACCATTGAAGGCGCTCCTGTCTGTGATGTAGCGTCAAGAGCAACCGAAGACATAGTCCCCGAGGTGACAGTCCACACTGATACAAACGTCTTCGAACTGTCCGTGCGGATACCTTTTGAATTGCGAACGACTCTATTTAGGACACAGGACTCTTGACGTGACTGTAATATCCATTAAGGCAATGCAGATAACATGGTTGTCTTCTTGGCTGTCAGTGATAGCATCCGCTGAGATCCAGTACATATGACCGTCCTGAACCCATCGATTCTATATTCTGCTAACAGTCACTCGACCGACGCGAGCAGGAATACCACGTGACGAGTAACTTCAATCCCGGTAGGCTACAATTCTACCTCTACCAAACTCATAAACGTGTTAATATGCATTTATTCTTCTTGCACGAGGCATCAGGACAACTTTTCACAACGATCCAAATCTGGCGCACATGTGTTTTTGTGCTTTGAACTTGTTGAAACAGTGGCTAAGAAATATGAGACCAATCACGATTGGTGGCCTTTGGAAAGCGTACTTGACGTTCTGAGATCTGATTGTCCTCAAAGGTTTACAAAACCTATTAACATAAAATTTTATGCAGGGGATCCATATCATAATAAAAATTAATAATTTATACATTTCCAAAATTGCGAGGATTATTCTGCGCTGTAGAAATAAATAAACATAATACGAATAATAACAGAGCAATCTATTAAGAAAGATCGAGTTAATATAATGAACTATTCTAACTATAGCCATTATAAATATCTATATGTTTAGGTAATAAAAATGAATATATTGGATTGTGAATAAAATTCCGGTTTTCTGAACGCCAATCATTGTCAAGGCATTACATTTTTGTATAAACAAACTATACACCATAATATAACACTATGCGGCGCTGAGTTTGTTTATGCAAAATGTAATGCCCTGACAAAGGTTGGTGTTCAGTCAACCAAAATATTGAGAAATAAATATTTTATTCATTCAATATAGGGCTTTTATTACCTAAAGATTTAAACGTGAATTTCTCTATATTCAAATACCTATATATATTTCCCTTTCTTATGACTGAAGATTTCTTGCTCTCCAATCCTTCATTTAAAATAAAAAGAATCCTTGCACAAGGGAAACTCTGGCTATTTGCCTACCAAAGGACGTTCAGAATATTGAATGCCTGAAATGTGAGTTATGCGGAGATTATTGGATCCAAGATGGAATGTTCCATTGTGTTCTTCATTGTTCCCGACTTCAGGGGAAGACAACCATTATCATCCTCACACGACTATCACAGAATCAAGTCCTATATATTTACAAGCTTCTTTCTTCGATACGTTGGCCGATGACATTTTTGTCTATTTATACTCCCCAGCTCTTTAGTTCTGCATAAAATAGGAAGGAATTGTTTAAATTAAAAGCAGTGTTTGTTATACCTCTCCACCAAGACTGTATACAGCCGATTGCCATTTTTTGTTGATGGCCAGAGCCGTTCAATACAGCATTGGAGCTCTAAAGAAGCGGTCTGGTAGATTGAATTGGCGAAACTGCTGGGAGGGTTCACTACTGATGAGCCAAGCCCTCTCATTATTTTTTCATCGCAGTTGGGACAATAGAGAAATTTGCTTCATATTTAAAAGGAACATTCGTGCATTATTGATTCTATTTCTTATTTATAGATGGAACGTTATCGCCTTATAATACTTTCTCTATTATTGTTTGCTTTTTCCTTTCTTGAACTTCGTGACGAATGTATGTGAGACGAAATGGCTTAATAAAAGTATTTTTTATCTGTTGCATAAATTATTCTATCGATATTTTACATATTCATTCTACTTCCTGAATACCATTTATATACCTATACGGTATTTTTCGATGTCACGCTCCCCAAATATCTTGAATAATTACGAACTTGGCTCAAAGCAGCATCGAATTCCATTCTTCTAAACTTAACATCTGAAATGGTTTTAAATATATCGCAGACGATACACATTCGGAACTAGTCATATGGCAAAGAGAATTTTGAAAATGATGATAAACTTTTGAGAGGATAGTAATGAATAAGAAAGAAAGATTTCAATGAGAAGAAAATTAGAAGAATCGATAAATCCTTAATTAGGGTTTGGTGTACAGAAAAAAAAGACATTGGTTGGAAATAGCAGAAATGTTTTGTCAACTCCACAGCGCCTTTGCTTGTACCAGAACGTTAAAAAAAACATAAGATGATTTTCTAAAGGACATCGTCATCCATATTTTTTCAGTTATTTTTGGCTTATCCCTTGTACACGTGGTACAGGCCATGATAATCATGGTGGGTAGAAGTAGGCGACTGTTTTTACTGCAAGTGCACCACATGTCTACACACGTGAAAAGTAGTTCGATTTTGCACTTACAAATGTACCAGAGCCCCGTTTGTTTACATTGCACTCGCTGGTGGGGTTGGACTTTTGCAAGAATCGGGGGCCATTGGAGCATTTTTTTTAAATAAAAAAAAAGTGCCCAAAGCAGGATTCGATCCCGAGTCGTAGCGGTCGAAAACCAACGGTTTAGACCATCCTTCCACAAACCCACTATTTTCAGTTTGATAAATAAAATTCTTAAAATGTGATTTTTATCATTAATCTGCTGTCTATAATATATTAATATCCTTTAATTTCTATTTCTATATCAGTTTGTACAAATGAGATGTTGTAAAATAATCGCTTTTTGTATTTGCCACTGAAAATGTATTACTAGAATATAAAATTATTCATCACCCCACGTTCAAGGAATTTACTCAAGTATACTACTATATTCCCCATTTTATGATAGTACAATTACTTGTACAGATACTGTACAAATACTTGTACTTTATATCACACACACAAGCCTTTAAGACATTCCATCTTATACAGACGATTCTCCTGTTAGAAATGAATCTAAAAAGAAATGAGAAGCAGGGGAAAAAATTGAATCCTCGCTCAGAAAAGAGAAAAGGAAAGAATATCTACGTACATAATTTGAGACTATATACATCGTTTTTCGTGCATAGAGAGAGAACACAGTGAATAATTAAATTATTGAGTAAATGGTTGCATCTTGTGAAGAAAAAATATTTCTACACAGTTCAGTTACTTTGTTAGGTCTTTTTTCCTCCTTGCAGTCTTAAAAAAATTGAAGAACTTTAAAAAAGCTGACCTATTATCCATCAAGTCTGAAAGAAAGGAATACAGCGAAAAGTGTGGATGAGCAGCTCTACCGCAGAAATTTTCTCTTTCCATAGTGAGAGACGTACATTCAACGTTTACTTTATATTAATACCGCCCCTATACCTTTCACTGAGTTTTTGTTATTTTAGAAGGTAGCCTCTGCCACCATTAGAGCTGAGGAAGAGCTATTTCTGCAGCTCTTATATCTATCTGTATGGTGTAACTTTAGTTTCTGGAGATCATTCCTATTTTAAGAAAAATAGCATTTTGAATAATTTTAAAATATTATTGTTTCCCTATAAATATTTGTATTTCTATATGTAAAAGGAATATTCGTGGAAAGTTAAGAAAATATATATAGGCGAAGAGATTCGATTTTATATTTTAAAGGTTAAAAAATAATAAATGATTTAAAAAAAAAACCATAAGACCACAACCGCACGTGTTAAAAAAAATTGGCAGTGTCATCAACCAATGGCGTGCATGTCCAACATTAGCAGCCGAACAAAAAGTTCCCAATCCTCGCCGCACCATGGCGGTAGTTGTACCTAGTTCAGAAATAAGCCTAACTCAACGTGTTTTTCAGCAAATTTGCAAATTGTATTAAGGGCCAGGCACGAATCTATTTAAGAATAGATTACAATATTTAATTTTCGGTTCGTTTTCAATAATTCCACCCAAACAAATTCCATTACCGTATTTTTAGACTTTGCAACCGTCTGCTTTCTTTATTAAAATGGTGGTCATTTTGGCCCAGAGAAATCACAATAAGTGAAATTAATTAAAAACAAGATTAAAAAGTTGATTAGGGGAGCCCATATAAATGAAATAACGAAATCAAAAAGTTAAATAGGCTTCAAAATAAAATGATATTTTTCTTTAATGTTTAAAAGAAAATTATTTCGCTGTGAGCAGGAAAAATGATTAAGGCTTTGCTATTATGGAAGTCTCGTTGAGGTTAACAAGGAGAAGAATTTTAATTTAAAACTCTTCCATATTCTTTTCAGCGCCCTGTTTCTACCCTCTCTTTTATTTTGGGAAATATAAACAAAGTTTTATAAATATCAAGATATTTAATATTTTTATCTTTCGCTGAGTTTTTGTTATTTTAGAAGGTAGCCTGCCACCATTAGAACTGAGGAAGAGCTATTTCTGCAGCTATTATTTCTATCTATATGGTGTAGTTAGTTTCTGGAGATCATTCCTATTTTAAGAAAAATAGAATTTTGAATAATTTTAGAATATTATTGTTTCTCTATAAATATTTGTTTTTCTATATGTAAAAGGATATTTGTATGGAAATAAATTGGTTTCGGACAGGAATGTGACTTTCTGTGTTATATTTCCATATTTACCTAACGATCTATTTACATATTTATTTGAAATTCACTTAATATTTGTGTATATTGTCAAATTATATTGACAAACATTTGCACTTCTTCTGATCAGTTTTTAGCAGGAAGAATGTTGTTTTCGGTTGTTAGTGAACCAATCTCTCACGTCATTGGACGAAGGTGGCCATGTTTGTATATAAGAGGGGACTAAGGGAATGCGGAGGTGAAGAGCGTGGATAATTAAGGTGTGGAGACGCTTAAAGTGTTTTCTGCGTGATTTTTCCGTGTCTGGTTGTTTTCTTGGCATCCCTGTGTGACCCCAGTCCGATCCCTACCAACGCTACAATAAAGATAAGTACTGTTTTGTTTTATTTTACCAATCGCTATTTTTTATTTAATTACTTCTTGTTGATGGTGTTGTACTCTTGAGTGTACGCTTTTCTTTATATCAAGTTACATTTACTTTAGGCCCTAGTATATTCCATTTTTGTGTGGTAACCCGTAATAGTAACTTTGGTCAATATACCTAGAGATATAAAATAAAAGGATTTAAAAGCGCGAATGTTTCTTTTATATATAAAAAGAACTTCTACTGTCCTTACTGCGATGAAAAAATATATTGGGAGGGCTTGGCTCATCAGTGGTGAACCCTCCCAGCGGTTTCGCCAATTTAATCCACCAGACCGCTTCTCAGAGCTCTAATACTGTATTGGATCATTCTGCTTTTATATGCTACACTGAAGGATGGAATCTTAGAAATGGTTTTCAAGTAAACTATGGACATAAGCTTATAGGACAGTAGAATTACATTCAAATATTTGCTTCGAGCAATGCTCTTCCGCAAACAATAGTTACAAGGCCAAATAGGAATAAATTAACACAAAGCAATAACGCGCCATCTATACATATAAAATAAAAGGATTTAAAAGCGCGAATGTTTCTTTTATATATAAAAAGAACTTCTACTGTCCTTACTGCGATGAAAAAATATATTGGGAGGGCTTGGCTCATCAGTGGTGAACCCTCCCAGCGGTTTCGCCAATTTAATCCACCAGACCGCTTCTCAGAGCTCTAATACTGTATTGGATCATTCTGCTTTTATAAAAGAAACATTCGCGCTTTTAAATCCTTTTATTTTATATGTATAGATGGCGCGTTATTGCTTTGTGTTAATTTAATACCTAGAGATGTCTCTCTGGGTATATGAATATAATCCTCCCGCAACTTTGTGTTGCATATATATTTGTGGATATATATTTTTATTTATATAAAGATTCATTCTTACATACAGATGTATATATATATATGTATATATGGTGATTTTTGTGATACAGTCGTGGTGGTTGTGTGGAGAGTGGTAAGGACACACAAGATCCAGAGGCCGTGGGGAGTAGATCGGGGAGGAAAGATAGAAGGTCTGAGGACCATCCTGAGAACAACTGTTGTCGAGACCACCTCGGTGTGAACTGTCCCCTTATCATCACATCCAGCCGCTTTTTAGCCGCCTTGAGTAAGATAAATCCCCTAGGGGAGAATGAAGACTTGACAATTGTTTAACAAGGGGGTTGTTTTTAACCCGGCTATCTTCCCTCTTTCCTTGTACTCCCACACAAGTGAATTTATTTAAATATTTCCAAATATTATGACATATATATATATATTGTGGATATATTTTCTTATACTTACTTATACTCACTGGCTTGACAGTCACCGAGATGGTACATCGAGCTCAAGACAGAGATGGCTGGCGTCGCATTGTGTTTGGGATGTAATATGTACAGTGGGCCATAACGTTTGATCGCTAATAAAATGATATTGTCGTGTATATGAGCCTTCAAAACACCTACAACCTCCGCCAATAGATGGCGCTTTCGCCTATTTCCGGTCTGGAAATAATATGGGAATCGCTGACTGCTGTGATCCTGTTTCCTCGGGCAAATGTTTGTAAATACACGTTTATATTGGCCCTGGGAGGTAACGTAATGTAAATACCCGTTGATTGTTATTCTAGTTTTATGTAATGTGTAGTAGAAGTGACAATAAAAAGAGAGAGGAGTGTTAGAAGTCTTGTTGCCGGTTGCTGTTATGACTCTCTCTACACCCAACGCCACAGTCGCTACTCTTCTGGTAAGTCTCTCGTGTCCCCCCACTAGTGGTAAAGCCGAGAGATACTGCCAGAGGAAAGGAGATCCACTCGAGTGGTGGTTCTCGGAGGTCTTTGCGTGATCTGCAGGGTACAGCTGCAGAAGGAGAACAACGGGAGGCTGGGGTAGGTGATCCACGAAGGAAGAAGCGGCGTCGTCGCGAAGAACCGGAGGGGTCAAGCCGCGACAATATTACTATGCTTAACGATTTACTAATATACTTTACGCGATGTATTTGCATATTTGCTTAGCTTCTGAGTTATATATTCACTTAACAATGGCTATGATTTTCGACTTAATAATAGGTCACGGGACCAGAAAATTCGGTCTTAGATTTGGTGTGTTGTTAAATACGGTGTTTTTATCATCAGATGCCAATTCAATTGACGAATCGATTGGTCCATATTGCCACAATATAATTTAATAAAAGCCCAAATATGAACATTCAACTTTATATTCATATTGAATAGAAATAAAGATATGCAATTTGTAATCTAGCATGTTTGCCATAAGACAATCATTTTAAACAATAATAATGAATTTTGAAATTTAAAATCTGGTTTTTGAATATATTATAAGGTTGACCCAAAAGTTCGTAAACATATTATGATTATTTAAAAACGCAAACGGCGTCCAATGATGTCCCAGACGTGCTCGATTGGTGAGAGATCAGGAGAGTACGGTGGCCAGGGAAGCATCTGTACATCTTGCAGAGCTTGTTGGTTAATGCGAGCAGTGTGCGGTCGGGCGTTATCCTGCTGATAAAGGGCATTGGGTACCCCCTGAAGGTAGGGGAGTGTCACCGGTCGCAGCACATCATCAACGTATCGTTGGGCCGTCATAGTGCCCTGAATACGAAGTAAAGGTGACCTGGAATCATACGCGATTGCGCCCCAAACCATGATTCCACGTTGTCGCACGGTGGGGCGTTCCACAATTGCTGCCGGATTGGACCTTTCTCCACGTCGACGCCACACGCGTACACGGCGACTATCACTGGACAAGCAGAAACGCGACTCATCTGAGAACACGACCCTGTGCCATCTCGTCATCCACGTCGATATAGCCCGGCACCATTCCAAACCTTGGCGCCTATTCGGTGGGGTCAATGGCAGTCTTCTTAGCGGACGGCATGAGTGAAAGCCATTAGCAACCAATCGACGGGAAATGGTTCTGGTCGAGATGGAATGATCTAGGGTGTCTTGCACATGTTGCAGGATGGCGGTACAAGTGGCTTGTGGGGCCGCCACTGCTTGTCGAAGGATACGCCGATCCACACGTGCTGACGTCACTCTGGTTGCACCGACATTCCTATAAATTGCCACATTTCCTTGTTCCAACCATCTTCTCCACAGTCGGTGCACCGTGGACGCACCAAGGTGTGTATCAGCTGCGATTTGACGTATGAACCAACCTGCCCTTTTCAGTCCGATCATCATGCCCCTCGTAAAAGCGTCTGTCTGCTTGAACTGCCTCCGTTTACGATGACCTGGCATTCTCTGTTATTACACGTGTCTTTTGACACAAGAACAAAATTTCTACAATGATTTTCCTTGAAGAAATAACGACACGAATACTGTCCTTTCTGCAAGTTCCTTCCCTTATAGCTTACTCCATGTGCGCACGAGAGCTGCGTAATTTACATCATTTGCATAACTCGGTTAGGCGCGTCTACCCTGAAATTTGCATAATTTTCTGGCCACTATTTCTTATTGTTCCATTTTCAATGTCACGCAGTGTATAAACAAAAAAAACTTATGCAAAATTACAAAAAAAAAAGTACAATGTTGCCGACTGCCTAATTATGAAGAAAAATCAAAGAATAATTAAATATTTTACATAAATAAATACAAAGTGGAGGTTATTCACATATTATTCATTGTTGCAATTATCATAAACTAGGTTACTCTTGTTGAGCGGTACCTAATAAAGTGATTTTGGAACTTCAAGGACTTATGAGAAGTCGGTGGCCGGCGGTATAAACGTCAGTTTCCGACAGCCATGAACCAGGATCGAATCCCACATTGTACACTTTTTTCTGTGAAGAACTTGTTTATATTATCCATTGTAAATAACATGAGCTAAGTTGTTCTTCTTGAGTGGTTCCTAATAAATTCATTTATGAACCTCAAAAGACGTTTGGCTTATTAGCTGATGTAAAATTATATATTAACATTCAAGCTATTTTAATTCAATTATTTTCCATATGAGAATATTTCATCTTCACTTCAGCTAAACAATATTGTCACAGAATAATTATTTTGAATACTCTGTTGTTTATCATCATACATATTTCCCTAGTCATTACCCCTTACCATGTTTGTATATTTTTAGTTGTAAATTAAAATGTAAAAAAAATAGTTTTCATTCTAATCAACAAGTTATTTTTACTTAAACTTTTGTAATACTCGTTATCACTACCGTGTCAATATGATAAGGTATTTGTATAGTATAGCAAACACATACTTGTTTTGCTTACAATGCAATCATTGTTAATTGCACACATTTGATTGGATATTTATATAGGAGATATATGTTTTAGGTTCCTATTATTAATATAATATTGTAGCAAAGTATTTATTATACTTTATGTACAGCCTCTCCCGTCAAAATAAACGTCAGAATCTGACGCCATCTATTGACCATCGCCGCAACTAGCGGCATCGGGTCGGTGACAAAGCCACAACACCAACTTTGGCAAACTGATAAGCGTCCACCTAGAGACCATGGTTTCGGGCTAATGGCCCTCGTCAGTCTAGGGCGGACTTTATTCCATGAGATCCACACGGGATCTAATGGAATCCTCACAATCTACCAAAGAGGTGTTTTGCTGGCAATGTGGCTGGGCCAAATCTATTAGCAAAACATAGATGGAAAATATGCCAGGAGGAAATCAGTTTGCCAAAGTTGGTGTTGTGGCTTTGTCACCGACCCGATGCCGCTAGTTGCGGCGACGGTCAATAGATGGCGTCAGATTCTGACGTTTATTTTGACGGGAGAGGCGACCATTGCTTCCATGGATTAATTTCCTCCCGGCAAATTTTCCATTTATGTACAGATTATTAATTTTTTGATATTTATATTATCTATATTTTGTAACTCTGGAAACTTCCTCATTGCTTAACTTGTATCTTATAAATGTTGATTTTGTTTATAGCCTTAAATAAATGGCTGTGTCCATTCTAAGGTATGTCTTTTCTAATTTTCTACGTGACAATATCTTATAAGATATTCCTCCATTTTATACTAAAGTGTTAGTATAACCATTAAAAGCCACAAAATCAAAATTAAAAAATAAAATTGTATCATCTCCCTTCAAGAGTGAAGATACAAAATCGTTTTTTCTTTCTATTAACCTTAAATTTGTAGCGATTCTTTGTCCGGCTTACTAGTTTATGTGGTGGTTAAGCAATTACACTCACATAAATAATTTCTTGCAAAAATCAAGCCTTTTATTAGAATCTCTATGGCTACACCGCTATGGCTAGTTTGTTCAGGCAACCAACAGAATGAGAGGCAGAATAACAATAATAATAAGAAGAATTCAATTAAATAGAGAAAATATTTATATAAATTAGATAATAAAAATTTTGCATATTTGCAACAAACAAATATGATTTTTTTAAAAAACAATTAAAATTTACATAACACAGAAATACCAAAGAATAATTTACATGTCCCCTACAAATTGAATTTAAATATTAGATAAATATTATTATTTTCTGTATATTTGGTATGTTTTTATAAACTTCTCTTTTTCTTTATTCCCCTTTTTTACACAGCATATGACTCGTTACTGTCGAAGCTTCGCTGGAGTTTTTTACTATTTTAATTTATAATTATCTATTAAATATAAAAAAAAAAAACCTCCTATGTTTTAAATTTTCCAACAAATATTTATAGATTAAAATGTTTTTTAATCTGCCATCTGAAATGCTCATAGTTCTTCAATTCTCAGGAAGTGGTTGATCAGACGAACAGCCTATTTACTGTATATTGCAGGGATTGAAGTGATAAGATTTGGTAGTTTTATTGGACGATTCAAAGTGGAATTGATATTAAACATATATCCTGAGAATTATTTATTTTTAATAACGTGGAATTTCTATCAGAGAGTTGCAGTACAGTCATTGCGCGAGACGAGTTTCAAATCTATAAACCGTTTTACTAAATGCGTAAAACATTTTATTGAAGTGAATACACTAGGATATATGGGAAATTGATATTGCATATGAAGGTTGCCTGGCCGGCATTTCTGAATGCTCAAAACATTTCAGCCAGAGGAGTTTTTTTATTGCAGAAAAACTTCTCTGGACGAGGTATCCGAAGGATGTCGCAAACCATGGAGAGGGTTAAAACATTTTAAAAGACATCCTCCTCCTTCTATGTCTTCCACTACTGAGGGTGGGCCACATGGTCTCTCCATATATCCCTCCTTCAATGCCTTCCTCTACTGAGGGTGGGCCACACGGTCTCTCCATATCTCCCTCCTTCAATGCCTTCCTCTACTGAGGGTGGGCCACATGGTCTCTCCATATTTCCTCCATCAATGTTTTCCTCTACTGAAGGTGGGCCACATGGTCTCTCCATACTTCCTCCTTCAATGTCTTCCACTACTGAGGGTGGGCCACATGGTCTCTCCATACTTCCTCCTTCAATGTTTTCCTCTACTGAGGTTGGGTCACAGGGTCTCTCCATACTTCTTCCTTCAATGTCTTCCACTACTGAGGGTGGGCCACATGGTTTCTCCATATATCCCTCCTTCAATGCCTTCCTCTACTGAGGGTGGGCCACATGGTCTCTCCATACTTCCTCCATCAATGTTTTCCTCTACTGAAGGTGGGCCACATGGTCTCTCCATACTTCCTCCTTCAATGTCTTCCACTACTGAGGGTGGGCCACATGGTCTCTCCATACTTCCTCCTTCAATGTTTTCCTCTACTGAGGTTGGGTCACAGGGTCTCTCCATACTTCTTCCTTCAATGTCATCCACTACTGAGGGTGGGCCACATGGTTTCTCCATATATCCCTCCTTCAATGCCTTCCTCTACTGAGTGTGGGCCACATGGTCTCTCCATACTTCCTCCATCAATGTTTTCCTCTACTGAAGGTGGGCCACATGGTCTCTCCATACTTCCTCCTTCAATGTCTTCCACTACTGAGGGTGGGTAACATGGTCTCTCCATACTTCCTTCATCAATGTTTTCCTCTACTGAAGGTGGGACACATGGTCTCTCCATACTTCCTCCTTCAATGTCTTCCACTACTGAGGGTGGGCCACATGGTCTCTCCATACTTCCTCCTTCAATGTTTTCCTCTACTGAGGTTGGGTCACAGGTTCTCTCCATACTTCTTCCTTCAATGTCTTCCACTACTGAGGGTGGGCCACATGGTTTCTCCATATATCCCTCCTTCAATGCCTTCCTCTACTGAGTGTGGGCCACATGGTCTCTCCATACTTCCTCCATCAATGTTTTCCTCTACTGAAGGTGGGCCACATGGTCTCTCCATACTTCTTCCTCCAATGTCTTCCTCTACTGAGGGTGGGCCACAGGGTCTCTACATACTTCCTCCATCAATGTTTTCCTCTACTGAGGGTGGGTAACATAGTCTCTCCATACTTCCTTCGCCATCCTCTTCATCTTCACGTGTCGTCCAGTCCATTGTTTTAGATCGTCTGTGTATCCCTGTCGTCTCCTTTCCCTCGATTTCTTCCTCCGGAGCTTTACCTCCAACACTGTCAACAATGTCTCTCCTGCTGATCCGCGCATCAAATGTCCAGAAAACGTTATTAACTTTATCAGCTGGCGTTCAGTACCCATTCGATCGAGGACTTGATTATTTGTTGCCATATCTGTCCAAGGAATTTTGAGAGCTCTTCTGTAAAGGTAGGTCTTGAAGGCTTCTATATTAGTTTGATTGAAGATTTCAGTAATGTCGACGACCCACAGTCATATGAGAGTATAGGTCAGATTAGGGTCTTTATCTGTCTTTGATTCATCATAAAATATAAAGATATATGAGGTACAAAAATAGAGAAGATAATGTTCTTCCCTTAAAGTAGCCAGTGGTAGCCAGTGTCCAAGACAAGACAGTCCATCAGAGAGTACAATGACCCGAGGTAGGCAGTGTCCAAGACAAGACAGTCCAGCAGATAGTACAATGACCTGAGGTAGCCAGCGTCTAAAACAGTCCAACAGAAAGTACAATGAACCGAGGTAGCCAGTGTCCAAGACAAGACAGTCCAGAAAAGAGTGCAATGACCCGAGGTAGGCAGTGTTCAAGACATAGACAGTCCAACAGAGAGTACAATGACCGGAGGTAGGCAGTGTTCAAGACAAGACAGTTCAGGAGAGAGTACAACGAACCGAGGTACCCAGTGTCCAAGACAAGACAGTCCAGAAAAGAGTACAATGAACTGAGGTAGGGAGTGTCCAAGACAAGACAGTCCAACAGAGAGTACAATGAACCGAGGTAGGCAGTGTCCAAGACAAGACAGTCCAACAGAGAGTACAATGATCCGAGGTAGCCAGTGTCAGAGACAAGACAGTCCAGCAGAGAGTACAATGAACCGAGGTAGGCAGTGTCTAAGACAACACAGTCCAACAGGGAGTACAATGACCCGAGGTAGGCAGTGTCCAAGACAAGACAGTCCAACAGAGAGTACAACGACCCGAGGTAGCCAGTGTCAAAGACAAGAGAGTCCAACAGAGAGTACAATGACCCGAGGTAGGCAGTGTCCAAGACAAGACAGTCCAGCAGATAGTACTATGACCCGAGGTAGCCAGCGTCCAAGAACGTCCAACAGAGAGTACAACGACCCGAGGTAGCCAGTGAACAAGACAAGACAGTCCAACAGAGAGTACAATGACCCGAGGTACCCAGTGACCAAGACAAGACAGTCCAGCAGAGAGTACAATGAACCGAGGTAGGCAGTGTCCAAGACAAGTCAGTCCAACAGGGAGTACAATGACCCGAGGTAGTCAGTGTCCAAGACAAGACAGTCCAACAGAGAGTACAATGACCCGAGGTAGCCAGTGTCAAAGACAAGACAGTCCAGCAGAGAGTACAATGAACCGAGGTAGGCAGTGTCCAAGACAAGACAGTCCAACAGAGAGTACAATGACCCTAGGTAGCCAGTGTCCAAGACAAGACAATCCAACAGAAAGTACAATGACCCGAAGTAGGCAGTGTTCAATACAAGACAGTCCAGGAGAGGGTACAATGGCCCGAGGTAGCCAGCGTCCAAGACAGTCCAAAAGAGAGTACAACGACCCGAGGTAGCCAGTGTCCAAGACAAGACAGTCCAGCAGAGAGTACAATGACCTGAGGTACCCAGTGTCCAAGACAGTCCAACAGAGAGTACAACGACCCGAGGTAGCCAGTGTCTAAGACAAGACAGTCCAGCAGAGAGTACAATGACCCGAAGTAGCCAGTGTCCAAGACAGTCCAGCAGAGAGTACAATGACCCGAGGTAGGCAGTGTCCAAGACAAGTCAGTCCAACAGGGAGTACAATGACCCGAGGTAGGCAGTGTCCAAGACAAGACAGTCCAACGGAGAGTACAATGACCCGAGGTAGCCAGTGTCAAAGACAAGACAGTCCAGCAGAGAGTACAATGTACCGAGGTAGGCAGTGTCCAAGACAAGACAGTCCAACAGAGAGTACAATGAACCGAGGTAGGCAGTGTCCAAGACAAGATAGTCCAACAGAGAGTACAACGACCCGAGGTACCCAGTGACCAAGACAAGACAGTCTAGCAGAGAGTACAATGAACCGAGGTAGGCAGTGTCCAAGACAAGACAGTCCAACAGAGATTACAATGACCCGAGGTAGCCAGTGTCAAAGACAAGAGAGTCCAACAGAGAGTACAATGACCCGAGGTAGGCAGTGTCCAAGACAAGACAGTCCAGCAGATAGTACAATACCCGAAGTAGCCAGCGTCTAAGACAGTCCAACAGAAAGTACAATGACCCGAAGTAGCCAGTGTCCAAGACAAGACAGTCCAGAAGAGAGTGCGATGACCCGAGGTAGCCAGCGTCCAAGACAATCCAACAGAGAGTACAATGACCCTAGGTAGCCAGTGTCCAAGACAAGACAATCCAACAGAAAGTACAATGACCCGAAGTAGGCAGTGTTCAATACAAGACAGTCCAGGAGAGAGTACAATGGCCTGAGGTAGCCAGCGTCCAAGACAGTCCAACAGAGAGTACAACTACCCGAGGTAGCCAGTGTCCAAGACAAGACAGTCCAGCAGAGAGTACAATGAACCGAGGTACCCAGTGTCCAAGACAAGACAGTCCAGCAGAGAGTACAATGACCTGAGGTACCCAGTGTCCAAGACAGTCCAACAGAGAGTACAACGACCCGAGGTAGCCAGTGTCTAAGACAAGACAGTCTAGCAGAGAGTACAATGACCCGAAGTAGCCAGTGTCCAAGACAGCCCAGCAGAGAGTACAATGACCCGAGGTAGCCAGTGTCCAAGACCAGACTGTCCAGCAGAGAGTACAATGACCCGAAGTAGCCAGTGTCCAAGACAGTCCAGCAGAGAGTACAATGACCCGAGGTAGGCAGTGTCCAAGACAAGACAGTCCAGCAGATAGTACAAAGACCCGAGGTAGCCAGCGTCTAAGACAGTCCAACAGAAAGTACAACGACCCGAGGTAGCCAGTGTCCAAGACAAGACAGTCCAGAAAAGAGTGCAATTACCCGAGGTAGCCAGCGTCCAAGACAGTCCAACAGAGAGTACAATGACCCGAGGTAGCCAGTGTCCAATACAAGACAGTCCAACAGAGAGTACAATGACCCGAGGTAGGCAGTGTTCAAGACAAGACAGTCCAACAGAGAGTACAATGACCGGAGGTAGGCAGTGTTCAAGACAAAACAGTTCAGGAGAGAGTACAACGAACCGAGGTACCCAGTGTCCAAGACAAGACAGTCCAGCAGAGAGTACAATGAACCGAGGTAGGGAGTGTCCAAGACAAGACAGTCCAACAGAGAGTACAATGAACCGAGGTAGGCAGTGTCCAAGACAAGACAGTCCAACAGGGAGTACAATGACCCGAGGTAGGCAGTGTCCAAGACAAGACAGTCCAACAGAGAGTACAATGACCCGAGGTAGCCAGTGTCAAAGACAAGACAGTCCAGCAGAGAGTACAATGAACCGAGGTAGGCAGTGTCTAAGACAACACAGTCCAACAGGGAGTACAATGACCCGAGGTAGGTGGTGTCCAAGACAAGACAGTCCAACAGAGAGTACAACGACCCGAGGTAGCCAGTGTCAAAGACAAGACAGTCTAGCAGAGAGTACAATGAACCGAGGTACGCAGTGTCCAAGACAAGACAGTCCAACAGAGATTACAATGACCCGAGGTAGCCATTGTCAAAGACAAGAGAGTCCAACAGAGAGTACAATGACCCGAGGTAGGCAGTGTCCAAGACAAGACAGTCCAGCAGATAGTTCAATGACCCGAGGTAGCCAGCGTCTAAGACAGTCCAACAGAAAGTACAATGACCCGAGGTAGCCAGTGTCCAAGACAAGACAGTCCAGAAGAGAGTGCGATGACCCGAGGTAGCCAGCGTCCAAGACAATCCAACAGAGAGTACAATGACCCGAGGTAGCCAGTGTCCAAGACAAGACAATCCAACAGAGAGTACAATGACCCGAAGTAGGCAGTGTTCAATACAAGACAGTCCAGGAGAGAGTACAATGGCCCGAGGTAGCCAGCGTCCAAGACAGTCCAACAGAGAGTACAACGACCCTAGGTTGCCAGTGTCCAAGACAAGACAGTCCAGCAGAGAGTACAATGAACCGAGGTACCCAGTGTCCAAGACAAGACAGTCCAGCAGAGAGTACAATGACCTGAGGTAGGCAGTGTCCAAGACAAGACAGTCCAGCAGATAGTACTATGACCCGAGGTAGCCAGCGTCCAAGAAGGTCCAACAGAGAGTATTACGACCCGAGGTAGCCAGTGAACAAGACAAGACAGTCCAACAGAGAGTACAATGACCCGAGGTACCCAGTGACCAAGACAAGACAGTCCAGCAGAGAGTACAATGAACCGAGGTAGGCAGTGTCCAAGACAAGTCAGTCCAACAGGGAGTACAATGACCCGAGGTAGGCAGTGTCCAAGACAAGACATTCCAACAGAGAGTACAATGAACCGAGGTAGGCAGTGTCCAAGACAAGATAGTCCAACAGAGAGTACAACGACCCGAGGTACCCAGTGACCAAGACAAGACAGTCTAGCAGAGAGTACAATGAACCGAGGTAGGCAGTGTCCAAGACAAGACAGTCCAACAGAGATTACAATGACCCGAGGTAGCCAGTGTTAAAGACAAGAGAGTCCAACAGAGAGTACAATGACCCGAGGTAGGCAGTGTCCAAGACAAGGCAGTCCAGCAGATAGTACAATGACCCGAGGTAGCCAGCGTCTAAGACAGTCCAACAGAAAGTACAATGACCCGAGGTAGCCAGTGTCCAAGACAAGACAGTCCAGAAGAGAGTGCGATGACCCGAGGTAGCCAGCGTCCAAGACAATCCAACAGAGAGTACAATGACCCGAGGTAGCCAGTGTCCAAGACAAGACAATCCAACAGAGAGTACAATGACCCGAAGTAGGCAGTGTTCAATACAAGACAGTCCAGGAGAGAGTACAATGGCCCGAGGTAGCCAGCGTCCAAGACAGTCCAACAGAGAGTACAACGACCCGAGGTTGCCAGTGTCCAAGACAAGACAGTCCAGCAGTGAGTACAATGACCCGAGGTACCCAGTGTCCAAGACAAGACAGTCCAGGAGAGAGTACAATGGCCCGAGGTAGCCAGCGTCCAAGACAGTCCAACAGAGAGTACAACGACCCGAGGTAGCCAGTGTCCAAGAAAAGACAGTCCAGCAGAGAGTACAATGAACCGAGGTACCCAGTGTCCAAGACAAGACAGTCCAGCAGAGAGTACAATGACCTGAGGTACCCAGTGTCCAAGACAGTCCAACAGAGAGTACAACGACCCGAGGTAGCCAGTGTCCAAGACAAGACAGTCCAGCAGAGAGTACAATGACCCGAAGTAGCCAGTGTCCAAGAAAGCCCAGCAGAGAGTACAATGACCCGAGGTAGCCAGTGTCCAAAGACAAGACAGTCCAGCAGAGAATACAATGACCCGAAGTAGCCAGTGTCCAAGACAGTCCAACAGAGAGTACAATGACCCGAAGTAGCCAGTGTCCAAGAAAGTCCAGCAGAGAGTACAACGACCCGAGGTAGCCAGTGTCCAAGACAAGACAGTCCAGCAGAGAGTACAATGACCCGAAGTAGCCAGTGTCCAAGACAGTCCAACAGAGAGTACAATGACCCCAGGTACCCAGTGTCCAAGACCGTCCAACAGAGAGTACAATGACCCGAGGTATCAAGTGTCCAAGATAAGACAGTCCAGCAGAGAGTACAATGAACCGAGGTAGGCAGTTTCCAAGACAAGACAGTCCAACAGGGAGTACAATGACCCTAGGTAGGCAGTGTCCAAGACAAGACAGTCCAACAGAGAGTACAATGACCCGAGGTAGCCAGTGTCCAAGACAAGACAGTCCAACAGAGAGTACAATGACCCGAGGTAGGCAGTGTTCAAGACAAGACAGTCCAGGAGAGAGTACAATGGCCCGAGGTAGCCAGCGTCCAAGACAGTCCAACATAGAGTACAACGACCCGAGGTAGCCAGTGTCCAAGACAAGAAAGTCCAGCAGAGAGTACAATGAACCGAGGTACCTAGTGTCCAAGACTAGACAGTCCAGCAGAGAGTACAATGACCCGAAGTAGCCAGTGTCCAAGACAGTCCAGCAGAGAGTACAATGACCCGAGGTAGCCAGTGTCCAAGACAGTCCAACAGAGAGTACAATGACCCCAGGTACCCAGTGTCCAAGACCGTCCAACAGAGAGTACAATGACCCGAGGTATCAAGTGTCCAAGATAAGACAGTCCAGCAGAGAGTACAATGAACCGAGGTACCCAGTGTCCAAGACAAGACAGTCCAGCAGAGAGTACAATGACCTGAGGTGCCCAGTGTCCAAGACAAGACAGTCCAACAGAGAGTACAATGACCCGAGGTAGCCAGTGTCCAAGACAAGAAACTCCAACAGAGAATACAATGACCCGAGGTGGCCAGTGTCAAAGACAAGACAGTCCAACAGAGAGTACAATGACCCGAGGTAGGCAGTGTCCAAGACAAGACAGTCAAGCAGAAAGTACAATGACCCAAGGTAGGCTTCCAAGACAAGACCGTCCAACAGAGAGTACAACGACCCGAGGTACCCAGTGACCAAGACAAGACAGTCCAGCAGAGAGTAAAATGAACCGAGGTAGCCAGTGTCCAAGACAAGACGTCCAACAGAGAGTACAATGAACGGAGGTAGGCAGTGTCCAAGACAAGATAGTCCAACAGAGAGTACAACGACCCGAGGTACCCAGTGTCCAAGACAAGACAGTCCAGCAGAGACTACAATGAACCGAGGTAGGCAGTTTTCAAGACAAGATAGTACAACAGAGAGTACAACGACCCGAGGTACCCAGTGTCTAAGACAAGACAGTCCAGCAGAGAGTACAATGAACCGAGGTAGGCAGTGTCCAAGACAAGAGAGTCAAACTGAGAGTACAACGACCCGAGGTACCCAGTGACCAAGACAAGACAGTCCAGCAGAGAGTACAATGACCCGAGGTAGCCAGTGTCCAAGACAAGACAGTCCAGTAGAGAGTACAATGAACCGAGGTAGGCAGTGTCCAAGACAAGACAGTCCAACAGAGAGTACAATGAACCGAGGTACCCAGTGTCCAAGACAAGACAGTCCAGAAGAGAGTACAATGAACCTAGGTAGGCAGTGTCCAAGACAAGATAGTCCAACAGAGAGTACAACGACCCGAGGTACCCAGTGACCAAGACAAGACAGTCCAGCAGAGAGTACAATGAACCGAGGTAGGCAGTGTCCAAGACAAGACAGTCCAACAGAGAGTATAATGACACGAGGTAGCCAGTGTCAAAGACAAGACAGTCCAACAGAGAGTACAATGACCCGAGGTAGGCAGTTTCTAAAACAAGACAGTCCAGCAGAGAGTACAATGACCCGAAGTAGCCAGTGTCCAAGAAAGCCCAGCAGAGAGTACAATGACCCGAGGTAGCCAGTGTCCAAGACAAGACAGTCCAGCAGAGAATACAATGACCCGAAGTAGCCAGTGTCCAAGACAGTCCAAAAGAGAGTACAATGACCCGAAGTAGCCAGTGTCCAAGACAGTCCAGCAGAGAGTACAACGACCCGAGGTAGCCAGTGTCCAAGACAAGACAGTCCAGCAGAGAGTACAATGACCCGAAGTAGCCAGTGTCCAAGACAGTCCAAAAGAGAGTACAATGACCCCAGGTACCCAGTGTCCAAGACCGTCCAACAGAGAGTACAATGACCCGAGGTATCAAGTGTCCAAGATAAGACAGTCCAGCAGAGAGTACAATGAACCGAGGTAGGCAGTGTCCAAGACAAGACAGTCCAACAGGGAGTACAATGACCCTAGGTAGGCAGTGTCCAAGACAAGACAGTCCAACAGAGAGTACAATGACCCGAGGTAGCCAGTGTCCAAGACAAGACAGTCCAACAGAGAGTACAATGACCCGAGGTAGGCAGTGTTCAAGACAAGACAGTCCAGGAGAGAGTACAATGGCCCGAGGTAGCCAGCGTCCAAGACAGTCCAACAGAGAGTACAACGACCCGAGGTAGCCAGTGTCCAAGACAAGAAAGTCCAGCAGAGAGTACAATGAACCGAGGTACCTAGTGTCCAAGACTAGACAGTCCAGCAAAGAGTACAATGACCCGAAGTAGCCAGTGTCCAAGACAGTCCAGCAGAGAGTACAATGACTCGAGGTAGCCAGTGTCCAAGACAGTCCAACAGAGAGTACAATGACCCCAGGTACCCAGTGTCCAAGACCGTCCAACAGAGAGTACAATGACCCGAGGTATCAAGTGTCCAAGATAAGACAGTCCAGCAGAGAGTACAATGAACCGAGGTACCCAGTGTCCAAGACAAGACAGTCCAGCAGAGAGTACAATGACCTGAGGTGCCCAGTGTCCAAGACAAGACAGTCCAACAGAGAGTACAATGACCCGAGGTAGCCAGTGTCCAAGACAAGAAACTCCAACAGAGAATACAATGACCCGAGGTGACCAGTGTCAAAGACAAGACAGTCCAACAGAGAGTACAATGACCCGAGGTAGGCAGTGTCCAAGACAAGACAGTCAAGCAGAAAGTACAATGACCCAAGGTAGGCTTCCAAGACAAGACCGTCCAACAGAGAGTACAACGACCCGAGGTACCCAGTGACCGAGACAAGACAGTCCAGCAGAGAGTACAATGAACCGAGGTAGCCAGTGTCCAAGACAAGACGTCCAACAGAGAGTACAATGAACGGAGGTAGGCAGTGTCCAAGACAAGATAGTCCAACAGAGAGTACAACGACCCGAGGTACCCAGTGTCCAAGAAAAGACAGTCCAGCAGAGAGTACAATGAACCGAGGTAGGCAGTTTTCAAGACAAGATAGTACAACAGTGAGTACAACGACCCGAGGTACCCAGTGTCCAAGACAAGACAGTCCAGCAGAGAGTACAATGAACCGAGGTAGGCAGTGTCCAAGACAATAGAGTCAAACTGAGAGTACAACGACCCGAGGTACCCAGTGACCAAGACAAGACAGTCCAGCAGAGAGTACAATGACCCGAGGTAGCCAGTGTCCAAGACAAGACAGTCCAGTAGAGAGTACAATGAACCGAGGTAGGCAGTGTCCAAGACAAGACAGTCCAACAGAGAGTACAATGAACCGAGGTACCCAGTGTCCAAGACAAGACAGTCCAGAAGAGAGTACAATGAACCTAGGTAGGCAGTGTCCAAGACAAGATAGTCCAACAGAGAGTACAACGACCCGAGGTACCCAGTGACCAAGACAAGACAGTCCAGCAGAGAGTACAATGAACCGAGGTAGGCAGTGTCCAAGACAAGACAGTCCAACAGAGAGTACAATGACACGAGGTAGCCAGTGTCAAAGACAAGACAGTCCAACAGAGAGTACAATGACCCGAGGTAGGCAGTTTCTAAAACAAGACAGTCCAGCAGATAGTACAATGACCCGAGGTAGCCAGCGTCTAAGACAGTCCAACAGAAAGTACAATGACCCGAGGTAGCCCGTGTCCAAGACAAGACAATCCAGAAGAGAATGCAATGACCCGAGGTAGCCAGCGTCCAAGACAGTCCAACAGAGAGTACAATGACCCGAGGTAGGCAGTGTTTAAGACAAGACAGTCCAACAGAGAGTACAACGACCCGAGGTACCCAGTGACCAAGACAAGACAGTCCAGCAGAAAGTACAATAACCCAAGGTAGGCAGTTTCCAAGACAAGACAGTCCAACAGAGAGTACAATGCCCCGAGATAGCCAGTGTCAAAGACAAGACAGTCCAGCAGAGAGTACAATGAACCGAGGTAGGCAGTGTCCAAGACAAGACAGTCCAACAGAGAGTACAACGACCCCGAGGTACCCAGTGACCAAGACAAGACAGTCCAGCAGAGAGTACAATGAACCGAGGTAGACAGTGTCCAAGACAAGACAGTCCAACAGAGAGTACAATGAACCGAGGTAGGCAGTGTCCAAGACAAGACAGTCCAACAGAGAGTACAACGACCCGAGGTACCCAGTGACCAAGACAAGACAGTCCAGCAGAGAGTACAATGAACCGAGATAGACAGTCTCCAAGACAAGACTGTCCAACAGAGAGTACTGTTTTGTGTCCCACTTGGCAAATACGCAAGGAGGAAAAGCAGAATGATTGTTTACAAAACAATTTGTTCTCGTTAGGCTTAATTGAATAAAATGTTTTATAATAACTTAAAGAAACAAATGTACTTATCTTTGGTCAGGCAATTATCCCAAGCTTTACAAATGAATTTATTTTAACTCTCTTTACAATGAATATTTAAAGAATTTACAAAAGAATTAAAGCCGCAGCTTGAAAGGCAATGTTCTCTAGTGGCGAGCGTTCTTGGTTCTTCTAGAAGGTGGCGAGCTCCCTCTGGCGGTGCCGCCAGCTGGACTCCCATTGGTCAGCGATGACGTAGCTCTACCCTTCACCACCGCGCCGCCTTCTGCCACCTATGTTCAGAATAAAACTAAACATACTCCCCTCCTGTGGACGTAGTCCACACACAAGGCAAAAGAAAAGGATCACATAGTGTAGAAAGTTTTTTTTTTGAAGAAGAAGAATTATTAGAATGGCAGAAGTGCAATCTTCGAGATGGGTCTTATTAGATGATGTTGTTTCTCTGTTTGAAGTTCCACAACTCGGACATTGCCATCCGCTTCAGGTGACACCTTGGTGATGCGGCCAAGGCTCCACTGCAATGAAGGCATAGGAAAGTCTTTTACCAACACCAAATCTCCAACCTTCAGGTTGGAAGAGGGTTTTTTCCACTTGGACCGTTGTTGCAGATTGTTCAGATATCCCCTGGACCATCTTTGCCAGAAAACATCTCTGGCCTTTTGAATTAATTTCCATCTAGTTAAATAGTTGTCATTAGGGTGATAACTGGGCTCTGGGAGTGCTTTTAATGGTCTTCCAATCAAAAAATGTCCTGGAGTGAGAGGGTTGAAATCATTTGGATCCGAACTCATCGGATACAACGGGCGAGAATTCAAGCACGCTTCAATTTGACTTGTCAGAGTATTGAGTTCTTCAAAATTTAAAACTACAGATTTTAAACACCTTAGGAGATGATACTTCAATGATTTAATTCCTGCTTCCCAAATGCCGCCGAAGTTTGGAGCAGATGGAGGTATAAAATGCCAAGTGATGTGTTCATTAGCGACATAATTTTGAATTGAAGAATCCTTTACAAGTTGATGTATATTATTCAAAATATTCTTAGCTCCTTTAAAGTTAGTAGCGTTGTCGGTGAAAATATCAGAGGGTTTTCCTCGACGAGAGATATATCTTCTAAATGCAGCGAGGAAGGCAGGGGTTGACAGATCTGAAACTATCTCAAGGTGAATAGCCTTCGTTGAGAAACAAATGAATAATGCTATATATGATTTTAATGTTACTTTTGTTCTTATGACATTAGGTTTAGTTATAAATGGTCCTGCGAAGTCTATTCCTGTTTTGCTAAAAGGGCTTGAGGGTATGATTCTATGGATAGGCAGATCTCCCATGATTTGTTTTGACACTTGGCATTTCGTTTAGAAACATGTCATGCAACGATTAATGAGCTTTTTTACTAGAATTCTACCGGATGGAATCCAGTACTTTTGTCGGATGGCACACAGAGTTAATTGGAGACCAGAATGAAGATGCTCTACGTGGAATTGTTGAACAATCAATTCTGTAACGAAATGGTTGTGAGGAAGAATTATTGGATGCTTCTCATTGAATTGCAGGTTGGATTTGCGCAGTCGACCTCCTACACGTAGAATTCCCGATGAATCAATAAATGGGTTTAAGGATAAAAGTTTTGAGTTTGATGGTAGTACTTTGCTTTGAATACAACATTGCATTTCAGTTTTAAATTCTGAACTTTGAATGATTTGAATAAGAGTTCGAATTGAATTATCGAGCTCATTAGAGGACAATTCTTTGTGTTTTATTTTGTCGCTGCTGTGTCTAGCATTGTGGATAAATCTTAGGAGCCATGCCGTAACTCTGCTCAGCTTCCTGAATGTTGAGAATTTAAAAATAAAGTCTAGAATAGGACAAGTAGTGAAATGAACAATCGGAACAGTCTTTCTTTTTTCATGACAAACTTCTTTTGGAAGTTCATATGCGATTGGTTGCGGATCTTGTAAACTTGAGTTTGATAGCCAATCAGGACCATTCCACCAAAGTGAATGGTTTACTAGTTCTGAAGAAGTTATACCTCTGGAGGCGCAATCTGCAGGATTATCCTTGGTAGACACATAGTACCAAGAAGATTGCAGAGTTAGTCGCTGAATTTCTGCAATCCGGTTACCAACAAAAGGTTTCCAATGTTTTGATTCAGATTTTATCCAACATAAAACAATCTGGGAATCTGTCCATAAAATTACTCGGTCAATCTGCAACAGCAATGAGCTGCAAATGGAATCATATAAATTTGAAAGGAGAAGAGCAGCACAAAGCTCCAGATGAGGTATTGACGTTGCCTTCAAGGGAGCGACTTTTGTCTTGGCAGCAATCAATGTGACTTGAACATGACCAGATTTAAAACGAGATTTCATATAAACAACTGATGAATATGCAGATTCGGAAGCATCACAAAATCCATGGAGTTCTAAAGAATGTATAAGTCCCTTGCAGGAAATATATCTAGGAATTTTAATATTATTTAGCATTGTCAAATCCATTTTCACTCTCCTCCAATGAGAACACAACGATTCAGACAAGGGATCATCCCAATCCAAATCCTGTTTCCACAAAGTTTGAAACAGAATCTTGAAGCTAATGATCACCGGTGATAACCATCCCAAAGGGTCATAAATTCGAGAAATGTCCGATAACAATTGTTTTTTAGAATATACGTCTTTTAGTGAATTGACTGTAATTGTGAAATTATCCGTGGATGGATTCCAATTTATCCCAAGAATCTTAACAGATGAATTATCTCCGATTTCATATGAATCATGTGCTTTCAGCGTTTCTGGTACCTCTGAAAGAACCTCAGGGACATTTGACATCCATTTTCTTATGCAAAAGCCACCAGATAAAAGGATTTTACGGATATCATCAATGAGAACTTTTGCTTCTTCGATTGTTGTTACGCCAGAAAGTAGGTCGTCTACATAAAAATCAGTTTTTATGATTTTAGATGCCTCTGGGAACAGGAGTTCTTTGTCGGTGGCAAGTTGCATCAAGGTACGGATTGCAAGATATGGTGCACACGACATTCCATAAGTTACTGTGAGCAATCTATACTCCAATAAAGATTCCAATGGACTATTTCTCCAGAAGATTCTCTGAAAGTCGAGATCAGAAGAGTTCACTTTTATCTGTCTGTACATTTTCTCAATATCTCCCGTAAAAGCTATAGGATTAGTACGAAACTTCACAAGAATATTGAAAATATCATGCTGCAATTTTGGTCTAGTATGAAGAAAGTCATTTAAGGAGTAATTGTTGCTCGTTTTGCACGATGCATCAAACACTACTCTTAATTTAGTAGTGCTGCTCTGCTCACGCAGAACGCAATGGTGAGGTATATAATAGCACTTGTCTGATGGTTTGTCACGTTCGTTTTTCGGAATGAGCTCCATGTGGTTGAGAGAAAGATATTCCATCATGAAATCCTTATATTGCTGAAGAAGATTCGAAGATTTGTGCAGTTTTCTCTCAAGAGCAAGAAATCGTTTCATGGCATTCTGACGTGAGTCTCCGAGATTAGGCACAGATTTAAACGGTAGACCAACAGAATATCTTCCATCTGTTGATATGCAAAAGTTCTTGTCATAAATGTCCCCGCAACTCTTCTCCTCTTTAGTCAATGGAAGAGCGGCAGGAACCGATTCCAATTCAAAGAACTTTCGCAGATTATCATCTCCTTGGGATGTTGAGCATATTGAGATATAGCTGTTTCCAGTCTTAGAACTGGAAACATTTCCTGAAAGTATCCATCCTAACTTGGAAAAACAGGCAGTGGGTCCTGGATGATTTTGGAATCGTAGTTTTCTTGTATATAAAAATGGGGCTAGGTCTGCACCAATTACTAAATCAATGGGACTTGTTTTATCAAAATTGGGATCTGCTAATAAACTATTCTTAAGATGAGGCCAATTATCTCTATTTATTAGAAAATTAGGTAAATCAACAGTGATTTGATCGAGTATTATGGATGAAATTTTGAATATTCTATCAGAAAAATGAGGCTTAAATTGAAGAAAAGTCTCACTAGCAGACTGCTGTATTGGTTGGTTACCAATTCCAAAAACTGTGAGTTGGCTCTTTTTAACAGGAAGATTCAACTTTTCACGACAATTTTCTGTTATTAGACTTCTTTGAGAACCAGTATCAATCAAAGCTCTGCATGGATGAAACGATCCATTTTCTGCTCTCACTCTCACGATAGCAGTAGATAATAAGATTGTCTCATTGGGCTTTGTTGTATCACTGAGAAATCATGAAACGCTAGATTGGGCAATTGGGGCTTCAATTGAAGTGGTATTCAAAGGTTCGGGTTGGAAGGAATGCAAAAGAGTGTGATGTTTTTTGTTGCATGATTTACAATGCATAGTGAATTTACATGACGTTACTCTGTGGTTGGATCGCAAACAATTGAAACAAAGGTTATTGGTTTTGACTATGCTCCATCTTTCAAGGAGAGAACTTTTATGGAACTTGTCACATATGAATAAAGGATGTGAATTTTTGCATAATAGGCATTTATCATCACCTTTTGAAATAGAATTATATACATGTGTTTGTTTCACTACAGATTTATCCTCTTTAGTATAACCTTTTATCGATTGCAAACTTTTTGCTTGTTTTTCAAGAAACATAATAAAATTTTCGTAGGATGGAAAGCCATCATCTATCAACGTCAATTCCCATTGCCTTTTCAAATCATCACCTATTTTTCTTTGTAGGAAATGTATTAGAAAGATATCAACAAGTGTATTTCTTTCCAAACCCAGTGATTTCAAATTTCTCATGGCTTCATTACATATATCTAGTAGTTCGAAAATGACCTTGGAATTTATCAGTTTTAAAGGTTTTAAAGTGAATAATTTTGTACATTGTGAAAAGGCAAGTTCTTTTTTGTTATCATATCTGGAGACCAATGTGGCCCAAGCATGGGCATAGTTTTCATCAATAACAGGAAATCCCCTAATAAGTCGTTCAGCGTCTCCAGTAACAGCTGATTGTAAATATTGCAGCTTTTATGAATCAGTTAGAGCGGTATTGGAATCAATAGACAGAGAAAACAATTGCTTGAAACTAAGCCATTCGTTAACATCACCAGAAAAGGAAGGTAAATTAAATTTAGGAAGTTCTATTTTACTTGTGGTTGGTTGATTTAGATCATCAATTTTGCTTGAACTGGCTGTACAAGATACTTTATTGATATTCGCCACTAAATTTCTAAGATTATCCCTGTATTGCATAACTCTAGAAAAGTAAACTTTATCATCAAATTCAGAAAATGTTAAAAGATTACAATAAGTTTTTTCAATGTTAGATTTTATATCTAAAATATCTTTTTTAAATGTCTGTAAATTTGCATCATCCTTCGATTCAATCATCTTGAGCGAAATTTGCTCAAAATAATCCACTTGTTTGAAATGAAATTCAAGAATATTTAAAGTAGCTTTAAATTTGGCAGCCATCTTTAATTTTTGCTATTATTAATTTTAATAATATATTTCAAAAATGAATTATAATTATTTATATTTAAATAATTATTTAATAGATTTATTCCCGGGTTTCGGCACCAATGTTTTGTTTCCCACTTGGCAAATACGCAAGGAGGAAAAGCAGAATGATTGTTTACAAAACAATTTGTTCTCGTTAGGCTTAATTGAATAAAATGTTTTATAATAGCTTAAAGAAACAAATGTACTTATCTTTGGTCAGGCAATTATCCCAAGCTTTACAAATGAATTTATTTTAACTCTCTTTACAATGAATATTTAAAGAATTTACAAAAGAATTAAAGCCGCAGCTTGAAAGGCAATGTTCTCTAGTGGCGAGCGTCCTTGGTTCTTCTAGAAGGTGGCGAGCTCCCTCTGGCGGTGCCGCCAGCTGGCCTCCCATTGGTCAGCGATGACGTAGCTCTACCCTTCACCACCGCGCCGCCTTCTGCCACCTATGTTCAGAATAAAACTAAACAAGTACAATGAACCGAGGTAGGCAGTGTCCAAGACAAGACAGTCCAACAGAGAGTACAACGACCCGAGGTACCCAGTGACCAAGACAAGACAGTCCAGCAGTGAGTACAATGAACCGAGGTAGGCAGTGTCCAAGACAAGACAGTCCAACAGAGCGTACAATGACCCGAGGTAGCCAGTGTCAAAGACAAGACAGTCCAACAGAGAGTACAATGACCCGAGGTAGGCAGTGTCCAAGACAAGACATTCCAGCAGATAGTACAATGACCCGAGGTAGCCAGCATCTAAGACAGTCCAACAGAAAGTACAATGACCTGAGGTAGCCAGTGTCCAAGACAGTCCAACAGAGAGTACAATGACCCGAGGTAGCCAGTGTCCAAGACAAGACAGTCCAACAGAGAGTACAATGACCCGAGGTAGGCAATGTTCAAGACAAGACAGTCCAGAAGAGAGTGCAATGACCCGAGGTAGCCAGCGTCCAAGACAATCCAACAGAGAGTACAATGACCCGAGGTAGCCAGTGTCCAATACAAGACAGTCCAACAGAGAGTACAATGACCCGAGGTAGGCAGTGTTCAAGACAAGACAGTCCAGGAGAGAGTACAATGGCCCGAGGTAGCCAGCGTCCAAGACAGTCCAACAGAGAGTACAACGACCCGAGGTAGCCAGTGTCCAAGACAAGACAGTCCAGCAGAGAGTACAATGACCTGAGATACCCAGTGTCCAAGACAGTCCAACAGAGAGTACAACGACCCGAGGTAGCCAGTGTCTAAGACAAGACAGCCCAGAAGATAGTACAATGACCCGAGGTAGCCAGTGTCCAAGACAGTCCAATAGAGAGTACAATGACCCGAGGTACCCAGTGTCCAAGACAGTCCAACAGAGAGTACAATGACCCGAGGTAGCCAGTGTCCAAGACAAGACAGTCCAGCAGAGAGTACAATTAACCGAGGTACCCAGTGTCCAAGACAAGACAGTCCAACAGAGAGTACAATGACCCGAGGTAGCCAGTGTCAAAGACAAGACAGTCCAACAGAGAGTACAATGACCCGAGGTAGCCAGTGTCAAAGACAAGACAGTTCAACAGAGAGTACAATGACCCGAGGTAGGCAGTGTCCAAGACAAGACAGTCCAGCAGAAAGTACAATGACCCAAGGTAGGCAGTTTCAAAGACAAGAAAGTCCAACAGAGAGTACAATGATCCGAGGTACCCAGTGTCCAAGACAAGACAGTCCAGCAGAAAGTACAATGACCCGAGGTACCCAGTGTCCAAGACAAGACAGTCCAACAGTGAGTACAATGACCCGAGGTACCCAGTGTCCAAGACAAGACAGTCCAACAGTGAGTACAATGACCCGAGGTACCAAGTGTCCAAGACAAGAGAGTCCAACAGAGAGTACAATGAACCGAGGTACCCAGTGTCCAAGACAAGACAGTCCAACAGTGAGTACAATGACCCGAGGTACCCAGTGTCCAAGACAAGACAGTCCAACAGTGAGTACAATGACCCGAGGTACCCAGTGTCCAAGACAAGACAGTCCAGTAGAGAGTACAATGACCCGAGGTACCCAGTGTCCAAGACAAGACAGTCCAGTAGAGAGTACAATGACCCGAGGTAGCCAGTGTCCAAGACAAGACAGTCCAGTAGAGAGTACAATGACCCGAGGTACCCAGTGTCCAAGACAAGACAGTCCAGCATAGAGTACAATGACCCGAGGTAGCCAGTGTCCAAGACAAGACAGTCCAACAGTGAGTACAATGACCCGAGGTACCCAGTGTCCAAGACAAGACAGTCCAGTAAGAGAGTACAATGACCCGAGGTAGCCAGTGTCCAAGACAAGACAGTCCAGCAGTGAGTACAATGACCCGAGGTACCCAGTGTCCAAGACAAGACAGTCCAACAGAGAGTACAATGACCCGAGGTAGCCAGTGTCCAAGACAAGACAGTCCAGCAGTGAGTACAATGACCCGAGGTACCCAGTGTCCAAGACAAGACAGTCCAACAGAGAGTACAATGACCCGAGGTAGCCAGTGTCCAAGACAGTCCAGCAGAGTACGGACTGACGGCAGCTGTCGCGGAAGTCCGGCGGAAGAACACCCCGGTGTCATCTGGCCCTCCCTCCCCGCCCTCCATCCATCACGTGGCTACCAGGCTCGCGTTCCCACGTGGCCGTGCAATTACCGCAGCAGCTAAATGGCGCTCGGCTTCACTGCTCTTCTTTTTTTCTTCCTTCTTTGTATGCATCACCTTCTAGCGGACATTATCAGCGTGATAGCAATATGCTCCGTTCTCACATGTGTAGCACTAAAGGAACAGACTACTTGCTATGTGATATATTGGAAGATACTGTGCAGGGAGAGAGAGAGAGGTTTAAGAAAAATCAAAATGAACTAGGCAGATCTATCCAACCAGAAGGTCTGCTTCCAGCATATCTCTTGCGAATATCTCCGTATTTAACGAACATCTAGGATCATAATTCGCTCTAATTTTATTTGTGTCCACAACTTTTTTTTACCTATTCTATGAATGATTGCACACTGGTTTTATCTGTCCAGCTGTCAGTTTTATACACTTTAAATTTGCATATCTAACTAAACTATTAACACAATCTACATAAGAAGAAACATTTCAACTAGATTTAGGTAATAGGCGCGAACAATACCATTTTATGAGTATCAGAATATATGAAAATGGAAGGCTAAGTTTCTTACTATACAGCCATGTGTTTGAACAAACATACGGACTTCGTCCGTAGACGGTGCAGCCTCAGTACGTCTAGGTTCCAATGTTGGCGCAGATATAACCATGGTATACAGGTGGACTTTTTGTCTGAAATTTCCTAAACTTGTGTTTTGGCTCATTCTTTGCCATCACTAGTAAAGGTTTCTACTAGAGAGATGTATACTGCTATCATTAGAATACACAATTAAAAGGGAGAGATGCCTCTTTTGGTCACTACATACATGAAAATATATGTATATACGAGTATAATAGAAATTTTCCCGGGAGGAAATTGATCTATAAAAGAATGGGAGGCCTCTCCAATCAAAATAAACGTCAAAACTAGACACCATCTAGTGACCGTCGCCGCAAACGGATCGTTGACAAAGCCACAAGACCAGCTTTGGAAAACTGAGAAGCGCTCACCTATGACCATGGTTTCAGGCTAATGGCCCTTGTCAGTCTAAAGAACATATAAAATTTTAACCAATTTTGTAGATATACACTGCGTGACATTGAAAATGGAACACCAAGAAATAGTGGCCAGAAAGTGATGAAACTCGGCAGACAGAGAGAGAGACAGGGACGAACAATAAGTGATCTTTATTTCAAAATGATAGTCATAATACAGAGCGAGAACGGCGTCGGCTTAGTAGCAAGAAGGACCACCGCGGACGGCGATGCACGCAGCAACACGTCTAGGTAGAGAGTCAATCAGAGTACGGATGGCGTCCTGAGGGATGGCTCTCCATTCCCTCTCAACCATTTGCCACAGTTCGTCTTCTGAACGCGACTGTGGCAAGGCATGCAAACGGCGTCCAATGATGTCCCAGACGTGCTCGATTGGTGAGAGATCAGGAGAGTACGGTGGCCAGGGAAGCATCTGTACATCTTGCAGAGCTTGTTGGCTAATGCGAGCAGTGTGCGGTCGGGCGTTATCCTGCTGATAAAGGGCATTGGGTACCCCCTGAAGGTAGGGGAGTGTCACCGGTCGCAGCACATCATCAACGTATCGTTGTGCCGTCATAGTGCCCTGAATACGAAGTAAAGGTGACCTGGAATCATACGCGATTGCGCCCTAAACCATGATTCCACGTTGTCGCACGGTGGGGCGTTCCACAATTGCTGCCGGATTGGACCTTTCTCCACGTCGACGCCATACGCGTACACGGCGACTATCACTGGACAAGCAGAAACGCGACTCATCTGAGAACACGACCCTGTACCATTCCGTCATCCACGTCGATCTAGCCCGGCACCATTCCAAACGTTGGCGCCTATTCGGTGGGGTCAATGGCAGTCTTCTTAGCGGACGGCATGAGTGCAAGCCATTAGCAACCAATCGACGGGAAATGGTTCTGGTCGAGATGGAATGATCTAGGGTGTCTTGCACATGTTGCAGGATGGCGGTACAAGTGGCTTGTGGGGCCGCCACTGCTTATCGAAGGATACGCCGATCCACACGTGCTGACGTCACTCTGGTTGCACCGACATTCCTATAAATTGCCACATTTCCTTGTTCCAACCATCTTCTCCACAGTCGGTGCACCGTGGACGCACCAAGGTGTGTATCAGCTACGATTTGACGTATGGACCAACCTGCCCTTTTCAGTCCGATCACCATGCCCCTCGTAAAAGCGTCTGTCTGCTTGAACTGCCTCCGTTTACGATGACCTGGCATTCTCTGTTATTACACATGTCTTTTGACACAAGAACAAAATTTCTACAATGATTTTCCTTGAAGAAATAACGACACGAATACTGTCCTTTCTGCAAGTTCCTTCCCTTATATCTTACTCCATGTGCGCACGAGAGCTGCGCATTTTACATCATTTGCATAACTCGGTTAGGCGCGTCTACCCTGAAATTTGCATAATTTTCTGGCCACTATTTCTTGGTGTTCCATATTCAATGTCACGCAGTGTATATACAACTATCTTTTGAACTGGGAAAGAGAGGGAAAAAATTTGAGGAAATTGCTTTTGTATGTTTGTCATTTTTCTCCTTGACCAAATATTTTAGATAATTGTGTGAAATAATTTAACTGTATAAGCTTGTATATAGTAAATTTGATATGATGTTAGAAATGTATTGACGCAAATATTCCTGAGTTTGGAATATCGCGTTATAGAATGTTGATTAAGTTAAAGAAAAATAGAAAAAACAGAAAAAGTATTAAAATAGAACAGTTGATGTTCAAGCCAAGACTCAAGTATACACAGATTGACATCGATGTAGAGGCGTTGGTGCTCGACATGTTAAGATATCCCTATATGATGTTGGTAAAGTTGACTGCGATACTATACTGCGGATTTTTTACTCGTCAATGTGGAAGCCGATGTGGCAACCGTGGTGGTTGTAGGGCAAGTGAATGTGTCTGTGTGATGATTGGCACAAATAGAAATGTAATAAAGTCTTCTTCTTCTTTCTTATTTCCACTCAATCATATCTGGGTGAAGTAGGCCGCCTCTGACATGAGGAACAGACAATATGTGCAGCCGCTCCTAACATGGAGTACAAACGCTGCTCATCCTGTATCCCTGGATCAGAAGCCCTTACAGGGTACTATCAGCCAGGCCAGCTGAGCCCAGGTTTTTTAGCGAGCTTGTTACTGCTCCTCCTTCTCCTTTTTCATCCGGGCTTGGCAAAGGTGGAGTTATGTAATAAAGTGATACGACGGGGTATGTGTAGCAGCTAAGTGATATGTGAAGTAAGTGTTAGTGATTAAAGGGGATATTTCACATTACGAATCAAGATATTAAGACGCGAATGTTTATTTTCACAAATAAATCAAACTTCTACTTTTCCTTATAAAAGCAGAATGATCCAATACAGTATTGGAGCTCTAAAGAAGCGGTCTGGAAGATCAAATTGGCGAAACCGCTGGGAGGATTCACCCCTAATGAGGCAAGCCCTCCCAATATTCTTTCATCGCAGTAAGGATAGTAGTAGTTTGATTTATTTGTGAAAATAAACATTCGCGTCTTGATGTATTCATTCGTTAGAGTTATATATACATTATATTTGAGTCGCTAAAATTAAGTCGAGTTTTTTTTTATGTACAAGGTATGTCCCATAAGTTCCCGGACTGGGTCCATAAAAAAATATAGGTTAGATATTTAAAAAAAAAAAGTATTTAAACTTTTCAAAGTAATCCCTCCTTGCTTCAACGCACCAGCTCCATCGTTTCTCCCAATTGTCGAAACAGTTTTTATAGGCCTCTTTTGGAATGCTCCTCAATGCCAACAGCGATTTTTCTATTATGTCATTCCTGGTGTCAAAATGTCTTCCTTTTAGAACTGCTTTAAGTTTGGGGAACAGGAAAAAGTCATTTGGTGCGATGTCTGGGGAATAGGGTGGTTGAGGTAGGATTTATGTCCCGTTTTTCGCCAAAAAACTCGTCACCAAGTGCGCTGTGTGAGGACGGGCATTATCATGGTGTAGGATCCAGTCACCATTAGTCCATTTTTCTGGCCTTTTTTTTTTCCGAATCACTTCCCTCAGACAGCGAAGAATGCCCAAATACATTTCCTTAATAACTGTTTGGCCTGCAGGAAGATACTCGTGATGAACAATGCCCTTGTTATCCAAAAAAGCGACCGAAGCACCTTGTTTCTGGATTTCAATATCCTGGATTTTTGGGTCTAGGCTCACCCTGACCTCTCCAATCGGCAGATTGACGCTTGGTTTCAGGGTCATAGCCATAGACCCATGTCTCGTCGCCTGTTATTATCTTGTCTTTCTATTCCGGATCCGTTCTTGTCATTTCCAACATGTCCTCGAAGGTTGCAAGCCGACACAGTTTTTGCTCATTAGTGAGGAATCTTCGGATAAATTTTGCAGGAGTCTTTTCGAGCTTCAAATCTTCGGTTAAGATCCTTCCAATCGTTGTTTTAGAGACGCCTGTGTCTTGCTCTAGCTCCAGCAAAGTGGTTCGAGAATTTTCTTTTATCAAAAAGGTGAATTTTTGCACATTTTCATCAGTCCTTTAAAATTTTGGGCGTCCTTGACGAGGATCATCTTCAATGGAAATTCTGCCAGCTTTAAATCTAGAATGCCATTCAAAAACAGTTGTTCTCTTTGGGCATCATTGGGGAATGCTTTATTTAGCATTTCAAAGTTTCGGTTGCTGATATTTGAAGTTTCACACAAAATTCTATGCAAATCCTCTGCTTCAATTTTTGTTCCATCGTAAAATCGCCGCAGCGCTAGGTGTGACCTTTAAATAAATTAGAATGACCTTGGCGCGCGTGCACGTACCGCCTCGATATTGGTACCACCGTGTTGCCAGATATTTTTTCTATAATAAACAGTCAAATTTATTTACATTTTTCATTTATTTATTTTTTTTATGGACCCAGTCCGGGAACTTATGGGACATACCTTGTATCATATTCCTTATTACAACCAACACCATAGGTTAACGTATTTAGTTATATATCCTTATTATATCAATTGCTTCTTTATTAAAGACGAATCTGACTCAATCGAAAACGAAGTTCGAATTGATTTTTTTTATATTGATTTAATATATATTTTTAAAAAATGACTTATTTGGTGAAGGTTAGTTTAGTGGGGTTGGACATGACTACGTGCGATTACAATGGTGCTTATTAGTGATGCTTAATGAATGAATAGGCCTTGCCACGATATCTTATGCTACAAAGGAGAGAGAGAACTTGGAGCTAGTGGTTACGTTTTGTTATGTAAAAGTTGGTTATGGGCCTAAATGAGTTCATTAAAGAAATAGAAAGTGTGTAATTCACACATCAGAAAGAGTATCCTAAGTTAAATCACAAGTGTGGAAGTAGAAAGGAAGTAACACCATTAGACGCGCGGCGGGGGAGGGCGTGTCAAAAGCGGGCTTTTAGTATCAAATGACCGGATGACCAATTAGGCCAATAAATAGGGGGAAGTCCGATCACACCTCCCTGCGGTCTCCCCTGAACCCTTGAAATATTTAGTCAAATTCTGAACCATTTTCAAGGTAACTAACAAGGCAACGGCATCCATTTTCCAATAAAGAGCAAAACCGATATCTACATATAGAGGATATTACGACTGCTGTGATAGAATTGCATGGAAATATCTGCGGCTCATCAATGGACACAACAACAAAAAATTGACATGGACCCAGAGTAACAGCCTTACACACCCAAGATAGAGGACATTGCGACTGCTGTAATAGAGATGCATGGAGAAATCTGAGGCTCTTCATTGGACACGACAGCAACAACAGAAAATTGACATGAACCCAGAGCAGCAGCTTTACACACCCAAGATAGATAGAGGACATTGCGACTGCTGTGATAGAGATGCATGGAGACATCAGATGTTCTTTATTGGACACGGCAACAACAACAAATTAAGCAGCTTGGGTGGAAATGTATTTTTATGATATGGATTGATTGTGTGTTGGGGAAATTTGACGTACTTGGATTATTCAGTACGAGTTTTGAATGTGAACGGAGAATTTAAAAGATTTTGTTAAATGTGATGTTTAGAAAGTTATGGTTCTGATGAGGCCTTCATGCCAATCAGAGTGTTAAAATCGTCAAAGGTATCTCGTGTTGAATCTAACAACGGTTCACTCGACTTGGGAGGAATATGGCGGTTAATTGGATTCTTGGAAAGAGGTCTGCAGGTAGGTAGCTGAACAGTAACAAGTTGATAGGTTTCTAATATTTTTATTTAAAGGGCGATCTTTGTGTGGAATTTAACTTTATTGGGATTGAAAAATTGAGCTATTTTTGACGATTATGATTCTTTTTAAAATAAATCAAATTTCTACTGACGCCTTACTGCAATGATAAATATAATGGGAGGGCCTGGCTCATTAGCCCTCTAATTGGTTTTTATCATTGCAGTAAGGGCAGTAGAAATTTGATTTATTTTAAAAAGAATCATAATCGTCAAAAATAGTTCAAATTTCTCATAACCAATGACGCGCTAATGCATTCATATTTATTGGGATTACATGATACATAAGTTGTAAAAGTGGAAATTGTGATCTGCATTACAATGGTTGCATGGTGAAGGGCTGTCTGGATTCTCTTTTTGAATTGTACCGAGGTGTATTATAGTGGAATGGCTGGTTGTAGATGTGTATGGCTGGTTGTAGATGTGTATGGCTGGTTGTAGATGTGTATGGCTGGTTGAAGATTACTATGGTCGTGTGTGTGATTGAAGATCACTATGACCGTTTAAAACGGCTGTGATTTGTTAGAGATGGTTATGTTTGTTAAGGAAGATTATAGTTGGTTTAAAGATGGCTTGCGTTGAATCCTTTATAGAGAGTTCTGTTTGCTAGCTCTGTGCTATGGCGGTTCCCTGGATGTCTATAGACAACCATCATGACTAGGTGAAATAGAATGCGTCTGACTTTGTCATTGAGACTGGGAGCACAACTCAGTGGCAGGCCGACTTAGCTTCAAAAGAAAAGGCCGCCTCTGACATGAGGAAGAGATGCCATGTGCAGCCGTTCCTAACATGGAGTACAAATGCTGCTCATCCTGTATCCCTGGATTAGGAGCCCTTACAAGGTACTATCAGCCGGGCAGCTGAGCCCAGGTTTTTTAGTGAGCTTGTTACTGCTCCCCTCCTCCTTTTTCATCTGGGCTTGGGACCGGCAAAGGTGGCGTTTGGAGGTCTATAGGATTTTCTCTGGTAATGGATGTAAATAAAAGTGAAGGGGATGGAAGAAGATATGAGGGTGAGATATTTTAAATTTGTGTTTCAAAGTTAAGAATCTCTTTTTTGAAAGCAACGTTGTTATGATTAGTTGATTTGTGGAATGAAGCATTTTATAGACTAAACAATGGTGAAAATAGCTTTTCACTAGGTGAGGTGAATTGATATTTATGACTGATGTTGTGATTAGGACACGGTGAAATTTCTAAGTGATGCTATACCGTGGGTAGTAGGTTTACATTTCAAAATGCCGAAAAAAAATATTTTAAATGAGTAAATTTTAGTTATATGTGGTTTGTATTTTATTTAAAACGAATATGTAAAAAGGGGTGTGAAGTCTAACAGTTGATTAAAAACAATAGTTAACAATGTCAAAGATAAAATTATTATAAACCATGTATGAATTGAAGTTTTTTTGTAACCAAAAATAAATTTATAATTTAAATGATACAAGTATTTATACAAGGTATGTCCCATAAGTTCCCGGACTGGGTCCATAAAAAAATAAATAAATGAAAAATGTAAATAAATTTGACTGTTTATTATAGAAAAAATATCAGGCAACACGGTGGTACCAATATCGAGGCGGTACATTAGCGCGCGCCAAGGTCATTCTAATTTATTTAAAGGTCACACCTAGCGCTGCGGCGATTTTACGATGGAACAAAAATTGAAGCAGAGGATTTGCATAGAATTTTGTGTGAAACTTCAAATATCTGCAACCGAAACTTTTGAAATGCTTAATAAAGTATTCCCCAATGACTCTCCAAAGAGAACAACTGTTTTTGATTGGCATTCTAGATTTAAAGCTGGCAGAATTTCCATTGAAGATGAACCTCGGCAAGGACGCCCAAAATGTACAAAAAATCACCGATTTGATAAAAGAAAATCCTCGAACCACTTTGCTGGAGCTAGGGCAAGACACAGGCATCTCTAAAACAACGATTGGAAGGATCGTAACCAAAGTTTTGAAGCTCAAAAAGACTCCTGCAAAATTCATCCCAAGATTCCTCACTAATGAGCAAAAACTGTGTCGGCTTGCAACCTGTGAGAACATGTTGGAAATGACAAGAACGGATCCGGTATAGAAAGACAAGATAATCACAGGCGACGAGACATGGGTCTATGACTATGACCCTGAAACCAAGCGTCAATATGCCGAGTGGAGAGGTCAGGGTGAGCCTAGACCAAAAAAATCCAGGATATTGAAATCCAGAAACAAGGTGTTGCTGGTCGCTTTTTTGGATAACAAGGGCATTGTTCATCACGAGTATCTTCCTGCAGGCTAAACGGTTATTAAGGAAATGTATTTGGACATTCTTCGCCATCTAAGGGAAGCGATTCGAAAAAAAAATGCCAGAAAAATGGCCTAATGGTGACTGGATCCTACACCATAACAATGCCCGCCCTCACACAGCGCACTTGGTGACGAGTTTTTTTGGCTAAAAACGGAACAGAAATTCTACCTCAACCACCCTATTCCCCAGACATCGCACCAAATGACTTTTTCCTGTTCCCCAAACTTAAAGCAGTTCTAAAAGGAAGACATTTTGACACCAGGGATGAAATAATAGAAAAATCGCTGTTGGCATTGAAGAGCATTCCAAAAGAGCTCTATAAAAACTGTTTCGACAATTTGGGGAAACGATGGCGCTTGTGCGTTGAAGCAAGGGGGGATTACTTTAAAAAGTTTTAATAATATTTTAAAAAAATATCTTACCTTTTTTTTTATGGACCCAGTCCGGGAACTTATGGGACATACCTTGTATATATTTTTTTAAATGATACTTTATGAACATTTACAAATAATTGAGTTGAAAAAGGTTCTAATATTTTAGGTTACATGGCATATATGAAGAGAAATATGTGATTGAGACAAACTTTGAATTTAGTGAGATGGTAAAAATTAAATTGAGGAAACTTTGATAAAATGTTAGATAAGAAATAAAAACCATTATGTTATAAATGAAATGGATAATGGATTTTAATTTGCAGGGGATAAAAAGTTATACGAAATAACTGTGAAAAAAATATACTTTACATTCAATTGCAGATAAAAATGAGTTGTATTCTCACAGTACAAAAGTGTTTGCTGGAGTGTAAGTTAGAATTTTGACAGGTTTTTTAAACTTTATTTTTTAACATATTCGCTTTCAGGGAGCTCTCAATTTCCTTAAAGAATGTCAGATTTAAATATATCAAATGTTTAAGTTTGACATTTTTGTTTCCCACTGGGTACCTTCAAACTCATCTTAAGAATTAATACAAAGCAATAACGCGCCATCTATACACAACGAATGAAGACATTAAGACGCGAATGTTTATTTTCACAAATAAATCCGAATTCTACTGCCCTTACTGCGATGAAAAATATTGGCAAGACTTGGCTCATCAGTGGTGAACCCTCCCAGCGGGTTCGTCAATTTAATCTACTAGACCGCATCTTCAGAGCTCTAATCCTTTATTGAATTCTGCCATTATATGCTACACCGAAGGGTAGAATCTTAGAAATGGTATTTATCAAACTATGGACATAATCTTTTAGGATAGTAGAATTACATTTAAATATTCGCATCGAGCAATGTTCTTCTGCAAAAAATATTTTTACATCGCAGTAAGGACAGTACTTAGGACGTGTAGAAGTTTGATTTATTTGTGAAAGGAAAGGTTCGCGTCTTGATGTCTTCATTCATCTTAAGAATGTCAAATGTAAGCAGAAGTAAGTATCACATTGCTTCAGTGCGGTCACACCGACAACTGTACTGTGTGTAGGTACTCTGCGTGCGTGTCACGCGCCACCGCACTCATGTTAAATTGACCGTGAAAACTTCATTTACGTTCTTCCATGTCGAACTAATTACATTAGCATTAATTAGTGTAGAGAACAATGTGCCGGCTCTATGTAGTGAAGGCATTGATGGGGAGTAGACGGGGGAAATCATGGTGGGAAGAAGGTGACAACTGCTTTTACTGTAAGTGCACCACATGTCTACACATGTGAAAAGCAGTTCGACTTATTTACAAATGTGCCAGAGCCACGTTTGGTTACTTGCACTCTCTGGTTGATTTGGACTTTTGCAAGTACCGGGGCCATTGGAGCATTTTTTTTTTAATTAGAAAAAGTGTCCAATACGGGATTCGATTCAGGGTCTAAGCGATCGAAAACCAAAGGTTTAGACCCCCTTCCACTGTCCCCCTCTATCTCTGTATCTATATCTCTCTGTAGGGAATTCTAATTTCCTCTTTCATCGAACTCTCTTCTTCTGTGACGGCAGTAGCGGATTACGTGACCAAGGCGTTCACCGTGGAAGCAGATCGGCTTTCCTTCAGGAGTTCGCCATTCGTTTGTGTCGCGTCTTCCGTTTTCTTGTACCGGGTACTGTGTTCTAGGTCGGAACATTCTGGGTTGGGACCCGTAATGACCTAGGTGCTCTATTTTGAGGGTATCTTCTTATTGATCTAGAAATTGGTTACAGATTTTCTCGATTTTCTGCTACACCATTTTCTCGATTTTATGCTCGGCATACAGTAAATTTTGGTTCCTCTCGAGGAGAGGCTAATGCCCGCTGTACATCCTCACGAACCATTTTACTAATCAAAGATGATAGATCTGTACTGCATCCTGATCACATTTGGTAAACACTCGTACCTGCTTCGGAGTCTTATGGTGTAAATCTTCAACATGGCGACACTCGGTCACAAATTATTCGGTGCTATACACATCCTTAGGGAGAAGAAGCTCCTGGTAGAGCTGCTCAGCCATCACTATTCATCAGATGTGAAATTTTTTTTATCGTTCATTTGGGGATCTACTTCTTTACAAAGGCGGAAGACGTCCTGTACGTAGAAATGCGGTACTGTCAACTTTTAACTGGGCGCGAGTTTTGAGTGTTTTCTCAAATCGCAGCATCGATGTTTTATTTTCTTCCAAATACCTTTTCTAATTGGGACGTAAATTCCTTCCAAGTCTGAATGCTCTCCTCATTGTTCTCAAACTACTTAAGAGCAGTGCCAGTCACATAGAAGTAAATGTTTGAGAGACAAAGGGTTTCATCTCGATGGTTGTGCTTTCCCACACGTCCGTACCCTTAGAACTAGTTTCGAGAATTTCTGACATCTTAAGATATTTGACCAACCCAATTTCTTTACAAATCCAAAAAAGTCAACCACCAACGCGTTTCGTGTTGTTGTCTCTCGTCAGCTTGGTGCAGACTGTACCTCTAACGACCAAAATTTTGTTCGAAGAAGCTTCCTGAGAAACCAAGAGATACAGTCTGTACCGCACTGTCACAGTTAAATCAACGTTTAGTCGATTTTTTTTTCACTAGATGGAGCTCTGCCAGGCTTATCCTGATCACGCTAAAACGAGCTTTTTAGATGGCAGATTGCTATCTAGCGGAACAGAAATCAACTAAACATTGCGCTCTGCCATCTAAAAAGTTTATTTGAGCGTGGTCAAGATATTTCTTTTTCTATTTTACTGCATGGAACAGGCTAAATCAAGGTTTAGTGGTAGGAAGTAATACAGTATATTCAAGGTCTTAAAAATCTGTTCTATATAGCCATGTGAACAGCTGCCAGAGAATCTACCACCCAACTAAACGAAAGAGACCTCCTCCGTACCATCAAAACAAAATGCCTGCAGGAATGGAAATCTAATGCTGTACATGACTGGTACAGAGCAGGAGGGACAAGCACCGGTTCTGTCCTCTCAAGAGAACTACAGTCTTTAATTTCCAGACTTAAGTCTGGCCATCTAAGGACAATCACTTTCCAGAATGGTTGCAAGGTTTTCCCACTATGTACTAAGTGAAATTCTCAACCTGCAACACCAAAGCACATTATTGACTGTATTGACTCATCCATTGATGAGCTCTACTCATCCCCGACAGACATCGTCAAAAGTCTCAGCTTTACAAGCTTGATACCTTAATATGATTGAGTGGAGATAAGAAAGAAGAAGAAGAGATGTGAACAGCTTCTACCGTCGATGTGAAGTTTTCAGCCCAACTCAGAGAAGACTATAGAGAAAACTGGTGTAAATTATTAACTCGATGAAGAAATAAATCTTTATGGAAGAAGCAAAAAATACAAAATAAAAATCTCATCTATGAATAATGTTTTATAAAAAAGAAAATCTGGTAACGCTGGATTGATCGTGTTACATAAAGATTATTTTAAAAAGTTTGTGTTGCGCGTGTAATTTAATTTTTCATTCAAATTCAAATTTAAAATAAAAATAATTTGAGAACAAAACTTTTTTGTGTTGAAAATTTAATCAAAAGAATCGATCTCCTAGCCATCGACGCCTAGAATCCTGTTTCACGGGGAGATTTTGTATTAATCAGGCCAGTTATTTTATAACATACCTATTTATAAATAATCCATATAATATATGAATCATAATACAATATAAAGCGGCTTATGATTGTAGAACGACATTTGAAAATGTGGACATGGCATCTGCCCGGTAAGCGGAACACTGTGGGTTCGAATCCCATCCTTGGACACTTTATTTTTCCGTTCATCATTACTCTTCACAATTTATCCTTTCATAATTCATCCCTAAGGTTAGAAAGAATCGTTATTTCTCCTTAAAATAAATTTGTATTTTTCGTTCAAAAGAAACACATGCGGGATAATTTCAAATGTCGTTCTATAATACATGAATCATATTTACATCTACAGTGGAACCTCTCTGTAAATAACACTTAATTGCAGAGATACGATATTCATTAGAGCAGGATTTGACAAATTACAAAAAAGGTATAAGACGCTACAACTCTTTTTATTTGCTTGATTAAAGTATGCTATTGAGCAAGCCCTTCTATACGATATGCTTCTTTTATTTCAACACACAAAACGCGATATCCCGGCTAGGGATAATTGCGTTGATTTACATTTTTTAAACAGAAAAAAGTTATAAACATATTATACAAGAAAAAGTAATCAAAAATGAAAAAGGGAAACAATAATATATATTAGGAACCTGAACCTTTCAGGTTAGAAAGATAATCATAAATATATTTACAAAAATAGTTAAATTTATGGTAATTCTCTCTGCTATTTACAATTTGATATAGATCTACAACATTATTTATCGTCTGTTGTCTGTGTGTTACGATATGCTAACAAGTGAATGTGAATAAAAAACATGTCACGATATACAGTACAGTAGAACCTCCCTGTAAAGGACATCTAGTTGCAGAGACAAAGTGTCCTTTAGGGAGAGGTGTCCTCTTACTGGAGAGTTACTAACTAGTAAAAATGGTAATTTTGACAATGAAAACTGTCCTTTATAGATACGTGTCCTCTAGCGCGGGTGTCCTCTCATGTATATATATGTTATGAATAATTTGTTTGTTGTTTGATAAAGGATTGATAAGACAAAGGATTGATAAGATAAAGGGTTGAAGGTGCAGTCGTGATAAAAGAAAGATAATTATTTACCATCAAGTAGCTTTTATTTTCAATTACTTGAGTAAATATTACACATTAGTTATCTTCACAATATATATATAATTTATAAAGTTAATCCTATATTAGTTACTAGACGAATGGCCCGGGCAACGCCCGGGTTTTACCCGAGTGCGTATATATTTTAAAAACGTTTTAATTCAAATACTATTCGTTACAATTATAAATTGGCGCCATGGATGTCACTCTTGTGAAACGTCCCGTTCCAAACTGTGTGTTTTTAAAATGTTTTAATTAAAATACTATTCGTTACAATTATAAGGTACTTATATATATTTAAAGGTTCTCATAAAAAAAGGTTACCGATTTAAAAGTTTATTTTATTTTATTTGAAGAAACATATTTTCATTTAAGTATTGTTATTTATTTTAAAAGATTGAGTAATTGTGCACAACGATAATTGCCTTAAAAAGAAATTGCCTTAAAAAAAAAGAAACATTCGCGGTGATTTTGTCTTGCATTCGTTTATACAATTATTATATATATTGGCATCATATATTAACTTTATGAACGGGAAAATATGTCCAGGGTAGCCTAGTGGTAATGGCATCTGCCCGGTAAGCGGAAGGTCGTGGGTTCGATTCCCATCCCTTGACACTTTTTTTATTTTATCCATTCTGACCAAAATCTATCCGTGAACTTCACACAGTGAACTTCACACAGACAGAATAAGGCAATTATATATTAGTTATTCAAAAGATAGATATGTTAACTACGGATATTTACAACAAAACTGAAAGTCATTCTAAAAACGATGATAAAATAATAAAGAATTAGAATTATCAATGAATAAAAGTAAAATATATATATTTTTAAATATAGAATATATATGAGTTTTTATATTATATAATATATACAGTATATATATATGTATATATATAGATGAGTAGGTACGATATGTAGAAGTTCGTTCATTGGTTATCTTTATTTATTTCGTCTCAGTTTACAGGTGTTACATTCGAGTCACCTTGTCCTGGATATTTACATATGGTGAGTTGGTGGAGTAAACATTTGCAAAAAATTGAAATATACCAATATTATTCTCATATTATTATTTACTGTTATGTATGATGTCTTATGTATAAAGCAATTGTATTATGTATTATTATGTATTCGCCGTTATGTATACTGTCGTATATTTATATTTTAATAATATAATATAATATTATATATGTAATATTTTAATATAATAATAATTTTAAATCCGCAGATTATTATTCTGTGATATATTGTATATATCATAATATATAACTTATCATCATAATTCTATTGTTGACTTGTAATTCATAAGTTTGCATCACACACAACTCCGGTGTAATATAATAAAAACCATTCAAATGAATAAAGCCTAAAATCTATTTCTACCTTCAAATCAACCTAAATACACCACATATAATGTTTTTGTATTATGTATAAAGTAATTGTATTATGTATTCGCGTCAAGAATAAGAAAAACACGAACTTTTGGGACAACCTATAATAAATTCGATTCACACATAGTGAGTAAGAGTATATAGGAGTTATGTTGTACAGCTCGTAGAATTCGAAGTTCCTAGAGCCATGCAGGGACTTTATTTCCCAGGATAATCCACAAGCGTCTTGATTGTTCAGTGAGGCTGTTGTTTTCCCCTTTACCACAGAAGAGATTCGGATTTTGTATGTCCAGAGGGGTATTGTAACCTAAAAACACACAGCATGGGTAACTATAACATTGAGAAACATAATAGAAGATAATATGACATTAATAAAACAGCAAGTTGACATAACAATGAGAAAACAGAAAAATAACATTATCAGAACAAGTCAAGGATAGACTATTAAACCCAGAATATAAACTACGCACAAACAAACAGTAAATAGAAATAAATGTATCAAAACAGAGCATGAAGACAAAATAAAAATGACAGAAAAGTTATTATATAGAACATTGTAGATAATTTAGTAGTATTCAGTGTACGCAAAATTCTCCCCCGAGTAAAAAACAATGGAAAACATTCCAGCGTAGACGGTCAATAATTCGATTTTGCCTTTTCTTAAAGAGAATTTGAGTTCGTTTTATTGGTTTACCTTTTTTATTTCCTTTCATCAAAGGTGCCAATTGTCTCTTAGAACAGATAGCTATTGTTGTTGCTATGTCCAATGAAGAGCTTCAGATGTCCTCATGCATCTCTATCACAGCAGTCGAAATTTACTCTATCTAGAATATTTCAATTAGAAAACATTGATTAGAATTGATTTTTATATTAAATTTCCAATATATTATTTATATTTTGAAAAATAAAAATATAATAGAAATCATTTATTATTTATTAAAAACTGAACTTTTCGATATATAAAATGAAAGTATAATACTTTATAAAGCAAAGTATATTTCAATCAAAGAAAAAATAATAATGATGATAATTCTAAACCAAGCGATTAAATATAAATATATTTATGAAATACTCTGTGAATATTAAATTTATGATAATAAGATTCAAAAGGTTATTTTTGGTAAACACGCTCAGCAACAATGGGGCAATCGAGAGGTAGCTGAACAAATTGCAGCAGATCAAATTAATGGCCAAACGAACAAATAGACTCGTCGCTGTCGCCAGGGTTGTCGTGTCTTGTTAATGGTGAAAAATGGATGGGGACAGCCGCCATCTGGTGGGGTAGTAATTGACATAATCACAGGGTGGTAGTGCAGGCCAATAATGAATTGCCCCCTACCACCGTCTGATTGAGTTAACTCCCCTTTCGGCTGCATGCTTTATAATAGGGACTTCGATTTTTACCAAAAGATTATTACGAGGTGTTGCTTATTATCCTTCTGTTTATATTTTATTGGGTGGTTTGAACGTCTTTTGGGGAATATTATTTAAAAAGACGTGAAAGGTGTAATTTTCCTGCCGTCAAGTTTGGTTGTTGTTTGGTAAATTCTGGGATACAGATGGAATTTTAGTGTTAATGCGTACTTTCTGAACTATATACCGATAACAATTATCAGTAGAAAATTCAAAAATTCACAGAATTTTAAATGGTTGACCGAATAATTATTTTTATTAGCAGAAAATTACTTTAAATTATAATTAACAGAACAAATTTTAACGCCTTGCCTAATGCTTTATTTTTAATCATTTCTCCTGACGAAGACAAAATATTTTTGTTGAAACGTTGAGAGAATAAGACTTTATCTGCCCGAAGTGTCTCTTTTTTAAAAAGAAATATGAATGCCGTCCAAGTAACCTCTATCTTCAAGATATTGTATACATATTTACATACAATTACAAACAGCATACCAGCGAGAATGTGTACAGAGTTATATTTGAGTCGCCAAAATCAAGTCAAGCTATTTTTCTACATCATATTGGTTATTAAAGTCAACACCATAGGTTAACGTATTTAGTAATATATCTTTATTCTATCAATTGTTTCTTTATTAAAGACTGCCTCAACTGATTTCAGTTTCACATTACGCGATGACTCTTTCTGTAAAAAGATAGTTCACCGAATTGGAAACAAGTTTCTACTAAACATGGATAGTGAAAATATTTTGAAATTCATTTATTGGATTGCTCTCTTGATTTTCTATATTTGGGATGTGTGTCCTTCCGTTTTTTTTTTTTTGTGTATGGTAGAAATTAATGATTGAGTTACTTGACGATTGATCAAGGAAATGCCCGGGGTTTCCCCGAGTGTACAAGCGAAAACATCAGCTAAGTCTTAGAAGCCTGGCTTTATGATGATTTTATTATAATACCGGGAGAAGCAGCTCAAGTAAGGGACTGTCCTGTAGTACGGTGTCGTGAGCCCCTAGCCGCTACGGTAACCGTGAACAGGGAACTCTGAAATGTGGCTGACTAACGGGGCACCCCACTCTCCCCTTTCCAATCGGACAAGGCACCTCCGTTGGCCGGTATTGTGATCAGAGTGCATGTACCGATCTGATCTGCTCCATGGACAAGACACCACCACCACCTCAGTTGGCCGTTATTGTGATCAGGGTGCATGGACCGATCTGCTCCATGGACAAGACACCACCACCACCTCAGTTGGCCGTTATTGTGATCAGGGTGCATGGACCAATCTGCTCCATGGACAAGACACCACCACCACCTCAGTTGGCCGGTATTGTGATCAGGGTGCATGTACCGATCTGCTCCATGGACAAGACACCACCACCACCTCAGTTGGCCGTTATTGTGATCAGGGTGCATGTACCGATCTGCTCCATGGACAAGACACCACCTCATTTGGCCGGTATTGTGATCAGGGTGCATGTACCGATCTGCTCCATGGACAAGACATCACCACCACCTCAGTTGGCCGTTATTGTAATCAGGGTGCATGGACCGATCTGCTCCATGGACAAGACATCACCACCACCTCAGTTGGCCGTTATTGTGATCAGGGTGCATGTACCGATCTGTTCCATGGACAAGACACCACCACCACCTCAGTTGGCCGTTATTGTGATCAGGGTGCATGGACCAATCTGCTCCATGGACAAGACACCACCACCACTTCAGTTGGCCGGTATTGTGATCAGGGTGCATGTACCGATCTGCTCCATGGACAAGACACCACCACCACCTCAGTTGGCCGTTATTGTGATCAGGGTGCATGGACCAATCTGCTCCATGGACAAGACACCACCACCACCTCAGTTGGCCGGTATTGTGATCAGGGTGCATGTACCGATCTGCTCCATGGACAAGACACCACCACCACCTCAGTTGGCCGTTATTGTGATCAGGGTGCATGTACCGATCTGCTCCATGGACAAGACACCACCTCATTTGGCCGGTATTGTGATCAGGGTGCATGTACCGATCTGCTCCATGGACAAGACTTCACCACCACATCAGTTGGCCGTTATTGTAATCAGGGTGCATGGACCGATCTGCTCCATGGACAAGACATCACCACCACCTCAGTTGGCCGTTATTGTGATCAGGGTGCATGTACCGATCTGTTCCATGGACAAGACACCACCACCACCTCAGTTGGCCGTTATTGTGATCAGGGTGCATGTACCGATCTGCTCCATGGACAAGACATCACCACCACCTCAGTTGGCCGTTATTGTGATCAGGGTGCATGTACCGATCTGTTCCATGGACAAGACACCACCACCACCTCAGTTGGCCGTTATTGTGATCAGGGTGCATGGACCGATCTGCTCCATGGACAAGACACCACCACAACCTCAGTTGGCCGTTATTGTGATCAGGGTCATGTACCGATCTGTTCCATGGACAAGACACCACCACCACCTCAGTTGGCCGTTATTGTGATCAGGGTACATGGACCGATCTGCTCCATGAACAAGACACCACCACCACCTCAGTTGGCCGGTATTGTGATCAGGGTGCATGGACCGTTCTGCTCCATGGACAAGACATCACCAAAATCATAATTATGATAGAGAGAGTTTAGAATTAGAGACACTTCTGCTAGTAAATATTTTTATTATCTGGACGTTTCGACAAAAATATTTTGTCCTCGTCAGGAACAAATAAAAATCAAGGCCCCAGACGTCGTAGCAGCCCGGGTGTCCTAGAGTCCCCGCAGAGGACATCAAGGCACGAGACGTCGTAGCAGCCTGGGTGTCCTAGAGTCCCCGCAGAGGACATCAAGGCACGAGACGTCGTAGCAGCCTGGGTGTCCTAGAGTCCCCGCAGAGGACATCAAGGCACGAGACGTCGTAGCAGCCCGGGTGTCCTAGAGTCCCCGCAGAGGACATCAAGGCACGAGACGTCGTAGCAGCCCGGGTGTCCTAGAGTCCCCACAGAGGACATCAAGGCACGAGACGTCGTAGCAGCCCGGGTGTCCTAGAGTCCCCGCAGAGGACATCAAGGCACGAGACGTCGTAGCAGCCCGGGTGTCCTAGAGTCCCCGCAGAGGACATCAAGGCACGAGACGTCGTAGCAGCCCGGGTGTCCTAGAGTCCCCGCAGAGGACATCAAGGCACGAGACGTCGTAGCAGCCCGGGTGTCCTAGAGTCCCCGCAGAGGATATCAAGGCACGAGACGTCGTAGCAGCTCGGGTGTCCTAGAGTCCCCACAGAGGACATCAAGGCCCGAGACGTCGTAGCAGCCCGGGTGTCCTAGAGTCCCCGCAGAGGACATCAAGGCCCGAGACGTCGTAGCAGCCCGGGTGTCCTAGAGTCCCCACAGAGGACATCAAGGCACGAGACGTCGTAGCAGCCCGGGTGTCCTAGAGTCCCCGCAGAGGACATCAAGGCACGAGACGTCGTAGCAGCCCGGGTGTCCTAGAGTCCCCGCAGAGGACATCAAGGCCCGAGACGTCGTAGCAGCCCGGGTGTCCTAGAGTCCCCGCAGAGGACATCAAGGCACGAGACGTCGTAGCAGCTCGGGTGTCCTAGAGTCCCCACAGAGGACATCAAGGCCCGAGACGTCGTAGCAGCCCGGGTGTCCTAGAGTCCCCGCAGAGGACATCAAGGCACGAGACGTCGTAGCAGCCCGGGTGTCCTAGAGTCCCCGCAGAGGACATCAAGGCACGAGACGTCGTAGCAGCCCGGGTGTCCTAGAGTCCCCGCAGAGGACATCAAGGCACGAGACGTCGTAGCAGCCCGGGTGTCCTAGAGTCCCCACAGAGGACATCAAGGCACGAGACGTCGTAGCAGCCCGGGTGTCCTAGAGTCCCCACAGAGGACATCAAGGCACGAGACGTCGTAGCAGCCCGGGTGTCCTAGAGTCCCCGCAGAGGACATCAAGGCCCGAGACGTCGTAGCAGCCCGGGTGTCCTAGAGTCCCCGCAGAGGACATCAAGGCCCGAGACGTCGTAGCAGCCCGGGTGTCCTAGAGTCCCCGCAGAGGACATCAAGGCCCGAGACGTCGTAGCAGCCCGGGTGTCCTAGAGTCCCCGCAGAGGACATCAAGGCACGAGACGTCGTAGCAGCCCGGGTGTCCTAGAGTCCCCACAGAGGACATCAAGGCCCGAGACGTCGTAGCAGCCCGGGTGTCCTAGAGTCCCCGCAGAGGACATCAAGGCACGAGACGTCGTAGCAGCCCGGGTGTCCTAGAGTCCCCGCAGAGGACATCAAGGCACGAGACGTCGTAGCAGCCCGGGTGTCCTAGAGTCCCCGCAGAGGACATCAAGGCCCGAGACGTCGTAGCAGCCCGGGTGTCCTAGAGTCCCCGCAGAGGACATCAAGGCACGAGACGTCGTAGCAGCCCGGGTGTCCTAGAGTCCCCGCAGAGGACATCAAGGCACGAGACGTCGTAGCAGCCCGGGTGTCCTAGAGTCCCCGCAGAGGACATCAAGGCCCGAGACGTCGTAGCAGCCCGGGTGTCCTAGAGTCCCCGCAGAGGACATCAAGGCACGAGACGTCGTAGCAACCTGGCCGTTCAGAATAGAAACAATTCCGTGACTTAAAGGAGCTCTAAAAATGCGCCAAGAGTTTTTAGACAAGATGGCGGTTATTACAATGCAATTACAATAAATTCATTAAAATCTGCTATCAATTATCGGAAACATTTAGAATCAATCAAAGGGGCCTATCGATAATCAAACCCCAATCAGGGAGTTGGGAAAATATTTCCCTTCTAATTTAAAAACGGATACATTTCAATTAGAAGCGGGTTTTTAATTGGAAGCTGAATTAATTGTGATGATGGGCAGTGGATGAGGGGCTGGTGAGCCGGCCGGGGCTTACTCATCCCACCTGGACGCCGGCCACAGGTACCCAGGCCCACAACTGTCATAGCGGCTGTAGAGCTCTACCCCACTTGCCCAAGATGTAGCTTGGCAGCTCCAGAACACATTTCGTGAAGATAGAGGCTGCCTGGCCGGCATTCATATTTCTTGAAAATAAAGATACTTCGGCCAGTAAATATTTATATTACCTCGACGTTTCGACAAAAAGCTTTTGTTCTCGTTAGGAGCAAACAAAAATTAAAACATTTGGCAGGGCGTTAAAAATTATTCTAAGGTTCCAAGGCTTTTTTTGGCTTGCATTAAATGTATTAAACAGGACCTTTGGGAGAGGCCGCTGCTTATCATAAAACAGCTAGAGGAGCATGGACCCATGGAATTCGTGTAATCTTTACACAAGGGGATAAGAAACAACAACAACAGTTTCTTAATTCTCATTTTCGCGTCAGCCAGGACACAAACTTGCATTGACACTACTCTTTTGTAACTTAAAAAGAAGGCAACAAAGCGCACCATATAAGTAAACTATTTAAAGCTTTTTTCTATATCAAAGAAATACACTTTCTTCTTTACTTACGACAATATAAAAACGGAGAGGAATTATTGTTACGTCGCGTAGAGACAGTATAATAAGTTGCTTCTTTTTTTTTTTTAAATGCATAAAAAGTCGCTTATTCATTTGAGGGGATGAAGACCGAACGAGGAGAGAATTGTTGTTGGCTGTACTCCCCATCGTCTGGTTCTTCTTTTTTGGCATTCAAGCTTGCTACCTCTCCAGTACCTGAACACTCGTTAGAAGATTTCTATTCTATATTGATTTACAAAGCGCTAATTTGCTAGCGAAATATGGTATCCATATATTTCTATACGTTCTTTACAGAAACTTCACTCACTGCAATGTAATATTCTTATCTCAGTGGTACATGGAACCATATCATACGAATGTTCACACCTCCTTTCCCATATACACCTTTCATATATAAGACTATCTCAAATATAAATTAATTAGGCTCAAAAAGGAAACTTACCAAGTGAAATATTTGCAACAATTAAGGGCTAAGAAAAACCCTATTTATAAATAATTTTATCAATCTATTCAGAATGTTAATTATAAAATTCTCATTATATTTTCAAACGGCATTCCTATACATTTCTATCCAAATTTTATAGTCACTCAATTTGTCACATCACACGGCCAGAAATACTTACATAAAAGAGGTCTATCAGAAACACCAAATTGTTCCTGCGGAGAAACTGAACAAACTGCTCTTCACCTTATCTACGACTGTCCGAACTTTACAGAAGTGAAACATCGATTGTTCCCTGATCTAAATGATTTAACTCTCTTACATCAACCACTTTGTCTATATAAACTCTGTCGATTAATATATACATGTAAATTTGTAAATATTTAATTCTAAGTTCTAATTTGTTTGTTGTTTTGTTTGTTTCCTCTGTAATGGGCACAAATACTTCAATATCGCGCCTGGTTGAATAACAAACAAATAAAAACATGATCTATCTATAGACCACTAAACTGATCATTAGATATTTCACCCTTTTATACACTAAGAATATTTAGAATAATATTTGTCAAACAATTTTGATAATTCCAATTTTTATCTAGAAAAAAGCAAGTAAAAAAGTGAAATCAATTATTTTTTGAAAAGTTTTCATGAAAAATTCACTAAAACGGAAAATTACAATTCTCGGCTGTTATCATCGTCAGAGTTATTGGCGTCGATCATCATGAATTTCATACTATATATAGGACTTAGGGCAGTGTTTTTATGTTTTACTAAATACTTCACCTATTCACTCAATATCTGATAGTGATCATCCCTGCGCCGCCTTTCGCCTTAATCTATTCTAATTAATACAAATTAATAACGCGCCATCTATATATAACAAATGAAAACATTTAAGACGCGAATGTTTCTTTTCACAAATAAATCAAACTTCTACTGTCCTTACTGCGATGAAAATATGGGGAGGGCTTGGCTCATCAGTGGTGAATCCTCTCAGAGGTTTTGCCAATTTTATATACCAAACCGATTCTTTAGATTTAGAGACATTCGCGTCTTAATGGTTTCTATTCATTGTTTAATGATGGTTGCCTCAGTTGCTACTTGTTTATTGGTAGTAGCTGGAATTCTCTAAAGTCTCTCATAATAGAGTGGAAGAACAATCTTAGTTATATTTTTGATAAAGAAAATAAGTTAGTTACACATGTACTTGCATACTAAGGCCTAGTGAACTAGACTACTCCAAATTGTATTTGTTGAGAAATCCTGGTGGTCTCAATGATGGAACAGACACTCTCTCTATATTAAAATCATTTTATACTTTAAATTTATTTTATATTGTTGCATCATGGCTAATAAACCTATTTTATTTTAATTAGTAATATTATTTTTCATATATTTTAAATTCAAAATTATATTTTATTTTTATTTATTTTATTAAACAGAATATATGTATTATAGAATCATCATTTGTATTTAGGTACACGTGTGACTTGACTGCTCTCTTTGATGTGAGAAATAAAATAAATTATTCTGGAGGCTACTTAAAGTAGACTTATCTCATTATTCCCTTATATAAATTTGTAGGATGGTTGAAACACGCTCTGGTAAGGTCCAAGACCCAGCACAGGAGAGAATCATGGCTGAAGAGTCTGCCAAGCCGCAACCTGGTGCAACAATTGGTAGAGATGCTAGTTCCGACCCAGTTGTCCTGAATCCCAACATTGACATCCCCAAGTATGATGGAACGGAAGACCCTCGCCCATGGATTGAATCTCTTGAAGAAATTGGCTTCCTGTACCATTGGGCAGACTACATTATCTCTCGTTATGCTGCCATGAATATGATTGGTAGCGCCAAAACCTGGCTGAACCTACACAAGATAAGTTTCACCAGCTGGGAAAATTTCAAGAGCCGCCTAATTGAGGATTTTGCCTCAGACGCCAACAAAGAAGAAATGAAGATGAGACTAAACAGGATGCAACAGTGGAATGAACCTGCAATCAGGTTCGCAGAGGATATCCTTGTACTGTGCAACAAGGTCGACCCCCAAATGGAAGAAGAGACTAAAATAAACTGGGTTATTGGAGGGTTAAAGAAAGAATACTCTTTTGCCCTTCACCTAAACCCTCCTAAAAATACCAATGAAGTTCTAGAAATTTGTAAAAAGCTGGATTTGTTCGAAAAGAATTACCAAGAACGTGTAGAAAAATCAAAAGCTCTATATAATGGACCACGCTCTCCTCGTCCCCATCATCAAGAGCATTGGAAGAGCGCTCCGTCGTTCAGAAGACCATACCAGAACACCTCCAGGCCCCCGCTCCGAGGTACTACCAGAACACCTCCAAGCCCCAGGCCCCCACTCCGAGGTACTACCAGAACAAGCCTCTGCCCCAGGTATCTGCCCCTAGACGATCTTACACTCCCAATCCTGAGCCAAAACCGGTCTACCCAAGTAAAACATACAATAAGAATCCAAATTCAAATAGGAATAGGACAGAAGACGGGAGACCAATATGTTTCAAGTGTAACAAGCCAGGACACGTAGTGCGGTATTGCAGAGTCAGGTTTGTAAGAATTGTGGAAGAAGACCCCATAGTTACACAAGACAAGGTCGAAGAAGAAATCCGAATGGATAATGGAACTGAGAAGTCGAGACCACTGCTCTACGCTGACGTAAGTAATAGCCCGTACTCGAGTATCCCTACAAGGAATAGATATGCCGCATTAGAAGATTTAAACTAAGCATCGCGCCTGAGTCCGTCAATCAAAGCAAGTCGACCATAAATGGAATTAAGAAGTTGGACCCCAAATATAAAATTAACATTAACGTGGATAGAATCGGTATCTGCGAAGCTTTGATTGATACAGGCGCCGATCTTTCAGTGGTCGACCTTAGTACAGCTCTTAACACAGGTCTTGAAATAATAAATCCTGATAAAATGTGCTCCGGACCCGATGGCAAAGAATTAGATATCGTAGGAAATATTATTTTAAATATAAAATTTGATGACAAAACAATTACACATCAATTTGTGATAATGAGAACACATTTGCGAATATTTATACTTGGACGTGATTTTCTTAAGAAAATGAACGCAAAAATTGATTGTCAGCGTGAAATAATCAAATATGACTTGACAGAAAATCGTGACGTAATCAAATATCAACAGAAGAAAATAAAAAGTGCAAAGGATGCCATTATACCAGAACTTTCTATTAAATTGATCAATGCATTTGTAGAAGCAGAGGATGGCGAATACATCATCGAGGAGAACCATAAAATGTTTCAAACAAATGGAATTCGACTAGCGAGAAGCTTAATAAATGTTGTGAATAAGGAAACATATATCTGGATAACAAACCCTTACCCTCGACCATTAAAAATATTTAAAAACCAAACATTGTGCTTTGGAAGCCAGCAGCCGAAGTGAATCTTATGGAAGAAAATGAACAAAAAGAGCATGAAGAACCCCAATTTCAGATAAACGAAAATTTGTCATATAAGGAAAAGGAGTAATTGAAACAAGTTTTGGAAAAGTACGAGGATTTGTTTTCGTCGGGATTAGGAAGATCCAACTTAGCGAAACATCGGATCGATACAGAAGGCGCGAAACCGATCAAACACAAGCCGTATAGGGTGAGCGCGAAAGAGCGAGAAATCATAAAAGAACAAATTGATGAAATGCTCAGAGACGGCATAATTAGACCATCCTCGAGTCCATGGTCCTTCCCTGTAATCTTGGTCAAGAAGCGAGATGGTAAGTACAGATTTTGCGTTGACTACAGAAAATTGAATGATGTAACAGTGAAGGATGTTTACCCAATTCCCAGAATTGATGAAGTATTGGATACACTTCAAGGATCCAAATACTTTTCAGCAATTGACCTTGAATCAGGATATTGGCAAGTAGAGGTTGAGGAGAAAGATAAAGAAAAGACAGCCTTCACTACAGCACATGGCCTATATGAGTTCAACGTAATGCCCTTTGGTCTATGCAATGCCCCTGCTACATTTGAGAGTAACATGGAAAATATGCTTGGTAATCTTAGATGGCAAATTTGCTTATGTTATCTAGATGACGTAATTATTTATAGCTCGGATTTTTCAACACATCTCAAAAGAATAGAAGCTGTTTTAAAATGTTTTCGCGAGGCTAATTTAAAATTGAACAACAAAAAATGCCAATTTTCTTTCGAAGAACTGGAGATTCTTGGCCATATAACTAATCAACATGGTATAAAACCAGCGGAGCATAATATCAAGGCTATTAGAGATTTTCCTCGGCCCAAAAAGATAAAAGAAGTTCAATCATTTTTAGGAATGTGCTCATATTATAGAAAATAGCCGAATGACCCGGGCAACGCCCGGGTTTTACCCGATTAAATGTTTTTATTCAAATAATATTCGTTACAATTATAAATTGGCACCGTGGATGTCACTTTTGTGCAACGTCCCGCTCTAAACTTTGTGTCTGAGAAGCGATATTTTTATAGTAAGATGATCTGGCTTTTGTTTTCTGCTCGAATGAATATTTTTCTGTTAGAATTTTGTTCCTGCGTACAAAATAATGAACTGGTTTCACACGTGGTCTCTGCTTTTTGGAATTTTTCCCGATATAATTATGTATCTAATAATCAAACATGATACAGCAATATCGTCATCATCATTTTCTGACTAAAAATATATAGTTTTAATAATTGATTTATATATTTTTAAAAATAGCCTATCGTCTTCCCCGTATTTTTTTTACCTATGTATGGAAATTTTGGTTTGAATTAGTGAACTACTGCGAATTTGTATACCGGACATACAAACAGACAGACATACAAACATTCATTTTTATATATATAGAGATTTATCAAAGGTTTTTCAAAAATTGCCGATCCATTAACCAATCTTATAAAAAAAGAATGTACCTTTTACCTGGACAGAAAATCAAGAAAAAGCATTTCAAACCCTTAAAGTAGCATTGATAAATCCCCCAATCTTAGGGCACTTTGATCCGAAAGCAATTACTTACATTTATACTGACGCATCTAACATCGGCCTGGGTGCAACATTAGTCCAAAAGTTCGGCGATAAAGAAAAAGTTATCTCATATTTAAGTCGAACACTGAGCAAACCTGACAAAATTATTCGACTACCGAAAAAGAATGTCTAGCTGTTGTGTGGTCAATGTCCAAGTTACGACCCTACCTATATGGAAGGCACTTCAAAATCGTAACTGATCATCACGCACTATGCTGGCTTAAGAATCTGAAAGATCCGACCGGCCGATTAGCACGATGGGCACTGAAGATTCAGGAATATAATTTCGAAATTATACACAAATCGGGTAAAAAACATCTGGACGCTGATGGTCTATCTAGAGGACCCTTACCTGAAAACGAATGGGACGAAGATTATGAAAGACTATTTCTGAATCAAATAATAGACGAAAAGGATGATTTTATTGAGAATATTAAGGAGAACCTTAGTGGAAACAAGCGTTCAATTACACAGAACTTTAAAGAAGAAAATGGGTGTCTCTACAAGACTGTGGTTGTAAGAAGTGGTTGTCTGGATAATGCATCGGCGTCGAGCAGCTCCTTTCCAGGGATGTCCAATCTTGTTTTGAGCTTTTCCATCAAAGGTATTGGTACCCGTCAAGGAGTATGCACAGCATATGGTTTTGCTGCAGGTTTCAATTCGATTTCGTAAGGGTTTCCGATCTGTCCCAGTCCTTCAAATACTTCAGGGAATTCCTTGATCGGGTTAATTCTCGTCGCAACCACTTCAATCCGCCTCGCCAGGTTCAAGAGCTTACATACCCGGCGACTCAGAAGAGGTTCACTCAAACGACGAATGACATAAATCTTCTCCTTGATTTCATAATTGCCATTTCGCAGCGTTGATATAAACATACCCACAGTCTGAAGTTCGGAGAATTCAGCAGCTCTAATGTTGATATCATTTTCCACTAGTCGTTGCTGTCCCATTATCTTCTTGAAGAGACACAGAGGAACACATGTAACATCCGCCTGGGAGTCGAGCTTAACCTTCACCTTTTCCCGTTCACTTGGATTTCTGCTGTCCATCGTCTCCTGCACTCGCCTTCATCATCATCGAGATTAGATGAATCCTCCACAGCTGAGACCTCCAGGAGAAAACCAATTTCTTCATCAAGTTCAGAAACAGCTTTGACTTCCGCAGTCTTCGCCTGCTTATCTGGGCAGCAATTTGCAAAATGGCCAGTTTTTGAACATAGGTTACATCTTTGTCCTTCAGCACGGCAAGCCTGTCCTTCCCTGTGAGTGAAACCTCCGCATTTTGGACATCGTGATCTTGTTTTGGCTGACTTCTCCTTCTTCCTCGAAGGCTGCTGTTGTTGTTTCGGTGATTGTTTCTTCGAGTTGAACTTCACCTGATTGACCTTTTGGCTTGTTGAGGGACGCTGCAGGTCGACTTGCTGCTGTCGAACGGCTTCCTGCTGTCGAACCATTTTCACCGCCTTTTCCAAAGTCAGTTCGCTGTCCAACTGCATTCTTTCAGATAAAGCTTAGTCCCTCACTCCAACCACTATTCGGTCACGGATCAACTGCTCATGAAGACCCTCAAATTCGCAACTATCAGCCAATTTGTACAATGAAGTGATGAATTCGTCCATTGGCTCCCGATCCTCTTGGATTCTTGAATTAAATTTCGCACGTTCGTAGATAATATTCTTTCTGACACAGAAGTGGCTGTCGAACGCCTTGAGGACGGAATCAAATTTCTTTGCCTCTTCCTCCTTTTCGAACTTGAAGGTCCTGAATATATCATCCGCGCGGTCACCCATCAAGTACATGAACAAATCGATCTTGTCCGCCTCCTCTTTCTTCTTCATTCCACTGACCACGAGGTATCGTTCGAATCTCTTCCTCCATTTGAGCCATTCGTTGGGAGTCGAGAAGTCGAAAGTTTCTGGAGGTTGAATCTGAGCCATGTTGAATTATCTTCCAAGGTACACAAAAATCGATTTTTTGCAATATACGGGTTCGTATTTTATCCAGTTATCGCTGCCACCATATTTTAATGTCCATCCATACCGAGTTCAAAACAACAACTACTCACCCGTGCAGGCACGGTCACGCTCCGCCGCATCACGTGGGAAAACATAATACAGTTCCTAGCACAATCATGATCAACGCTTTCGAATGTGATCGCAACCAAATCTCATTTCAAACTGAGCGTTTCCCTGGAAACTTGTAACGAGCGAGTGAGACCTGTCAAAAATCACCGCGTCCATGCCAGCCAGCTGCTGAGAAATAGAATGAACGAACTTCCCCAAGCACGTCAAGGGACCTTTGCTTGTGACGACCATTTGGGGGATTCAGAGCAAGAGTCCACCTTGGCAAACACCCCTCCGCCCATACTTGACGACCAACATGACAAGAATACGGAGATGGAGCGAGAAGCTGCATCAGGGGATGCCCAGGTAGCTGCTACTATAGATGAAACTTACGATGAAGGAAGCTCTGGCCAGAATCTTAACGGAGGAGCTTCCATCGAAGAAACAGCAGCTGCCAGAAGCGAAGACTTCTCCCAAAATTTCGCATTTTCCGAAACTCCCTCAACAGAATATACTCGGGATATTTTTATTGAAAATTTCGAACCAGAAGTTTGGATGGGACATGAGTTGGGGACACCAGATACCTCAGTGGGAAATGTAAGATTCGAAGAAGACGTCCCAGATGCTAGAAATGCCAACCTTCATCAAGGCACTCCAAGAGAACAGTGGATGGAAGAATATAGAATCAACTCCTCATCATCTATTGATAGTAGTGCGAGCAACGAACTACGGCAATTCTACATAAATCCTACTACATCAGAACGTAAATTGAATGAATATGCCAATAGCTCAATTCACGACCATATCTACCTAAATCAACCAGCCATTAAAAAATCTTCAATATTTTCCAACATTTTAAATGCCGAAACTGGCATTCGACAAACCAGAAACGGGAGCCTCATGGATCACAACGAAGAAAGAAATACTATCAGACAAGAACATCTACCAAAATACAGCAATATCGTAAATTCAAATGATGAAAACGATATCCAAGAACCTCCATTAAAAAGATTTTGTATCTATCCAACAAGAGCATCAGCATTCTATTCCCAAAATGCAGAAAACAATAACCACGATGCAAATCAACAAGATGCAAATAGAGGAATGGCAACACCCAAATTTGAAACTCCACCAAACGAAAACATTGACGAGCGACAATCATCAGAAAGTGAGACTGCCCAACAAGCTTCATCAAACAATTCGAAAGGGAAAGACAACACCAATCTCCGCCTTGCTCTTCAAGAAAGCCTTAAGAAACGATCCCGTCGATGTAGCATCTTTTAAAATCACGCAGAGTCCTAAAAGTCAATAAAAACCATAATCGCACAATCATCCTTTTGATACAAAATACCCAACACAGTGAGGTAATCACAAGTCATGGAAGCAACAAAGAAGTTTGTATTTCTCTACGCGGTTTACTCATATTTAATTATTCTTAAATGATCCAAATGAAAAGGCACACAATTTGGATTATAGATTATAAACACAAGGTAATAAGACCAAATCCAAATGAATAAATAGTGTGTGATGTTTCACTAAGAGCGTTGTTACCGAAACATCACAAGATATTTATTTGGATTTGGTCTTATTGTGTTTTAACGATTCATAGACAGAAATAAATAAATATCAAAAATCCTCATCATGGCATGTTTTATAATTACAAATTCGTGAAAAACGTTTTGAGTAATATTTATGAATAAAAAGGATGTTTTTTTTAACTTTTGAACTGAAAACATGCACACAAAAATCGGTAAGAAATAACATTATCAGAAAGGTGTTGGGGTACGTTTTGTAATCATACCCAACAAAAGATGTATAGTGTCAACATCAATTAGATACATGGTTTCCCTCCCATGAAGACTTATAGATTCTTTTTTTTTTGCCCAGAAACCTAGACACTTGAAGACACCAGACATCCATGTCGAAAGCGGATGCCTGGTGGAGATGAAGACACCAGTAACACCCAGAGACATCCGTGCTGGAAGCTGTTGTACCATATGTATATATTGTTGCACTGGGCTGCGGTTTGGCAGATTCTTCAGGTCTTGAGTCTCTCCTCAGACGTGTCTTGCATCTTTCCAGAGCGTGTCTCAACCATCTTGCAAGGTTAAATCAGTCAATAATAAGACAACTATATATTTAGGCAGCACCTAGAATCTCTCTTTATTTATCACATCAAAGTTTAAAGCAGGTGGGGTATTTAGTGTATCAAAATACAAATGTTTTATAGTACGTAATATTTTATAGTAATAATCTGTTTTATAGAAATAAATAAATGTATAATTTAAATTTTAAATATATTAAAAATAATATAATAAATAATTTTTAAAAAATACGCGCATTAATCATGATGCAACACTTCCCCTTCTCCAGAGGTCGTCACGTCCTCGTGAGTGACCTCATCAATTCTTTCAAAATAGGGTTTGAGTCTTGAGACATGGACAATCAATGGGTCTTGGCCAGGATTATCTTTCGGCTCAATTAAGTAATTTACGTTGGACAGCTTCTTTAATATTCGATATGGGCCAAAATATTTTCTCAATAGTTTTTCACATTTTCCGATTTTCCTGACTGGTGTCCAAACTGCCACTAAATGTCCTGGTTCATAGATTCTCTCGTTGTGTTTTTTGTCATAGTTTCTTTTCATTCTTTCCTGAGTCTTCTCTGTGTTGTTAATGACTACCTGTTTCGTCCTTGCTATTTTATCTAAGTAGTTTTCTATATATTCGTCGTAATGGTCCATGTTACTGTCCGTTGGGATATTCTCGTCGTCTAAGATGGACATGGGTTCCCTCCCAAACAACAGGAAAAATGGAGAGTAGCCTGTGGTTTCTTGAATTGTGGTATTATACGCGTGGGTGATAAAAGGCAGGATTTCGTCCCAGTTCTTCTGATCCGTATTCACATACATGCTGATCATATTGATTAAAGTTCTATTTAGCCGTTCTGTTAGTCCGTTAGTCTGGGGGGTGGTAGCTCGTTGTGAAGCAATGTTTAACTTTGCACATTTTCATAACCTCCTTCATCAAATTGCTAGTGAATTGTGAACCTCTGTCGCTGATAAGAAATCTTGGAGCCCCGTGACGTAAAAATATATGTTCGATTAAAAATGTGGAGATTTCTTTCACTGTCGCTTCTGGTACTGCCTTTGTTTCAGCATACTTGGTATAATAATCCGTCAACACAATTATCCATTTCCTTCTTCTTTTTGTTGATGGCAAGGGGCCAACAAAGTCAATTCCGATTCTTTCAAAAGGGTAGTTAGCTGGGGGAATAGGTTGTAAAAGTCCAGATGGCAACTGATTTGAACCTTTCCGACTTTGGCAAAGATGGCACGTCTTTACAAATTCGGAAACATCTTTCAGCATGGAAGGCCAATAGTATTTATTCTTCAATCGGTATGTGGTTCTGGATACCATTCAGCATATGGTTGTGGTATTCACTCATGATTTCTTTCCTTCTCTTCTTTGGCACTACCAGCAACCATTCTCTACCTTCAGGATTTGGATTTTTCTTGTAGAGACACCCATTTTCTTCTTTAAAGTTCTGTGTAATTGAACGCTTGTTTCCACTAAGGTTCTCCTTAATATTCTCAATAAAATCATCCTTTTCGTCTATTATTTGATTCAGAAATAGTCTTTCATAATCTTCGTCCCATTCGTTTTCAGGTAAGGGTCCTCTAGATAGACCATCAGCGTCCAGATGTTTTTTACCCGATTTGTGTATAATTTCGAAATTATATTCCTGAATCTGCAGTGCCCATCGTGCTAATCGGCCGGTCGGATCTTTCAGATTCTTAAGCCAGCCTTGTTTGGAAGGGAACCCATGTCCCTCTTAGACGACGAGAATATCCCAACGGACAGTAACATGGACGATTACGACGAATATATAGAAAACTACTTAGATAAAATAGCAAGGACGAGACAGGTAGTCATTAACAACACAGAGAAGACTCAGGAAAGAATGAAAAGAAACTATGACAAAAAACACAATGAGAAAATCTATGAACCAGGACATTTAGTGGCAGTTTGGACACCAGTCAGGAAAATCGGAAAATGTGAAAAACTATTGAGAAAATATTTTGGCCCATATCGAATATTAAAGAAGCTGTCTAACGTAAATACTTAATTGAGCCAAAAGATAATCCTGGCCAAGACCCATTGATTGTCCATGTCTCAAGACTCAAACCCTATTTTGAGAGAATTGATGAGGTAACTCACGAGGACGTGACGACCTCTGGAGAGGGGAAGTGTTGCATCTTGGCTAATGAACCTATTTTATTTTAATTAGTAATATTATTTTTCATATATTTTAAATTCAAAATTATATTTTATTTTTATTTATTTTATTTAACAGAATATATGTATTATAAACAGAATATATGTATTATAAACAGAATATATGTATTATAAACAGAGTATATGTATTATAGAATCATCATTTGTATTTAGGTACACGTGTGACTTGACTGCTCTCTTTGATGTGAGAAATAAAATAAATTATTCTGGAGGCTACTTAAAGTAGACTTATCTCATTATTCCCTCATATAAACTTGTAGGATGGTTGAAACACGCTCTGGTAAGATGCAAGACCCAGCACAGGAGAGAATCATGGCCGAAGAGTCTGCCAAGCCGCAACCTGGTGCAACAATATATATATATATGTCATAATATATACTCTTCCAGGAATAATAAAGTAAACTTAGAGCCAGCCCAGAGAGAGACGGGATGTAAAGTCCGGTCACTTGAGACAGCAGCGACATTCCAAGGCCGGCAAATGGGACCCGTCCGTTAACACCTTGGGACTTTTAAGACAGTTGGGGATTGTGTGCGACACGAACGGACACCCGGCTTTGCCGGGCACGTCTCTCTCCCTCTCTCTCTCTCTGGTTGCCTGGGTTCCTCTTCCAACTTGGGGTGTGATTATTTCTCTTCCCACCTTATTATATATTACCACATAAAAATGCTTGTTAGAAAAATAAAAAAGATAAAAAAATGTGAATTCTATATCTAAATACAGTAATTACAGTAGGCTGATGGTAATCTGGATAAAACGAGGGACAAGATCGATTTACGTTAACATATATGAATTTGACCTGATTTATAATCTTATAAAATTAATAAAACTTCCAGGGTTAAGTTTCTTGTTCAACTTTTTTTTTTCAAGCTTTCGGACTTGTCAGTCCTTCAACAAAATTTGTTTTTAACACACAAAGAATGTAATATATTTTTTCTCTACCTTTCAATATCATAAATATATAAAATATGTAAATAATAATTTGTATATAAAAATAGTATTTATTATTAATTTATTACCTTGATAATCCTGTTGAAGGACTGACAAGTCCGAAAGCTTGAAAATAAAAAGTTGAACAAGAAACTCAGCCTTTTGGAAGTTTTATTTATTCTATAATATATGAATTTTATTATAGTATGAAAAAATGATATAAAAACAAAACTATCTCTAAACAGAGCACTTATCTGTAACTATCTAGCTGGTTACCAACCTCTTTATCGTAGAGAAGATTCTGTTTTCTTTTTTAGCTTGATTCCTTGTCTTTCTTGTATTACTTTTTCGGAAACTCTGAAGTAGGACTAGTTCTCTTCCCCTTTGTCTTCTAATCAATCCCCTTTACAAATTCAACTTATCAATTCTTTTATAACTAAACAATCCGTCGCCGGCCATCCTTCTGTGCTTTTTATACCGTGCTTGCCCAATGTCTCACCTCATTGGCTATTTTCGGCACGTGATCAGTTAATGATAATATGCAAATAACAAAGTTTTAACAATAATCTTTTTAAGAAAAAGGCATCTCCTTATCGTGCAACTGAAAGTTGCTGATGGCTTGCGCATATCTATCGGAATAAATATCAACTATTCATTTATTTTTTAATTATTCCAGAATTGGACAAATACCCATTCTTGATTAATCAAGAAAAGCTAACTACGTACGCGTTTCAGGGTGTTGGCTCAAGCCTAGATGGCTCAAGCAATCAGCAACTTTCTGTTACAAGATAATGAGAGGCCTTTTCTTTATTTATGAACCATATCCCAGTACAATGTCACATTTGTACTATTTTTTTCAATTATATTTTTATTCTTCAATCCGTAATTATCATCAACTATGTGGATATATTTGATGGTGGTGATACAAATGGTGAATCATATGATAATGGATTATGGAAGAGTTTAAACGATTGTATTCTTGGCGGATAGACGTTAGGTCCGCCGTCTCATTACCCCAGGGAGAAGCTGACCCCCGGGGCGGCCAATTACTCCCCGCTAATTCTAAACATCCCCGAATTAATTTAGTTGTTTCACCCATTCATTTTTAATTAAGTCATTCTTAAAATGGCGCTGCGTCCCTTTCTCCCTCTGAGGATGTTTCAGTGGGGGAGATCAAATAGGACTAGGAGTAGATTCGTGAAGATTTTCAGTAGTTTTTACTACAGCCGTGTTGTAGAAAGTTTCTTCAATGGTCATGGTAGTACGATTTATCGTGTCTATTTCGCCGATGTCTATATCGCCGATGGCTGTGGTTAGAAGTGTGGTAATTGATGAAAGAGTGGAGACGGGGAAGAAGAGTAAATAAAGAGGCGAAGTGTACTTGTTGTTAGAAATTTGCTATTTGTACCATTTTGACAAAGCTTTGAAAAAGATCAATACATCAGTAAACGAGGATAATACATAGAATATTCTTAATTGGCTGAAGAAGCTATGAAAATTCTTCAGTCTTAAAGTTGGGGCAAAAATGTGGATATTGAAATTGAAAGATTAATATTGGGCAATGACAAGATATTGATTGCATGCCATCCTGAAAT
>CP092868.1:100704077-100731776 GCA_030710605.1 Cordylochernes scorpioides
TCAGCAAATAATATTTTTCATCACAGTATGGACAGTAGAAGTTTGATTTATTTGTGTAAGGAAAGGTTCGCGTCTTGATGTCTTCATTCATCTTAAGAATGTCAAATGTTAGCAGAGGTAACCATCACATTGCTTCAGTGCGGTCACACCGCCAACTGTACTGTGTGTATGTACTGTGCGTGCGTGTCACGCGCCACCGCACTCATGTTAAATTGACCGTGAAAACTTCATTTACGTTCTTCCATGTCGAACTAATTACATTAGCATTAATTAGTGTAGAGAACAATGTGCCGGCTCTATGTAGTGAAGGCATTGATGGGGAGTAGACGTAAAAAGGCATTTTTCTAAGAAAATTGTATTGACAAAAGTTACTATTACCGGTTATGACACAAAAATGCAATATACTAGGGCTTAAAGTAAGAGTAACTTAGCACACAGAAAAACGTACACCCAAGAGTATAACAACAATAAAAGGGAGGTAAATAGAAACTCACGATTTGCTATATAAAAACAAAACAGTTCTTATCTTTTATTGTAGCATTGGTAGGGATCGGACCGGGGTCACACAGGTATGCGAGGGGATCACCAGACATGGATAAATCACGCAGAGAAAACTTTGTCTCCACACAATAATCCCCACTAGTGCCTCACACATTCCCATAGACCCTCTTATATACAGACAAATAAAACAACATTTTTCCCGCTAAATACTTAGAAGCGTAAAACTGCTTATGTTTGTCAATATAATTTGACAGTATCATCAGCTGAGTCAATAATGGCCCTGGATAACTTCAAAAATTCCTAACCGAGAATTACATCATGACTACAATCCTCCAAGACGACAATTTCAAAAAATTTCTGTAGTCCGTTTAAGTGTAGTCCTTTTGGTCGTATGACTTTTCGTTGGCCACTCTCAGGCTGAGGTCGGTTATGGCGCGAACAATATTTTTCTTAGTTTCACTCTTAACTTCTCTGTACGACGGAATAAGTAGCGCCAGAATCAATAAGAGCTTGAGTCGTCTTTCCTTCGTCAATGTAGTTTTCTTTCATTTGGACAGTAGTCACAACAAGGGATAATTTCTTAATGCTGCCGCCTAGCCCTCATCAATTGTTGCAGGTCCTAGTTTCCTGGACAGTAACGGCGAGGTGACCGTGTCGACCACGGTAGGGGGAAGGGCTTCGGCGTACATTTTCTCTTGGCAGGTCGTCATTGGGCTCTTGGCTGCTCTGAGAATTATATAATGTTCTAGGCTCTTGCCACTCTCTCTCTAATTCTAATGTTCTCTCTCCTCGTACTATCTTCTTCTCTGACGGCAGTAGCGAACGACGTGGCCAGAGTGTTCACAGTGGAAACAGATCGGTTTTCCTTCAGTGGTTGGCCATTCGTTGGTGTTGCGTCTTTTCCGTTTTCTTGTTTCGGATACTGCCGTCTAGGTTGAAATATTATGGGTTGGAATTCCTACCTAGGGGTTGGTAATGGCCTGAGCGCTCTATTTTGAGGTCAACTTCTTGTTGGGCTAGAAATTGGTACAAGGATTTTTTCGATTTCCTGCTACACCATATGCTCGATATCCAGTAAATTTTGGTTCCTCTCGAGGAGAGGCTAATGCCCGCTGTAACATCCTCACGAACCATATTCCTAATCAAAGATGATAGATCTGTACTGTCATCCTGATCACATTTGGCAAACACTTGTACCTGGTTGGAGTCACTAGCTTACGGTGAAGCTCTTCAACACGGCGACCCTCGGTTACAAATTATTCGGTGCTATGCACATCCCTTGGGAGAAGCTCCTGCTAGAGCTTCTCAGCTATCCCTATTCATCAGATGTGACATTTTTTTCTTCATCGATCATTTGAGGATCTACTTCTTTACAAAGATGGAGGACGTCCTTGTACGTGAAAATTCACTTTGGTTAGTAGCCTATAAAACCATATTCTTTCTCTGTACGTAAAAATGCGGTGTTCTCATGTTTTAACTGGGCGCGAAATTTGAGTGTTTTCTCAAATCTCAGCCTCGATGTTTCTTTTTTTCCAAATACATTTTCTAATTGGGACGTAAATTCCTTCTAAGTCTGAATTCTCTCCTCATTGTTCTCAAACTACTTAAGAGCAGTTCCAGTCACATAGAAGTAAACGTTGGAGATAAAGGGTTTCATCTCAATGGTTGTACTTTCCAACACGTCCGTATCCTTAGAACTAGTTTTGAGGATTTCTGAAATCTTAAGGACCAACCCAATTTCTTGAAAGATCACAAAAAGTCAACCACGAACACGTTTCGGGTTGTTGGCTCTCGTCAGCTTGGTGCAGACTGTACCTCTACGACCAAATATTTGTTCCAAGAGGCTTCCTGAGAAATCAAGAGGTACAATCTGTACCGCACTGACACAGTTAAATCAACATTTAGTTGATTTTTGTTCAACTAGATAGCGCTCTGCCAAGCATATCCTGACCACAATAAAATGAGCTTTTTAGATGGCAGAGCGCCATCTAGGGGAACAGAAATCAACTAAACGTTGCGCTCTGCCATCTAAAAAGCTCATTTGAGGGTGGTCAGGATATTCCTTTTTTATTTTACTACAGGGAACAGGCTAAATCAAGGTTTAGAGACGGGAGTAATACAGTATATTCAAGGCCTTAAAAATCTGTTCTATATAGCCATGTGAACAGCTGCCAGAGAATCTACCACCCAACAAGAAGAAAGAGACCTCCTCCGTACCATCAAAACCCAATGCCTGCAGGAATGGAAATCTAATGCTGCACATGACTGGTACAGAGCAGAAGGGACAAGCACTGGTTCTGTTCTCCCAAGGCAACAACAGTCTTTGATTTCCAGACTTAAGTCTAGTCATCTACGAACAATCACTTTCCAGAATGGTTGCAAGGTTTTCCCACTATGTACTAAATGCAATTCTCAATCTGCGACACCAAAACACATTATTGACTGTATTGACTCATCCATTGATGAGCTCTACTCATCCCCGACAGACATCGTCAAAAGTATCAGCTTTACAAGCTTGATACCTTAATATGATTGAGTGGAGATAAGAAAGAAGAAGAAGAGATGTGAACAGCTTCTACCATCGATGTGAAGTTTTCAGCCCAACTCAGAGAAGACTATAGAGAAAACTGGTGTAAATTATTAACTCGATGAAGAAATAAATCTTTATGGAAGAAGCAAAAAATACAAAATAAAAATCTCATCTATGAATAATGTTTTATAAAAAAAGAAAATCTGGTAACGCTGGATTGATCGTGTTACATAAAGATTATTTTAAAAAGTTTGTGTTGCGCGTCGTAATTTAATTTTTCATTCAAATTCAAATTTAAAATAAAAATAATTTGAGAACAAAACTTTTTTGTGTTGAAAATTTAATCAAAAGAATCGATCTCCTAGCCATCGACGCCTAGAATCCTGTTTCATGGGGAGATTTTGTATTAATCACACAGGCCAGTTATTTTATAACATACCTATTTACCCTGAAATAATCCATATAATATATGAATCATAATACAATATAAAGCGGCTTATGATTGTAGAACGACATTTGAAAATGTGGACATCGCGTCTGCCCGGTAAGCGGAACACTGTGGGTTCGAATCCCATCCTTGGACACTTTATTTTTCCGTTCATCATTACTCTTCACAATTCATCCTTTTATAATTCATCCCTAAGGTTAGAAAGAATCGTTATTTCTCCTTAAAATAAATTTGTATTTTTCGTTCAAAAGAAACACATGCGGGATATTTTCAAATGTCGTTCTATAATACATGAATCATATTTACATCTACAGTGAAACCTCTCTGTAAATAACACTTAATTGCAGAGATACGATATTCATTAGAACAGGATTTGACAAATTACAAAAAAAGTATAAGACGCTACAACACTTTTTATTTGCTTGATAAAAGTATGCTTTTGGAAAAGAAATCCCTTCTTTACGATATGCTTCTTTTATTTCAACACAAAAAACGCGATATCCCGGCTAGGGATAATTGCGTCGATTTACATTTTTTAAACAGAAAAAAGTTATAAACATATTATACAAGAAAAAGTAATCAAAATTAAAAGAGAAACAATAATATATATATTAGGAACCTGAACCTTTCAGGTTAGAAAGATAATCATAAATATATTTACAAAAATATTTGAATTTATGGTAATTCTCTCTGCTATTTAAATATTGATATAGATCTACAACATTGTTTATCGTCTGTTGTCTGTGTGTTACGATATGCTAACAAGTAATTGTGAATAAAAAAACATGTCACGATATACTACAGTACAGTAGAACCTCCCTGTAAAGGACATCTAGTTGCAGAGACAAAGTGTCCTTTTGGGAGAGGTGTCCTCTTACTGGAGAGTTACTAACTAGTAAAAAATGGTAATTTTGACAATGAAAACTGTCCTTTATAGATACGTGTCCTCTAGCGCGGGTGTCCTCTCATGTATATATATGTTATGAATAATTTGTTTGTTGTTTGATAAAGGATTGATAAGACAAAGGATTGATAAGATAAAGGGTTGAAGGTGCAGTCGTGATAAAAGAAAGATAATTATTTACCATCAAGTATCTTTTATTTTCAATTACTTGAGTAAATATTACACATTAGTTATTTTCACATTATATAGAATTTATAAAGTTAATCCTATATTAGTTATTCAAAAGATAGATATCTTAACTACGCATATTTACAACAAAACTGAAAGTCATTCTAAAAACGATGATAAAATAATAAAGAAGTAGAATTATCAATGAATAAAAGTAAAATATATATATTTTTTTAAATATAGAATATATATGAGTTTTTATATTATATAATATATACAGTATATATATATGTATATATATATAGATATATGTAGTATATATATAGATGAGTAGGCACGATATGTAGAAGTTCGTTCATTGGTTATCTTTATTTATTTCGTCTCAGTTTACAGATGTTACATTCGAGTCACCTTGTCCTGGATATTTACATATGGTGAGTTGGTGGAGTAAACATTTGCAAAAAATTGAAATATACCAATATTATTCTCCATAATATTATTTACTGTTATGTATAATGTCTTATGTATAAAGCAATTGTATTATGTATTATTATGTATTCGCCGTTATGTATACTGTCGTATATTTATATTTTAATAATATAATATAATATTATATATGTAATATTTTAATATAATAATAATTTTAAATCCGCAGATTATTATTCTGTGATATATTGTATATATCATAATATATAACTTATCATCATAATTCTATTGTTGACTTGTAATTCATAAGTTTGCATCACACACAACTCCGGTGTAATATAATAAAAACCATTTAAATGAATAAAGCCTAAAATCTATTTCTACCTTCAAATCAACCTAAATACACCACATATAATGTTTTTGTATTATGTATAAAGTAATTGTATTATGTATTCGCGTCAAGAAAAACACGAACTTTTGGGACAACCTTATAATAAATTCGATTCACACATAGTGAGTAAGAGTATATAGGAGTTATGTTGTACAGCTCGTAGAATTCGAAGTTCCTAGAGCCATGCAGGGACTTTATTTCCCAGGATAATCCACAAGCGTCTTGATTGTTCAGTGGGGATGGCTGTTTTTGGCTTTACCACAGAAGAGATTCGGATTTTGTATGTCCAGAGGGGTATTGTAACCTAAAAACACACAGCATGGATAACTATAACATTGAGAAACATAATAGAAGATAATATGACATTGATAAAACAGCAAGTTGACATAAAAGGAGAAAACAGAAAATAACATTATCAGAACAAGTCAAGGATAGACTATTTTATCCAGAATATAAACTACACACAAACAAACAATAAAAAAATAAATGTATCAAATCAGAATATGAAGATAAATTAAAAATGACAGAAAAGTTATTATATAGAACATTGTAGATAATTTAGTAGTATTCAGTGTACGCGCAAAATATTTCTCAGAGTAAAAAACAATGGAAAACATTCCAGCGTAGACGGTCAATAATTCGATTTTGCCTTTTCTTAAAGAGAATTTGAGTTCGTTTTATTGGTTTACTTTTTTTCTTTCCTTTCATCAAAGGTGCCAATTGTCTCTTAGAACAGATAGCTATTGTTGTTGCTATGTCCAATGAAGAGCTTCAGATGTCCCCATGCATCTCTATCACAGCAGTCGAAATGTACTCTATCTAGAATATTTCAATTAGAAAACATTGATTAGAATTGTGTGTGTGTGATTTTTATATTAAATTTAGAATATATTATTTAAATTTTTAAAAATAAAAAATATAATAGAAATCACATAATTTAAACTACAAAATATATCAATTTATTTATTAAAAACTGAACTTTTCGATATATAAAATGAAAGTATAATACTTTATAAAGCAAAGTATATTTCAATCAAAAGAAAAAAATAATAATGATGATAATTCTAAACCAAACGATTAAATATAAATATATTTATGAAATACTCTGTGAATATTAAATTTATGATAATAGGATTCAAAAGGTTATTTTGGTAAACACGCTCAGCAACAATGGGGCAATCGAGAGGTAGCTGAACAAATTGCAGCAGATCAAATTAATGACCAAACGAACAAATAGACTCGTCGCTGTCGCCAGGGTTGTCGTGTCTTGTTAATGGTGAAAAATGGATGGGGACAGCCGCCATCTGGTGGGGTAGTAATTGACATAATCACAGGGTGGTAGTGCAGGCCAATAATGAATTGCCCCCTACCACCGTCTGATTGAGTTAACTCCCCTTTCGGCTGCATGCTTTATAATAGGGACTTCGATTTTTACCAAAAGATTATTACGAGGTGTTGCTTATTATCCTTCTGTTTATATTTTATTGGGTGGTTTGAACGTCTTTTGGGGAATATTATTTAAAAAGACGTGAAAGGTGTAATTTTCCTGCCGTCAAGTTTGGTTGTTGTTTGGTAAATTCTGGGATACAGATGGAATTTTAGTGTTTAATACGCGCGCGCGCGCGTACTTTCTGAACTATATACCGATAACAATTATCAGTAGAAAATTCACAAATTCACAGAATTTTAAATGGTTGACCGAATTATTATTTTTAAAATAGCAGAAAATTACTTTAAATTATAATTAACAGAACAAATTTTAACGCCTTGCCTAATGCTTTATTTTTAATTATTTCTCCTGACGAAGACAAAAGATTTTTGTTGAAACGTTGAGAGAATAAGACTTTATCTGGCCGAAATGTCTATTTTTTAAAAGAAATATGAATGCCATCCAGGCTACCTCTATCTTCAAGATATTGTATAATTAGTTACATATACAATGACAAACAACATACCAGCGAGAATGGGTACAGAGTTATATGGGAGTCGCTAAAATCAAGTCAAGCTCTTTTTCTGTATCATATTCGTTATTAAAGTCAACACCATAGGTTAACGTATTTAGTAATATCCTTATTCTATCAATTGCTTCTTTATTAAAGACTGCCTCGACTGATTTCAGTTTCACATTACGCGATGACTCTTTCTGTAAAAATATAGTTCACCGAATTTTGGAAACAAGTTTCTACTAAACATGGATAGTGAAAATATTTTGAAATTCATTTATTGGATTGCTCTCTTGATTTTCTATATTTGGGATGTGTGTCTTTCCGTTTTCTTTTGTATATGGTAGAAATTAATGATTGAGTTACTTGACGATTGATCAAGGAAATGCCTGGGATTTCCCCGAGTGTACAAGCGAAAACATCAGCTAAGTCTTAGAAGCCTGGCTTTATGATGATTTTATTATAATACCGGGAGAAGCAGCTCGAACAAGGGACTGTCCTGTAGTACGGTGTCGTGAGCCCCTAGCCGCTACGGTAACCGTGAACAGGGAACTCTGAAATGTGGCTGACTAACGGGGCACCCCACCCTCCCCTTTCCAATCGGACAAGGCACCTCTGTTGGCCGGTATTGTGATCAGAGTGCATGTACCGATCTGATCTGCTCCATGGACAAGACACCACCACCACCTCAGTTGGCCGTTATTGTGATCAGGGTGCATGGACCGATCTGCTCCATGGACAAGACACCACCTGATTTGGCCGTTATTGTGATCAGGGTGCATGTACCGATCTGTTCCATGGACAAGACACCACCACCACCTCAGTTGGCCGTTATTGTGATCAGGGTGCATGTACCGATCTGTTCCATGGACAAGACACCACCACCACCTCAGTTGGCCGTTATTGTGATCAGGGTGCATGTACCGATCTGCTCCATGGACAAGACATCACCACCACCTCAGTTGGCCGGTATTGTGATCAGGGTGCATGGACCGATCTGCTCCATGGACAAGACATCACCAAAATTATAATTATGATAGAGAGAGTTTAGAATTAAAGACACTACTGCTAGTAAATATTTTTATTATCTGGACGTTTCGACAAAAATATTTTGTCCTCGTCAGGAACAAATAAAAATCAAGGCCCCAGACGTCGTAGCAGCCTGGGTGTCCTAGAGTCCCCGCAGAGGACATCAAGGCACGAGACGTCGTAGCAGCCCGGGTGTCCTAGAGTCCCCGCAGAGGACATCAAGGCACGAGACGTCGTAGCAGCCCGGGTGTCCTAGAGTCCCCGCAGAGGACATCAAGGCACGAGACGTCGTAGCAGCCCGGGTGTCCTAGAGTCCCCGCAGAGGACATCAAGGCACGAGACGTCGTAGCAGCCCGGGTGTCCTAGAGTCCCCGCAGAGGACATCAAGGCACGAGACGTCGTAGCAGCCCGGGTGTCCTAGAGTCCCCGCAGAGGACATCAAGGCACGAGACGTCGTAGCAGCCCGGGTGTCTTAGAGTCCCCGCAGAGGACATCAAGGCACGAGACGTCGTAGCAGCCCGGGTGTTCTAGAGTCCCCGCAGAGGACATCAAGGCACGAGACGTCGTAGCAACCTGGGTGTCCTAGAGTCCCCGCAGAGGACATCAAGGCACGAGACGTCGTAGCAGCCTGGGTGTCCTAGAGTCCCCGCAGAGGACATCAAGGCACGAGACGTCGTAGCAGCCTGGGTGTCCTAGAGTCCCCGCAGAGGACATCAAGGCACGAGACGTCGTAGCAGCCCGGGTGTCCTAGAGTCCCCGCAGAGGACATCAAGGCACGAGACGTCGTAGCAGCCCTGGTGTCCTAGAGTCCCCGCAGAGGACATCAAGGCACGAGACGTCGTAGCAGCCCGGGTGTCCTAGAGTCCCCGCAGAGGACATCAAGGCACGAGACGTCGTAGCAGCCCGGGTGTCCTAGAGTCCCCGCAGAGGACATCAAGGCACGAGACGTCGTAACAACCTGGCCGTTCAGAATAGAAACAATTCCGTGACTTAAAGGAGCTCTAAAAATGCGCCAAGAGGTTTTAGACAAGATGGCGGTTATTACAATGCAATTACAATAAATTCATTAAAATCTGCTATCAATTATCGGAAACATTTAGAATCAATCAAAGGGGCCTATCGATAATCAAACCCCAATCAGGGAGTTGGGAAAATATTTCCCTTCTAATTTAAAAACGGATACATTTCAATTAGAAGCGGGTTTTTAATTGGAAGCTGAATTAATTGTGATGATGGGCAGTGGATGAGGGGCTGGTGAGCCGGCCGGGGCTTACTCATCCCACCTGGACGCCGGCCACAGGTACCCAGGCCCACAACTGTCATGGCGGCTGTAGAGCTCTACCCCACTTGCCCCAGAACACATTTTGGCTTTCGTGAGGATAGAGGCTGCCTGGCCGGCATTCATATTTCTTGAAAATAAAGATACTTCGGCCAGTAAATATTTATATTACCTCGACGTTTCGACAAAAAGCTTTTGTTCTCGTTAGGAGCAAACAAAAATTAAAACATTTGGCAGGGCGTTAAAAATTATTCTAAGGTTTCAAGGTTTTTTTTGGCTTGCATTAAATGTATTAAACAGGACCTTTGGGAGAGGCCGCTGCTTATCATAAAACAGCTAGAGGAGCATGGACCCATGGAATTCGTGTAATCTTTACACAAGAGGATAAGAAACAACAACAACAGAGTTTCTTAATCCTCTTTTTCGCGTCAGCCAGGACACAAACTTGCATTGACACTACTCTTTTGTAACTTAAAAAGAAGGCAACAAAGCGCACCATATAAGTAAACTATTTAAAGCTTTTTTTCTATATCAAAGAAATACACTTTCTTCTTTACTTACCACTATATAAAAACGGAGAGGGATTGTTGTTACGTCGCGTAGAGACAGTATAATAAGTTGTTTCTTTTCTTTTTTTTGTTAAAAATGCATAAAAAGTCGCTTATTCATTTGAGGGGATGAAGACCGAACGAGGAGAGAATTGTTGTTGGCTGTACTCCCCATCGTCTGGTTCTTCTTTTTTGGCATTCGAGCCTGCTACCTCTCCAGTACCTGAACACTCGTTAGAATATTTCTATTCTATATTGATTTACAAAGCGCTAATTTGCTAGCGAAATATGGTATCCATATATTTCTATACGTTCTTTACAGAAACTTCATTCACTGCAATGTAATATTCTTATCTTAGTGGTACATGGAACCATATCATACGAATGTTTACATCTCCTTTCCCATATACACCTTTCATATAAGACTATCTCAAATATAAATTAATTAGGCTCAAAAAGGAAACTTACCAAGTGAAATATTTGCAACAATTAAGGGCTAAGAAAAACCCTATTTATAAATAATTTTATCAATCCATTCAGAATGTTAATTATAAAATTCTCATTATATTTTTCAAACGGCATTCCTATACATTTCTATCCAAATTTTATAGTCACTCAATTTGTCACATCACAAGGCCAGAAATACTTACATAAAAGAGGTCTATAAGAAACACCAATTTGTTCCTGCGGAGAAACTGAACAAACTGCTCTTCACCTTATCTATGACTGTCCGAACTTTACAGAAGTAAGACATCGATTGTTCCCTGATCTACATCATTTAACTCTCTTACATCAGCCACTTTGTCTATATACATTTTATGAACTCGGTCTAATAATACATGTAAATTTGTAAATATTTAATTCTAAGTTCTAATTTGTTTGTTGTTTTGTTTGTTTCCTCTGTAATAGGCACAAATACTTCAATATCGCGCCTTGTTGAATAACAAACAAATAAAAACATGATCTATCTATAGACCACTAAACTGATCATTAGATATTTCACCCTTTTATACACTAAGAATCTTTAGAATAATATTTGTCAAACAATTTTGATAATTCCAATTTTTATCTAGAAAAAAAAGCAAGTAAAAAGTGAAATCAATTATTTTTTGAAAAGTTTTCATGAAAAATTCACTAAGACGAAAAACTACAATTCTCGGCTGTTATCATCGTCAGAGTTATTGGCGTCGATCATCATGAATTTCAGACTATATATAGGACTTAGGGCAGTGTTTTTATGTTTTACAAAATACTTCACCTATTCACTCAATATCTGATAGTGATCATCCCTGCGCCGCCTTTCGCCTTAATCTATTCTAATTAATACAAATTAATAACGCGCCATCTATATATAACAAATGAAAACATTAAGACGCGAATGTTTCTTTCCACAAATAAATCAAACTTCTACTGTCCTTACTGCGATAAAAATATTGGGAGGGCTTGGCTCATCAGTGGTGAATCCTCCCAGAAGTTTTGCCAATTTTATATACCAAACCGATTCTTTAGATTTAGAGACATTCGCGTCTTAATGGTTTCTATTCATTGTTTAATTATGGTTGCTTCAGTTAATTACTTGTTATTCTAGTTGAAGTGTATATAGCTACTTGTTTATTGGTAATAGCTGGAATTCTCTAAAGTCTCTCATAATAGAGTGGAAGAACAATCTTAGTTATATTTTTGATAAAGAAAATAAGTTAGCCACACATGTACTTGCATACTAAGGCCTAGTGAACTAGACTACTCCAAATTGTATTTGTTGAGAAATCCTGGTGGTCTCAATGATGGAACAGACACTCTCTCTATATTAAAATCATTTTATACTTTAAATTTATTTTATATTGTTGCATCATGGCTAATGAACCTATTTTATTTTAATTAGTAAAATATTATTTTTCATATATTTTAAATTCAAAATTATATTTTTATTTATTTTATTAAACAGAATATATGTATTATAAACAGAATATATGTATTATAGAAGCATCATTTGTATTTAGGTACACGTGTGACTTGACTGCTCTCTTTGATGGGAGAAAATAAATAAATTATTCTGGAGGCTACTTAAAGTAGACTTATCTCATTATTCCCTTATATAAATTTGTAGGATGGTTGAAACACGCTCTGGTAAGATCCAAGACCCAGCACAGGAGAGAATCATGGCTGAAGAGTCTGCCAAGCCGCAACCTGGTGCAACAATTGGTAGAGATGCTAGTTCCGACCCAGTTGTCCTGAATCCCAACATCGACATCCTCAAGTATGATGGAACGGAAGACCCTCGCCCATGGATTGAATCTCTTGAAGAAATTAGCTTCCTGTACCATTGGGCAGACTACATTATCTCTCGTTATGCTGTCATGAATATGATTGGTAGCGCCAAAACCTGGCTGAACCTACACAAGATAAGTTTCACCAGCTGGGAAAATTTCAAGAGCCGCCTAATTGAGGATTTTGCCTCAGACACCAACAAAGAAGAAATGAAGATGAGACTAAACAGGATGCAACAGTGGAATGAACCTGCAATCAGGTTCGCAGAGGATATCCTTGTGCTGTGCAACAAGGTCGACCCCCAAATGGAAGAAGAGACTAAAATAAACTGGGTTATTGGAGGGTTAAAGAAAGAATACTCTTTTGCCCTTCACCTAAACCCTCCTAAAAATACCAATGAAGTTCTAGAAATTTGTAAAAAGCTGGATTTGTTCGAAAAGAATTACCAAGAACGTGTAGAAAAATCAAAAGCTCTATATAATGGACCACGCTCTCCTCGTCCCCATCATCAAGAGCAATGGAAGAGCGCTCCGTCGTTCAGAAGACCATACCAGAACACCTCCAAGCCCCAGCCCCCCGCTCCGAGGTACTACCAGAACACCTCCAAGCCCCAGGCCCCCACTCCGAGGTACTACCAGAACAAGCCTCTGCCCCTAGACGCTCTTACACTCCCAATCCTGAGCCAAAACCGGTCTACCCAAGTAAAACATACAATAAGAATCCAAATTCAAATAGGAATAGGACAGAAGACGGGAGACCAATATGTTTCAAGTGTAACAAGCCAGGACACGTAGCGCGGTATTGCAGAGTCAGGTTTGTAAGAATTGTGGAAGAGGACCCCATAGTTACACAAGACAAGGTCGAAGAAGAAATCCGAATGGATAATGGAACTGAGAAGTCGAGACCTCTGCTCTACGCTGACGTAAGTAATAGCCCGTACTCGAGTATCCCTACAAGGAATAGATATGCCGCATTAGAAGATTTAAACTAAGCATCGCGCCTGAGTCCGTCAATCAAAGCAAGTCGACCATAAATGGAATTAAGAAGTTGGACCCCAAATATAAAATTAACATTAACGTGGATAGAATCGGTATCTGCGAAGCTTTGATTGATACAGGCGCCGATCTTTCAGTGGTCGACCTTAGTACAGCTCTTAACACAGGTCTTGAAATAATAAATCCTGATAAAATGTGCTCCGGACCCGATGGCAAAGAATTAGATATCGTAGGAAATATTATTTTAAATATAAAATTTGATGACAAAACAATTACACATCAATTTGTGATAATGAGAACACATTTGCGAATATTTATACTTGGACGTGATTTTCTTAAGAAAATGAACGCAAAAATTGATTGTCAGCGTGAAATAATCAAATATGACTTGACAGAAAATCCTGACGCAATCAAATATCAACAGAAGAAAATAAAAAGTGCAAAGGATGCGATTATACCAGAACTTTCTATTAAATTGATTAATGCATTTGTAGAAGCAGAGGATGGCGAATACATCATCGAGGAGAACCATAAAATGTTTCAAACAAATGGACTTCGACTAGCGAGAAGTTTAATAAATGTTGTGAATAAGGAAACATATATCTGGATAACAAACCCTTATCCTCGACCATTAAAAATATTTAAAAACCAAACATTGTGCTTTGGAAGCCAGCAGCCGAAGTGAATCTTATGGAAGAAAGTGAACAAAAAGAGCATGAAGAACCCCAATTTCAGATAAACGAAAATTTGTCATATAAGGAAAAGGAGAAATTGAAACAAGTTTTGGAAAAGTACGAGGATTTGTTTTCGTCGGGATTAGGAAGATCCAACTTAGCGAAACATCGGATCGATACAGAAGGCGCGAAACCGATCAAACACAAGCCGTATAGGGTGAGCGCGAAAGAGCGAGAAATCATAAAAGAACAAATTGATGAAATGCTCAGAGACGGCATAATTAGACCATCCTCGAGTCCATGGTCCTTCCCTGTAATCTTGGTCAAGAAGCGAGATGGTAAGTACAGATTTTGCGTTGACTACAGAAAATTGAATGATGTAACAGTGAAGGATGTTTACCCAATTCCCAGAATTGATGAAGTATTGGATACACTTCAAGGATCCAAATACTTTTCAGCAATTGACCTTAAATCAGGATATTGGCAAGTAGAGGTTGAGGAGAAAGATAAAGAAAAGACAGCCTTCACTACAGCACATGGCCTATATGAGTTCAACGTAATGCCCTTTGGTCTATGCAATGCCCCTGCTACATTTGAGAGTAACATGGAAAATATGCTTGGTAATCTTAGATGGCAAATTTGCTTATGTTATCTAGATGACGTAATTATTTATAGCTCGGATTTTTCAACACATCTCAAAAGAATAGAAGCTGTTTTAAAATGTTTTCGCGAGGCTAATTTAAAATTGAACAACAAAGAATGCCAATTTTCTTTCGAAGAACTGGAGATTCTTGGCCATATAACTAATCAACATGGTATAAAACCAGCGGAGCATAATATCAAGGCTATTAGAGATTTTCCTCGGCCCAAAAAGATAAAACGCCCGGGTTTTACCCGATTAAATGTTTTTATTCAAATAATATTCGTTACAATTATAAATTGGCACCGTGGATGTCACTTTTGTTCAACGTCCCGCTCCAAACTTTGTGTCTGAGAAGCGATATTTTTATAGTAAGATGATCTGGCTTTTGTTTTCTGCTCGAATGAATGTTTTTCTGTTAGAATTTTGTTCCTGCGTACAAAATAATGAACTGGTTTCACCCGTGGTCTCTGCTTTTTGGAATTTTTCCCGATATAATTATGTATCTAATAATCAAACATGATACAGCAATATCGTCATCATCATTTTCTGACTAAAAATATATAGTTTTAATAATTGATTTATATATATATTTTTAAATAGCCTATCGTCTTCCCCGTATTTTTTTACCTATGTATGGAAATTTTGGTTTGAATTAGTGAACTACTGCGAATTTGTATACTGGACATACAAACAGACAGACATACAAACATTCATTTTTATATATATAGAGATTTATCAAAGGTTTTTCAAAAATTGCCGATCCATTAACCAGTCTTATAAAAAAGAATGTACCTTTTACCTGGACAGAAAATCAAGAAAAAGCATTTCAAACCCTTAAAGTAGCATTGATAAATCCCCCAATCTTAGGGCACTTTGATCCGAAAGCAATTACTTACATTTATACTGACGCATCTAACATCGGCCTGGGTGCAACATTAGTCAAAAAGTTCGGCGATAAAGAAAAAGTTATCTCATATTTAAGTCGAACACTGAGCAAACCTGAGCAAAATTATTCGACTACCGAAAAAGAATGTCTAGCTGTTGTGTGGTCAATGTCCAAGTTACGACCCTACCTATATGGAAGGCACTTCAAAATCGTAACTGATCATCACGCACTATGCTGGCTTAAGAATCTGAAAGATCCGACCGGCCGATTAGCACGATTGGGACTGAAGATTCAGGAATATAATTTCGAAATTATACACAAATCGGGTAAAAAACATCTGGACGCTGATGGTCTATCTAGAGGACCCTTACCTGAAAACGAATGGGACGAAGATTATGAAAGACTATTTCTGAATCAAATAATAGACGAAAAGGATTATTTTATTGAGAATATTAAGGAGAACCTTAGTGGAAACAAGCGTTCAATTACACAGAACTTTAAAGAAGAAAATGGGTGTCTCTACAAGACTGTGGTTGTAAGAAGTGGTTGTCTGGATAATGCATCGGCGTCGAGCAGATCCTTTCCAGGGATGTCCAATCTTGTTTTGAGCTTTTCCATCAAAGGTATTGGTACCCGTCAAGGAGTATGCACAGCATATGGTTTTGCTCCAGGTTTCAATTTGATTTCGTAAGGGTTTCCGATCTGTCCCAGTCCTTCAAATACTTCAGGGAATTCCTTGATCGGGTTAATTCTCGTCGCAACCACTTCAATCCGCCTCGCCAGGTTCAAGAGCTCACATGCCCGGCGACTCAGAAGAGGTTCACTCAAACGACGAATGACATAAATCTTCTCCTTGATTTCATAATTGCCATTTCGCAGCGTTGATATAAACATACCCACAGTCTGAAGTTCGGAGAATTCAGCAGCTCTAATGTTGATATCACTTTCCACTAGTCGTTGCTGTCCCATTATCTTCTTGAAGAGACACAGAGGAACACATGTAACATCCGCCTGGGAGTCGAGCTTAAACTTCACCTGTTTCCCGTTCACTTGGATTTCTGCTGTCCATCGCCTCCTGCACTCGCCTTCATCATCATCGAGATTAGATGAATCCTCCACAGCTGAGACCTCCAGGAGAAAACCAAATTTTCTTCATCAAGTTCAGAAACAGCTTTGACTTCCGCAGTCTTCGCCTGCTTATCTGGGCAGCAATTTGCAAAATGGCCAGTTTTTGAACATAGGTTACATCTTTGTCCTTCAGCACGGCAAGCCTGTCCTTCCCTGTGGGTGAAACCTCCGCATTTTGGACATCGTGATCTTGTTTTGGCTGACTTCTCCTTCTTCCTCGAAGGCTGCTGTTGTTGTTTCGGTGATTGTTTCTTCGAGTTGAACTTCACCTGATTGACCTTTTGGCTTGTTGAGGGACGCTGCAGGTCGACTTGCTGCTGTCGAACGGCTTCCTGCTGTCGAACCATTTTCACCGCCTTTTCCAAAGTCAGTTCGCTGTCCAACTGCATTCTTTCAGATAAAGCTTAGTCCCTCACTCCAACCACTATTCGGTCACGGATCAACTGCTCATGAAGACCCTCAAATTCGCAACTATCAGCCAATTTGTACAATGAAGTGATGAATTCGTCCACTGGCTCCCGATCCTCTTGAATTCTTGAATTAAATTTCGCACGTTCGTAGATAATATTCTTTCTGACACAGAAGTGGCTGTCGAACGCCTTGAGGACGGAATCAATTTTCTTTGCCTCTTCCTCCTTTTCGAACTTTAAGGTCCTGAATATATCATCCGCGCGGTCACCCATCAAGTACATGAACAAATCGATCTTGTCCGCCTCCTCCTTCTTCTTCATTCCACTGACCACGAGGTATCGTTCGAATCTCTTCCTCCATTTGAGCCATTCGTTGGGAGTCGAGAAGTCGAAAGTTTCTGGAGGTTGAATCTGAGCCATGTTTAATTATCTTCCAAGGTACACAAAAATCGATATTTTGCAATATACTGGTTCGTATTTTATCCAGTTATCGCTGCCACCATGTTTTAATGTCCATCCATACAGAGTTCAAAACAACAACTACTCACCCGTGCAGGCACGGTCACGCTCCGCCGCATCACGTGGGAAAACATAATACAGTTCCTAGCACAATCATGATCAACGCTTTCGAATGTGATCGCAGCCAAATCTCATTTCAAACTAAGAGTTTCCCTGGAAACTTGTAACGAGCGAGTGAGACCAGTCAAAAATCACCGCGTCCATGCCAGCCAGCTGCTGAGAAATAGAATGAACGAACTTCCCCAAGCACGTCAAGGGAACTTTGCTTGTGACGACCATTTGGGGGATTCAGAGCAAGAGTCCACCTTGGCAAACACCCCTCCGCCCATACTTGACGACCAACATGACAAGAATAAGGAGATGGAGCGAGAAGCTGCATCAGGGGATGCCCAGGTAGCTGCTACTATAGATGAAACTTACGATGAAGGAAGCTCTGGCCAGAATCTTAACGGAGGAGCTTCCATCGAAGAAACAGCAGCTGCCAGAAGCGAAGACTTCTCCCAAAATTTCGCATTTTCCGAAACTCCCTCAACAGAATATACTCGGGATATTTTTATTGAAAATTTCGAACCAGAAGTTTGGATGGGACATGAGTTGGGGACACCAGATACCTCAGTGGGAAATGTAAGATTCGAAGAAGACGTCCCAGATGCTAGAAATGCCAACCTTCATCAAGGCACTCCAAGAGAACAGTGGATGGAAGAATATAGAATCAACTCCTCATCATCTATTGATAGTAGTGCGAGCAACGAACTACGGCAATTCTACATAAATCCTACTACATCAGAACGTAAATTGAATGAACATGCCAATAGCTCAATTCACGACCATATCTACCTAAACCAACCAGCCATTAAAAAATCTTCAATATTTTCCAACATTTTAAATGCCGAAACTGGCATTCGACAAACCAGAAACGGGAGCCTCATGGATCACAACGAAGAAAGAAATACTATCAGACAAGAACATCTACCAAAATACAGCAATATCGTAAATTCAAATGATGAAAACGATATCCAAGAACCTCCATTAAAAAGATTTTGTATCTATCCAACAAGAGCATCAGCATTCTATTCCCAAAATGCAGAAAACAATAACCACGATGCAAATCAACAAGATGCAAATAGAGGAATGGCAACACCCAAATTTGAAACTCCACCAAACGAAAACATTGGCGAGCGACAATCATCAGAAAGTGAGACTGCCCAACAAGCTTCATCAAACAATTCGAAAGGGAAAGACAACACCAATCTCCGCCTTGCTCTTCAAGAAAGCCTTAAGAAACGATCCCGTCGATGTAGCATCTTTTAAAATCACGCAGAGTCCTAAAAGTCAATAAAAACCATAATCGCACAATCATCCTTTTGATACAAAATACCCAACACAGTGAGGTAATCACAAGTCATGGAAGCAACAAAGAAGTTTGTATTTCTCTACGCGGTTTACTCATATTTAATTATTCTTAAATGATCCAAATGAAAAGGCACACAATTTGGATTATAGATTATAAACACAAGGTAATAAGACCAAATCCAAATAAATAAATAGTGTGTGATGTTTCTCTAAGAGCGTTGTTACCGAAACATCACACGATATTTATTTGGATTTGGTCTTATTGTGTTTAAACGATTCATAGACAGAAATAAATAAATATCAAAAATCCTCATCATGGCATGTTTTATAATTACAAATTCGTGAAAAACGTTTTGAGTAATATTTATGAATAAAATGAATGTTTTTTTAACTTTTGAACTGAAAACATGCACACAAAATCGGTAAGAAATAACATTATCAGAAAGGTGTTTGGGTACGTTTTGTAATCATACCCAACAAAAGATGTATAGTGTCAACATCAATTAGATACATGGCTTCTCTCCCATGAAGACTTATAGATTCTTTTTTGCCCAGAAACCTAGCCACTTGAAGACACCAGACATCCATGTCGAAAGCGGATGCCTGGTGGAGATGAAGACACCAGTGACACCCAGAGACATCCGTGCTGGAAGCTGTTGTACCATATGTATATATTGTTGCACTGGGCTGCGGTTTGGCAGATTCTTCAGGTCTTGAGTCTCTCCTCAGACGTGTCTTGCATCTTTCCAGAGCGTGTCTCAAACATCTTGCAAGGTTAAATCAGTCAATAATAAGACAACTATATATTTAGGTAGCACCTAGAATCTCTCTTTATTTATCACATCAAAGTTTAAAGCAGGTGGGGTATTTAGTGTATCAAAATACAAATGTTTTATAGTACATAATATTTTATAGTAATAATCTGTTTTATAGAAATAAATAAATGTATAATTTAAATTTTAAATATATTAAAAATAATATTATAAATAATTTTAAAAATACGCGCATTAATCATGATGCAACACTTCCCCTTCTCCAGAGGTCGTCACGTCCTCGTGAGTGACCTCATCAATTCTTTCAAAATAGGGTTTGAGTCTTGAGACATGGACAATCAATGGGTCTTGGCCAGGATTATCTTTCGGCTCAATTAAGTAATTTACGTTGGACAGCTTCTTTAATATTCGATATGGGCCAAAATATTTTCTCCATAGTTTTTCACATTTTCCGATTTTCCTGACTGGTGTCCAAACTGCCACTAAATGTCCTGGTTCATAGATTCTCTCGTTGTGTTTTTTGTCATAGTTTCTTTTCATTCTTTCCTGAGTCTTCTCTGTGTTGTTAATGACTACCTGTCTCGTCCTTGCTATTTTATCTAAGTAGTTTTCTATATATTCGTCGTAATGGTCCATGTTACTGTCCGTTGGGATATTCTCGTCGTCTAAGAGGGACATGGGTTCCCTCCCAAACAACAGGAAAAATGAAGAGTAGCCTGTGGTTTCTTGAATTGTGGTATTATACGCGTGGGTGATAAAAGGTAGGATTTCGTCCCAGTTCTTCTGATCCGTATTCACATACATGCTGATCATATTGATTAAAGTTCTATTTAGCCGTTCCGTTAGTCTGGGGGTGGTAGCTCGTTGTGAAGCAATGTTTAACTTTGCACATTTTCATAACCTCCTTCATCAAATTGCTAGTGAATTGTGAACCTCTGTCGCTGATAAGAAATCTTGGAGCCCCGTGACGTAAAAATATATGTTCGATTAAAAATGTGGAGACTTCTTTCACTGTCGCTTCTGGTACTGCCTTTGTTTCAGCATACTTGGTATAATAATCCGTCAACACAATTATCCATTTCCTTCTTCTTTTTGTTGATGGCAAGGGGCCAACAAAGTCAATTCCGATTCTTTCAAAAGGGTAGTTAGCTGGGGGAATAGGTTGTAAAAGTCCAGATGGCAACTGATTTGAACCTTTCCGACTTTGGCAAAGATGGCACGTCTTTACAAATTCGGAAACATCTTTCAGCATGGAAGGCCAATAGTATTTATTCTTCAATCGGTATGTGGTTCTGGATACCATTCAGCATATGGTTGTGGTATTCACTCATGATTTCTTTCCTTCTCTTCTTTGGCACTACCAGCAACCATTCTCTACCTTCAGGATTTGGATTTTTCTTGTAGAGACACCCATTTTCTTCTTTAAAGTTCTGTGTAATTGAACGCTTGTTTCCACTAAGGTTCTCCTTAATATTCTCAATAAAATCATCCTTTTCGTCTATTATTTGATTCAGAAATAGTCTTTCATAATCTTCGTCCCATTCGTTTTCAGGTAAGGGTCCTCTAGATAGACCATCAGCGCCCAGATGTTTTTTACCCGATTTGTGTATAATTTCGAAATTATATTCCTGAATCTTCAGTGCCCATCGTGCTAATCGGCCGGTCGGATCTTTCAGATTCTTAAGCCAGCCTTGTTTGGAAGGGAACCCATGTCCCTCTTAGACGACGAGAATATCCCAACGGACAGTACATGGACGATTACGACGAATATATAGAAAACTACTTAGATAAAATAGCAAGGACGAGACAGGTAGTCATTAACAACACAGAGAAGACTCAGGAAAGAATGAAAAGAAACTATGACAAAAAACACAATGAGAAAATCTATGAACCAGAACATTTAGTGGCAGTTTGGACACCAGTCAGGAAAATCGGAAAATGTGAAAAACTATTGAGAAAATATTTTGGCCCATATCGAATATTAAAGAAGCTGTCTAACGTAAATACTTAATTGAGCCAAAAGATAATCCTGGCCAAGACCCATTGATTGTCCATGTCTCAAGACTCAAACCCTATTTTGAGAGAATTGATGAGGTAACTCACGAGGACGTGACGACCTCTGGAGAGGGGGAAGTGTTGCATCATGGCTAATGAACCTATTTTATTTTAATTAGTAATATTATTTTTCATATATTTTAAATTCAAAATTATATTTTATTTTTATTTATTTTATTAAACAGAATATATGTATTATAAACAGAATATATGTATTATAGAATCATCATTTGTATTTAGGTACACGTGTGACTTGACTGCTCTCTTTGATGGGAGAAATAAAATAAATTATTCTGGAGGCTACTTAAAGTAGACTTATCTCATTATTCCCTTATATAAACTTGTAGGATGGTTGAAACACGCTCTGGTAAGATGCAAGACCCAGCACAGGAGAGAATCATGGCCGAAGAGTCTGCCAAGCCGCAACCTGGTGCAACAATATAAATATATGTCATAATATATACTCTTCCAGGAATAATAAAGTAAACCTAGAGCCAGCCCAGAGAGAGACGGGATGTAAAGTCCGGTCACTTGAGACAGCAGCGACATTCCAAGGCCGGCAAATGGGACCCGTCCGTTAACACCTTGGGACTTTTAAGACAGTTGGGGATTGTGTGTGACACGAACGGACACCCGGCTTTGCGGGGCACGTCTCTCTCCCTCTCTCTCTCTTGTCGCCTGGGTTCCTCTTCCAACTTGGGGTGTGATTATTTCTCTTCCCACCTTATTATATATTACCACATAAAAATGCTTGTTAGAAAAATAAAAAAGAGAAAAAAAATGTGAATTCTATATCTAAATACAGTAATTACAGTAGGCTGATGGTAATCTGGATAAAACGAGGGACAAGATCGATTTACGTTAACATATATGAATTTGACCTGATTTATAATCTTATAAAATTAATAAAACTTCCAGGGTTAAGTTTATTGTTCAACTTTTTATTTTCAAGCTTTCGGACTTGTCAGTCCTTCAACAAAATTTGTTTTTAACACACAAAGAATGTAATATATTTTTTCTCTACCTTTCAATATCATAAATATATAAAATATGTAAATAATAATTTGTATATAAAAATAGTATTTATTATTAATTTATTACCTTGATAATCCTGTTGAAGGACTGACAAGTCCGAAAGCTTGAAAATAAAAAGTTGAACAAGAAACTCAGCCTTTTGGAAGTTTTATTTATTCAATAATATATGAATTTTATTATAGTATGAAAAAATGATATAAAAACAAAACTATCTCTAAACAGAGCACTTATCTGTAACTATCTAGCTGGTTACCAACCTCTTTATCGTAGAGAAGATTCTGTTTTCTTTTTTAGCTTGATTCCTTGTCTTTCTTGTATTACTTTTTCGGAAACTCTGAAGTAGGACTAGTTCTCTTCCCCTTTGTCTTCTAATCAATCCCCTTTACAAATTCAACTTATCAATTCTTTTATAACTAAACAATCCGTCGACGGCCATCCTTCTGTGCTTTTTATACCGTGCTTGCCCAATGTCTCACCTCATTGGCTATTTTCGGCACGTGATCAGTTAATGATAATATGCAAATAACAAAGTTTTAACAATAATCTTTTTAAGAAAAAGGCATCTCCTTATCGTGCAACTGAAAGTTGCTGATGGCTTGCGCATATCTATCGGAATAAATATCAACTATTCATTTATTTTTTAATTATTCCAGAATTGGACAAATACCCATTCTTGATTAATCAAGAAAAGCTAACTACGTTCGCGTTTCAGGGTGTTGGCTCAAGCCTAGATGGCTCAAGCAATCAGCAACTTTCTGTTACAAGATAATGAGAGGCCTTTTCTTTATTTATGAACCATATCCCAGTACAATGTCACATTTGTATTATTTTTTTCAATTATATTTTTATTCTTAAATCCGTAATTATCATCAACTATGTGGATATATTTGATGGTGGTGATACAAATGGTGAATCATATGATAATGGATTATGGAAGAGTTTAAACGATTGTATTCTTGGCGGATAGACGTTAGGTCCGCCGTCTCATTACCCCAGGGAGAAGCTGACCCCCGGGGCGGCCAATTACTCCCCGCTAATTCTAAACATCCCCGAATTAATTTAGTTGTTTCACCCATTCATTTTTAATTAAGTCATTCTTAAAATGGCGCTGCGTCCCTTTCTCCCTCTGAGGATGCTTCAGTGGGGGAGATCAAATAGGACTTGGAGTAGATTCGTGAAGATTTTCAGTAGTTTTTACTACAGCCGTGTTGTAGAAAGTTTTTTCAATGGTCATGGTAGTACGATTTATCGTGTCTATTTCGCCGATGTCTATATCGCCGATGGCTGTGGTTAGAAGTGTGGTAATTGATGAAAGAGTGGAGACGGGGAAGAAGAGTAAATAAAGAGGCGAAGTGTACTTGTTGTTAGAAATTTGCTATTTGTACCATTTTGACAAAGCTTTGAAAAAGATCAATACATCAGTAAACGAGGATAATACATAGAATATTCTTAATTAGCTGAAGAAGCTATGAAAATTCTTCAGTCTTAAAGTTGGAGCAAAAATGTGGATATTGAAATTGAAAGATTAATATTGGGCAATGACAAGATATTGATTGCATGCCATCCTGAAATATGGACCATAAGGAAGAACAAAAAAGCCACAGTAGGTTGACGCATTAAAAGAGTAGAGGAAGAGAAAAGAAAGAACTACAACAACAGAATCACCACGGGGCACCAATACCGCTAGACATCAGAGAAGTCTTCACAGCTCTTCGACCTCAATCAAGAAGAACTGTGGCATAGTCCACGAAACAATTTGACGTTGATGTCTCAGTTCTGAGCAACCAGCAGGGGATTATGCACCACAAGGAAGAACAACAAAGCCACAGTAGTTTGATGCATTATAAGAGTAGAGAAAGAGAAAAGAAATAAATTCAACATCTGCATCACCGCGGGGCACCAATACCACTGGACAGCAAAGAAGTCTTCACAACTCAAATCAAGAAGAACTGTGGCATAGTCCAGCCAGAGATATATCTCCGAAAAAATTAGACGCTGATGTCTCAGTTCTGAACAACCGGCAGGGGATTATGCCCCACAAAGCCACAGTAGGTTGATGCATTTGATGAGTAGAGGAAGAGAACAGAAAGAACTACAACAACAGAATCACCGCGAGGCACATACAACACTGAACAGGTCTTCACAACTCTGCGACCACAATCAAGAAGAACTGTGGCATAGTCCAACCAGAGATCAATCCCCGAAACAATTAGACGCTGATGTCTCAGTTCTGAGCAACCGGCAGGGGATTAAATTTAATGGGGATGGAGCGGCGGATGATGATAATCGCCACGATCACATTAGAGAGCCGGAATGGCCTTCATAAAGGTAAATGATTATGAGGAGCCCGGCCAATACATGTAAAGAATAACTGCCATTAGCCTTGCCCGCACGGCACGGCCTAATAACCCTATAAAACAAAATGCTTATTTAGAATTTTTCAATCTTCAGTTCTTCGTAATCGTACGCGATCAGTCTTCTCTGATTGCTACCATTTGGAGGAAGCTAGTTGATTCTAATGGACTTCCCAAGTCACCTTCTTTGCCGGTTGCATCTTCTTTCTGGATATCCCAGGACATTGTGCCATTGGATTAGAATCAAACTGTAATTGTGCCACCATTTTCTTAATGTCTGGTGAATGGCGATGGTTGCGTTGATATGAAGCACATAATGATAATCGTTATAGGAGCCATCACTTCAAAAGAGTATGTAGTCATATTAGGATGAGAAAATGAATTTAGTGCTATATAAGGTTATATACGGTTTGGTCAAAACGCATAATGAATATGTAAACGATTATAATGAAATAGAAGAAAATTCAAATGTAGTTCTTCTTCAATGTCTTCTAAGAACAGGTCCTGTGGCAACGACGCCTTTACCAGACAAGGCCATCCAGTATACAATGAAATACCATGGCAGTGTACTTACTTTAAAGGTTAACCGCTCCTTAAACTGTAAGTACACCACATATTTACATGTGTAGAAATCAGCTCCACTCCTTAAAAAACGCCACATGTCGATACGTGTAGAAAGCAGTTCCACTCTTCAAAAATACATCAAGTTTTACATAACATATCGTCGCATGCAGAAATCAATTCCAAACTTTAAACTGTGAGTTTACCACATGTCTGCACATTTAGTACTCAGGATGACGACGCCCTGGACATTCTTGCGTCTACCAAGACAAGCATCTATAAGTACTTCTTCGGCGTGGAACTGAGGAGGGTCCAAGAAGAGCCCTCCTTGTCTGGAGAAGGCCTCTCTTAAGATGAAGAAGCCTCACTCGTTGAAGAATTTTTTAGAAATAAAAACTGTATACATAATTTTCATATATAATCTTTTGTAAACTCTTGGTCGACTTATCCTTACAATCCGATAGTCAACAAATATATAACTGGATGAATATAATGATGTTTGATCAAGGTATTTGGTTTATATAAATTATACAAGGCCTCAGTCACCGTTCGGAGGAGATTGATAGAATCGCCGAATGTCGTGGTCCATTTGGATGAGAAAAGCGAAGACTAAAACGCGGCTGATTCCACACTCGCCTTTTCAGTGATACACTAACCTATGCACGATGGATTCTATGGTCACTGGACATGCGTCGGACCTGGAGGCTGTTGAGAGCTGCGCTACCTGGAGTATAGGAGCTCCATCTATGCTTCCTTCTTGTGGTGAATCTTTATAAAACCGGCGGTCTTAATAAAGCTGCATGTGTGTATAATCCTTTATTTTATTATTATTTTTTAAAATTTATCTGTAACCATTGATTAGAAGTCAAAATAATTGTTTAAATTGTCTATTGTAGGACGCAAGAGAAAATGAGGAAAGTCAAACTTAAGAATGATAAAGCAATTTATTTCTATTATTATTATCCCTAGTACACGTGGTACAGGCCATTAAAATCATGGTTGGTAGTTGGCGACTGCTTTTTACTGTAAGTGCACCACATGTCTACACATGTGAAAAGCAGTTCGAATTTTGCATTTACAAATGTGCCAGAGCCCCGTTTGGTTACCTGCACTTGCTGGTGGGGTTTTACTTGTGCAAGAACCCTGAGCCATTGGGGAATTCTTTTTAATCACAAAAAAAAAAAAAAAAGTCCCCAATGCGGGATTCGATCCCGGGTCATAGAGGTCGAAACCCAACGGTTTATACCATCCTTCCACCGACCCTCAATTTATTTCTAGTCACAAAACAATTCCCCCTTATTTGCATAAAAATAAAAGATATATAGGGAGAAAATTGCTAATGAACAAACAATCGAAGTAAACATTCTCTCTGAATAAAACAAGATATATGTTCTGTCTTCTTCTTCTTTCTTATCTCCACTCAATCATTCATTCCTGGGTGAAGTAGAATGCGTCTGCCTTTGTCATTAAGACTGGGAGCACTACTCAGTGGCAGGCCGACTTAGCTACAGAAAAAATGGCCGTCTCTGACATGAGGAACAGACGCCATGTGCAGCCGCTCCTAACATGGAGTACAAACTCATCCTGTATCCCTGGATTAGGAGCCCTTAGAGGGTACTATCAGCCGGGCCAGCTGAGCCCAGGTTTTTTACTGAGCTTGTTACTGCTCCCCCTCCTCCGGGCTTTTCATCCGGGCTTGGGACCGGCAAAGGCGGAGTTAAATTATATGTTCTGTTATAATATATATATCTCGTAGCAACATAAGCTATTTATATCATCTGCATATTCTAACCCGACTCTCAACAAATGTATAACTGGCTAGATACTCTGCGCTGACTGACCGAAGCTTTTTACTTTTAAATATTTTATAAAGCTGCG
>CP092868.1:100731876-100743229 GCA_030710605.1 Cordylochernes scorpioides
AGAAACGAAACCCTCGATTCCTTATTGATACAATCAAATATTGACCATTGAAAATACAGTTAAACCTGTCTATAGCGCCCTCTAAATAGCGCCTCCCTTCTATAGCGCCCGATTTTAAATATGTAGTACGATGCGATTTACATTAAAAGTGACCTGTCTACAGCACCCCCTCTTTATAGCACCCTATTTTGGTGAGTCCAAAGAGGCGGCGCTATAGACAGGTTTAACTGTACCTATCCGATGATGGTCAACGAACAAGCTGAAGGCAACAAGTCACCTAGCCGGACACCTGACACAGAACGACCAGCCAAGTAAGAGAATCCGCCATAGTTCAATCACTTCGATCTGAAGTTGCTATCCTATCCCAATATTTATTATTCAAATTTGAGATGATTTAATTAAACAATTAGACAACACTGGGAGATTCTCGTCTTGTTAGGAAATCCATTTGGGGCGCAGGGCGGTTGAGCTTTATTTTAAATTTGATTATGCATCTAACCTGCTTATTAAATCTTTTAATTAATTAATTAATAGGCCAATTAGGCTTCTCTCGGGTTAGCAATTAGTTTGCAGCAGGCTGTCTTAATTTAAAATGGAATTTTAAAGACCGAGAATAGAAGTGGTTTAAAATTCCCCGGTCCTGTTGAGGGGGCTGGAGTTTAACGGAGCGACAGCCTCTCACCATGGACCATCCAGGAATAGCTTATGGCCTTTCCTATGCTCCCAGGAAATGTTCGATGCACTTCTAGCTCCCCTTGGTAACCGTAACATGTTATGCATCTATGGCCACCTAGATAAGATTTTTGACATGGGAGATCTATTTACAGTAACTCCTCGGCTATATGTGAGTGGGTCGTGGTTTCATGTTTAATGGAACTTGACTTTGGTGACCTCAAAAGGGAAGGTTGAAATGTCAGGTTATATCTCAAATAGGCACATACACAATTGTTGTTGTCGTGTCCAAAGAAGAGTCTTAGATGTCTCCATACATCTCTATCACAGCAGCAGCAATGTCCTCTATCTTGGGTGTGTAAAGCTACTGTTCTGGGTTCATGTCAATTTTCTGTTGTTGTTGTCGTGTCCAAAGAAGATACTCAGATGTCTCCGTACATCTCTATCATCCCTTAGGAGTTGAAGGACAGTAGAAAATTATTCAATTTTAAAAGAATCATACGCGTCTATAATAGTTTCGAATTTTGATAACAGATGGCGCGCTAATGTATCATAATATATGCAACTATGGCCACCTAGATGAGATATTTGACATGGCAGATCTATTTACATTAACTCCTTGGCTATATGTGAGTGGGACGTGGTTTCAACTCTTAAGTTTGATGGAACTTGACTTTTCGCGTTTATTATCTCAAAAAGGAAGCTTGAAATAGAAATGTCAGGTTCTAGCTCAAAGAGTTACTTGTACAGTAATATCTCTATAATGTTTGTAATTCGGGTAGCGTTTAAAAATCATTATGAATATCTGTATTTTAAAAAAATGTTTTCATTTTGACAAACAATTTGAAAAACAACTTTTATTTTAAATTAAAACGATACAAAAATACATTTTATATAACAATATGGAAAGAAAAAAAGGCATATCCTTATCCTGAAACTGAGAGTTGATGATGGCTGGCGCCATCTATCGCAATAAATATCAACTATCAACGCAGACCTTACGCTTGAGTTTCCCGAAGCCATTCTAACAGCTCTCGGAAAATTGCAACCATTGGATCACCTCTTCCTCAGTTGTCCCACTTTTCTGAACCTAGGAGGCTCTCCTGCTTCGATTGACCCAGCTTATTCCAGAATGTATGGCCCAAGACTCGCACCCAGCATGGGACATTCCTGGTCAACTGGTCAGTTACTCACTCAGGAGGCGACACATTAACATTAATTTACTTAATTGTAATTTAACAAATTATTTTATTTTGTTAAGTATATACAAGGTCTGACCAATAATTTTCCGGTATAAAGGTAAAAATAAGTAAAACGCGGTGAGACTTATATAAAATTATTATTATTTTTCAAAACACTCCCCTCCCGCATCTATGCACAGCTTCCATCCCATGCTTCAAAACATTTATAAGAGTCGTCTTTCGGAATGTTCTTCAATATATTTATCGATTCCGTAATGATGTTTTCTCTTGTGTCAACACCCCTCGCCACTTCAAAGCCATTTTGATATTTGTGAATAGAAAAAAGTCATTGAGAGCTAAGTCTGAAGAATAAGAAGGTTGGTGAAGTATTAGGGTTCCCTTTTGGCTAAAAGGTTCAGCACAGATGTATCAGTGTGTGGGGCCGAGCGTTGTCGTGAAACCAATTTTTGGAATCCAACATTTCCTCTCTTTTAAGGCGAATTGATTCGTGTAGACGTCTCAGAATGTTTGAATAAACTTTCTTATTTATTGTTTGACCTTCCTCAAGGTATTCTTAATGTACAATCTCTTTTCTGTCGAAGAATGACACAAGTAAAACCTTGGGTTTTGACTTGAAAAGACGAGATTTATTCGTTTTCGGCTCATTTTTTTCCTTTCCACTCCATGGATTGATGTTTAGTTTCGGGGTCATACCCGTAAACCCAAGTTCCGTCTCCAGTTATTATGTTCGATCATGTCAATATTTTTTATTGAGGCATCAACACTAACATTTTTCTGTTCAAATATCAGCATTTTAGGAACAAATTTAGCAGGTGTTTTCCTTAACTGCAGATCTTCTTTGATTACCATTCCTACTAAAGATTTAGATATCCCATTTCTCTCTCGCGAAGCCACTGTAGCCCTAATAGTGAGTTTTGCTTTATTAAATTCTCAAATTTTTGTGTTTTCAGAAATCCCCTGTGAATTATTGGCTGGCCAACGTGCGCATCATCGTCCACTGATTCAGCCATTTTAAAATCCTATACGGCTGAAATTTTGAATGATCATCGCAGAAGGAAATTTTTTAATGGATTGGAAGTTTTGAATACAGGCCTATCGAATTTGAAACAAAATTTTATACAAATTAGCTATAGATTTTTGAATCCATTAAAAATCGAAGAGGCTACTTGAAGTGATATTTTGAAATATTTTTTATTTACCTGCTGCGCGTAGAAAATCGGGATGCTATATTGTTAAATTATTTAACAAATGTAGGCAGTTTACGCTAATCAGTTATGTGGAAAAAAATTTGTTTGTTTGTATTTGGTTAGTGAACTAATATCCCCCGCCTTATGATTGGACGAATGTGGCCATTCTATATACAGTTACGAGCGTCATTCTTCATCCGTCATCTCTGTCACCGTTTGCTTTTTTTTTTGGAATGGCGCCCTCCTATTGGTCGGCTACGATCACGCCACCTTTGCCCCCCATCATGCTCATGCCCCCCCACTCGCTTTTTCGTTTTTGTAACCATTGTGTTGGAGCGGGTCGCTCCTTAAATAAATGCATATATTAGTTAATAACCAAATGGAATCCTCTCTTTCTTTTTCCCAGTAAGAGACGCCTACGGAAGCCAACAGTACATAGACAGATAAAGCACATAGGCTATAGTTATTAACTAACATATGTATTTATATAAGGCGCCAATTTATAATTGTAACAAATAGTATTTGAATCAAAACATTCAATCGGGTAAAACACGGGCGTTACCCGGGTCATTCGGCTAGTGTTTGTATATATAAGGGGTTCATATATAATACGATAAACCTACCCAGCATCTCCATTTTCTTTTTATTTTTGGCGTGTTGAGTTCGTATAAACCAAATGATATACGCAGGAGGAATACATTGTTATCAATACGATGACTTTTTTAGGAGTTATTCTGTATGGAGAGACTTAAAGTGTTCTATGCTGTTTGATTTGAGGTGATCTCTTCGCATACTTGTGTAAGTAACCCCGGTCCGCTCCTTATTAACGCTGCAAAAAATGTGGTAGAAAATCTGTCTAAATTGTTGAGCGAAATCAAAAAAAGTCTATCTGAGTCCGGACATATAGACAATTAACTTAACTTTATTGACATCTTGTCAATACATGCAAAAGTACACAGTCTGTACAATTTTAAAAAGATAATTATTTATATACATGATACTATGTACAATGAATATGGTGCCTCTGCCACCGCTGCAGAGTTTGGTGGAGAATCGCCAGCGAGTCTCCAGCGACACCACGTATTTCGTGATCTACGAAGAAAACGTAGATCGCGTGTTTCGCGGCTGAGGCCGATGATGGAGAACATCTCTCGGATGACAGGGCGAACGGCGCTGCAAGACCAGTAGCGGTGGACAGGTCGCTGGAGCCGCAGGACATATAGCCAGTGATTTATAGACAGTATTCTATGGTTACCCACAGCAATTCTCTTGATAGTGCTGTCATGGTGAACACACGTTCATGTGGCAGAGATCAATTTAGAAATCTGCCAATAGTAAAGGTGAATATTAACAGCAATATACAGGAAGCCGAGTCAGCATCATTGATTCAGAAAAGTGAAAGGTCTTGAAAGAGAATAGGGACAAAGCAGTTAACGATCTTAGTATCGTATCATTTACAGGCCACGTACAGACGTTGACGAAGGTAAAAACCTGCAGGGTAAATACAAAAAAAGAGTTTCGAACTAGGAGACATAGGTTTTTGGTTAATGTCACTTGGAGATAAAGGCTACGACGGCATTCTTGGGATAAAGGAAATAAGAAGATTGAACATTCCTTTGCTCCCTGTGTGGGAGGAATGCAATGTAATGTCCGCGGCGGCTGAAGACTGGCAACTGGTAGATATTGGCCATGTTAATGGCAAACATCAGCCGCTGGTCCGCGACATACTGGAACAAAGGTGCCGCCAATAAAAATCGACGTTGACATAAATGACGTTACTTTTAGGCGGCAGTATCCTATTCCCTGTAGTTTGTTAGAGCCGTACAAGGTACTTTTAGACAATTTCTTAGAGAGCGGTATCATAAAAAGATCCAGATCTGATTGGAACAGTCCAGTACATCTTGTCAAGAAGCTTGACGGTTCCTTGAGAATCGTGCTGGACCTTAGACAGGTCAACGATAAATTAAGGAATCAGAATTATCCCATGATCCGAATAGACACCGCCATGGCAGCTGTGGGAGGTGCTAAATATTTTATTACCTTAGATCTAGCCAGTGGGTATTATCAGTTGAAGCTGAACAGTAACGTCACAAGATGCTTCGCTTTCCAAACCCCTTTCGAGAAGTTTGAAATGTCGAGACTTCCTCAGGGCTGTAAGATATCTTCAAATGTATTTCAGAGAGAAATGCATCGTATCCTAAGCGGCCTATTGGGGAGAATTGCCAATGTTTTATTGACGACGTTCTGAGGCACACAGCTGTCTTTCTTTACAAATTATCTTTAACATTTGGCTCTCGTAAATACCTTTTTCCCTTTAAATACGCACAGGCAGCTTTTATTTATTTAGACCCTCAGTATTACGAAGGATTCTCCTATGTGCTCAAGCCGAGCAGAAGTAAAAAACCAAACTACAGAGAAAATTTGGGTAGGAAGAAAAGGGGATATACATATAAACATAAGGGGATATCTGTATATGTGCACACTTTCATACATATCTCAAGATTTATGCACCATGTATGCACTGATTCAATTATATACCGCAGATAGAAAACTCACTAGAGAAATTAAAATTTAAAAAATATAGCAATCATCAATAACAAAAAGATTCGAATCCATATTTATGTACCACCATAATGAGACATAAATTCAAATGAGCTGGGCTATTTCATACGCTGTATGGTAGATTCCATAGACACTTATTGCGTAGTTTCTGCATATTGAAGAGACCGTTAGCATCTTAAAGCCTACTCTTCTAGATTCTTAATTGAAAACGTTATCATATATTTGTGAGTTAATTTTTGGTTAATTGAGTTAATTTTTAAAGATTGCATATCAGGTCATCATTTTGAAATTTGTGCCAATAAGAATAGATAGAGTATTCTCGTTAATGAGCGACGTATTGTTTAACATGAATGGGGAGGTTGTCGGTCAAATACTTCTCATGGAGAAATGCTCCTGTCAGATTTATGCTATAGTGGTTGTAGCCCTCTCTTGGTCGTTCTGGAGGGATTCCTCTAGGTCGGCAAATTGCGGTGGCTCGCGAGCCACATCTTTGGATGTGAAACTTCGGCTCTTTATATAGTTCCATACGAAAATATTATTTATGTGAGTACTATTTATTGTTGGCAAGAAATATTTTGTGGCTCTTTAAAAACTTTGAAATTTTGTAAATTGTAATTTTTGACTCTTCCTACTCAAAAGTTTGCCGACCCCTGCTCTAGTGCTCTCTGGAGAAGTCTAACTAAGAGGAAATTTTTAATTCCACGAATTATGAATCAGAATTATTAATCTCTCTTTAAATACCACTTTCGTAATTCTCTTTAAAAATGCTTCTTCATTCATTCTCTTTAAAATATAACTCATTCTCTAATACCAAGCAATCTAGTCGTTGAAAAATCTTGTCATGCGACATAAAACACTTGCAATATAACCCCCCCCCCCCAAAAAAAAGGCACAATTTAAATACTTACTTCGAATATTTTCAGAACTCATTCAGAAATGTTCCCCAAAGTACGGTAATCTTCGAGGAAGAGGAAGAAAGTTTCATTGTTATCTCTCAGGTAAGTGTTTGTCAGTAATCATCGGTCTGAATGACCGGACATTCCAACAGATCGGTCTGTCGGGCATTGAATGTGTCGCGAAGATGTGCCCCAGCACGACAAATTAGGACTAATTCCTCCCACACGCGAGGCCTTCATCGAGCTCCCAAATCGCCATTTGGCGCCCAGTAACGACCCCCTGCCCGTATTCCCACCGCTGTCACTCCGAACGAACGCCTGCAGAAATTGAAATGCTCGCGTGCGCAGCGGCCTTTTAAAACTGATGGTTCCAGCCGATTTGCCGCTGCAACGTTCAATTTTTGCGTGTTTTATCCGCGTTTGATGGTAATTCATTTCCAATCGATGTTGCCATCATACCGCGGAACGACTTGCCATGCCTGGGCTGAGGTCGCGGCACAACTTCCATAAACACAAGTTCTCTCACCAACCAGCCCTCTCTTCGACCTTTTTCTCGGCGTCGTTGTAATTAGGAACAGCCTGTTCGATTAAATCTCGTAGACAAAAAATATAGACCCTTTCTTTATCATTTTTCAATTACCAAAAGAAGGAACAATTTCTAAATCATATGGAAACAGAATGGATAAATATATATTCTAAATAATATGTAATTTATGATTCACTTCTCTTAGTAAGCGACGACTAAGGAATTCACTTAAGAAAAAAATCCCATGTGTTATATGTGTATTACACAGCGGAGTAGGTATATTCAAGGAATAATGAATGCCATTGACATCTGGTGGTACAGAATTCTACTGAAGAGGACCGACAAGGCCACCAACTGAGTGTTTTGAAAGATAGGTGGATATGATCTGTTTAGAACGTCAGAAGGATTGAAAAGGATAAAGGAGGCCATGTTGTGAGGGCTCTTAAGATGATTAGGTTCTGGCTTTGGAAGCATACACGATGGCAAGATGAAAATTTCTTAGCCCCCTTTCTTTGTCAGAAAGACTTTGATTTTTCAGTTAGAAACACTTAATTTTTCTACATAATCTCTCTTGACCTCAGCATACTTGGTCCAGTGTTTCTCCAATATCAGTATTCCTTCCCGGAAACGAGAATCTGGAAAGCTGTTAAAATATTCGTCTACAGCCCTCTCAACTTCTTCATTGGACGCGAAGTGCTTCCCAGAAACAAATTTATTTAGGGTGTGGGAAGATATGGAAGTCTAAGGATGCCAAATCAGGATAATATGGGAGACGGCCGAGAAATTCGTACGTCTAATCCCGCAGTTTCCCCATTGCCAACACACTTTTGTGAGCAGGTGTGGTGTCCTGGTGAATGATGATTATTTTCTTTCTCAAGCCAAGTCTCTTCTCTTGAATTTTGACATCCAGCTGGTCAAGAAGATTAGATTATTATTCACCAATAATAGTCTCTTTCAAGGTTATAAATTAACAGGATCTCTTTGGCATCCCAAAACACACTGGCCATGATCATTCCAGCAGATGCGATCGACTTCGCTTTCTTTGGCGCTGTACCACCGGTTTCCACGCACCGCTTTGACTGCTGTTTGGTTTCTGGCGTGTAGTGGTGGACCCATGTCTCATCCATGGTGACAAATCGCCATAAAAAAACGGCCGGATCTCTCTTGAATCGGTCTAAAAATTGTTACGAATGTCCTTTGCGCCTTTGCTCTTGATCTGCATTCAGTAAATGCGGCCCCCCTCTTGCGCAGAGCTTTCTAGCCCTAATACTTCGTGTAAGATGTTCTGCAGCCTTTATTCCTATTTTGCCACGGGCTCAGCTATCTTACACACCTTTACTCGCTTATTGTCCAACACGATATTGTGCATCTTTTCGATAGTGTCCGGTGTGATTCAAGTTTTTAGCCGTCCTTTACGGGGCTCATCTTCGAGCGACGTGGGACCACGATTAAAAATACATATTCCCATTTTTAACGGTTGAAATTGAAGTAGCAGAGTTCCCATAAACTTTTGTCAACTTCAGATAAATTTCTGGGGTTAATACATCTAAAACAAAGAATTTAATAACTACACGATATTCAAGTTTATCCATTTTATTGAAACTCGCGAAAGACTTGTATTGCAAAGACTCATTTACACAAACTACTTTAGCAAACAAGTTGAAACTTGTCCTACGACTAATGACACGCGCGCGCTGGGAGGAAACGTAATCGTTTGGCGATTGGAATGCCATCTCTGGGTCAGGCCATACCATCGTATATCATAGGATACAGATGGAATGGGAATATATCGATGAGAATATGGACCAATGAACAAAATGATTGAAACTGAGGTGCTGCGTGCTGATAAAGATGGAATGATACTAAGGCCAGAAGTACATGACTACCAATCTCTGAAATCTATATGGCACATGATGATACATAAGAACAATCCATAGCGTTATACATATATATACATATGAATTGTCTAATTTGACTGACTGATTGAATAATTCATTTGTTAAATTAATCGAATGTATTAATTGATTATTTTTGATGATATTATAGAGACATTTGGGAAGTTGATTGAATGAGTTAGCATTGGAGAATCAGACGAGATTGAACACGGTGTGTTGGCTTCAAAAGAAGAGCCACAAGATTTTCCAGACTAAAAAGTTAAAAAGGTTGTAACTATATCGGGAGGTATTGCTGGGAGGTAGTTTGGCAGGAAATAATTTATAAAATAATTCATACACACAGCTTCATTAAGACTACCGGTCTTATACAGATTCACCACAGGAAGGAAGCATAGATAAATCTCCTATACTCCAGGCAGCGCAGAACCCAACAACAACCTCCAGGTCCGACACATGTCCAGTGGCCATAGACTCCACCGTGCATAGGTTAGCGTATATCTGAAAAGGCGAGTGTGGAATCAGCCGAGTTTTAGTCTTCGATCTACTCATCCAAAGATAAAATAATTCAATAAGATAACTAGCATGCTTCCTATATCTGGTACATCGTGGAACTAACTGGCCGTTCAGACAATGAAAGAGCGTCTACTCGGTTGAACTAAGTAACGAGAATGGAAGCTTCCATGCTTTGGTAGCAAAAGATTCCGATATTTTGGTTAGTTTATTAAAAAATATATAAAATTACAATTATATAGATGTGAAAAACAATAAAAAATAATAAAAATAGCCAGGTGTTGGAATTAAAATAAAAAAAGACATATCCTGACCACGCTCAGATGAACAGAAATCAACTAAACATTGATTTAGCCTGTTTTCTGATATTTGGCCAATTCATTTTCTTGATAAATCAAGAAAAGCCAACCACGAACGCGTTTCAGGCTGTTCTACTAGATGGCGCTCTGCCATCTAAAAAGCCCATGTGAGCGTGGAAGATATGCCTTTTTGATTTTAATTACATAGATTCAAAACTGAAACTACTATAAATAAAGTTTAGTGATGATCATATAAATATGATATTAGATGTTTTACAAAATATTGTAGCAGATTATCTATTATTCTAAGAAAATATTTTTAATTTCGATATTTGTATTTTGATACATTGTAAAATTTCCTCATTGCCTCTCTGATATTTTATTAATTTGGTCTTGACTTAAATAAATTGCCGTGTAATTCTGAAGTTTTCTTTCCTTTTGGTGAAAGGCTGGGTATATTAGGGAAGACAAACTGAAGATCGCCAAGAAGACCTTGAGGCTATGGCTGCTATGATCTACATTTTCAGAGACTGGCTCCAGGATTCCACCGCCGTGTCAAAGCCAAGAATTCCTTCCAAGATGACAATGTCCTTATTGACGATACGACGCCAAAGTCGCTCTTCACGCCGCAAAAGAAAGGACGCGAAGCTACTAGGGACAAAGTTCCAAGACTTCGATAGAATACTTGACAGAACATGTCAGATCCATGTCAGTAGCAACAAAAAGCTGTGGGTCACAGCTCCAATAGGGAAGAAACTATTTAGTAGATTATTTATTATTCTATGATAAGATTTTTTAATTTCGATATTTGTATTTTGATACACTAAAATTTTCTCATTGCCTCTCTGCTATTTTATTAATTTGTGTTCACATTAAATATATTTCCGCGTCATCCTGAAGTTTTCTTTCCTAATTTACTACGTTACAGTATTATGATAATTCTGATATTTATAAATGTTTCAATTATCTAATATAATTGTGTGTTCATATAATTTATCTTGCATAGCAAAATAAATAGCTTAAAAGGTAGCGTATGTGATTAGATATTGAGAAATATATAGATTACTTATTATAAATTGTGTATATAACAACAACAAAAACCTTTATTAAGACCTTCTAGTATTATAAATTCTCCAAGCCGAAGTGTAGGATGCAAACAGGAATAACAGTAATAGTACTAGTAATCAGAAATGCTATTTACAATCTATCAAATAAGGGGAAAAAAGAAAGGAGGACTTACCATAAACTTGTATACAAGCAGATAAGAACATGCAGTTTTTTTTTTTTTTTTAAGAACAATGATTTGTAGAGATTTTTTCGACTGAAATATACATAAATATCGAGACAACTCATAATTATGAAGCTCAAGACAGAGATGGCTGGCGTCGCATCGTGTTTGGGCCAACGCTTCGATCACGAATAAAATGATTTACACATACATAATTATATCAGACATCTTCATAGTTTTATCCATGGATGGATCAAGGGTAGAGGATTGTCTCTAAAGTAGGAATATAAAGTTTTAGAAGTTAATTAATTTGTTCATTCACCCAGTTATTCAGTAGAAACCACCGGATTCATTAAAAGTTACTTCGAATATCACT
>CP092868.1:100743329-100777143 GCA_030710605.1 Cordylochernes scorpioides
ATGGACCATAAGGAAGAACAACAAAGCCACAGTAGGTTGACGCATTAAAAGAGTAGAGGAAGAGAAAAGAAAGAACTACAACAACAGAATCACCACGGGGCACCAATACCGCTAGACATCAGAGAAGTCTTCACAGCTCTTCGACCTCAATCAAGAAGAACTGTGGCATAGTCCACGAAACAATTTGACGTTGATGTCTCAGTTCTGAGCAACCAGCAGGGGATTATGCACCACAAGGAAGAACAACAAAGCCACAGTAGTTTGATGCATTATAAGAGTAGAGAAAGAGAAAATAAATAAATTCAACATCAGAATCACCGCGGGGCACCAATACCACTGGACAGCAAAGAAGTCTTCACAACTCAAATCAAGAAGAACTGTGGCATAGTCCAGCCAGAGATATATCTCCGAAACAATTAGACGCTGATGTCTCAGTTCTGAACAACCGGCAGGGGATTATGCCCCACAAAGCCACAGTAGGTTGATGCATTTGATGAGTAGAGGAAGAGAACAGAAAGAACTACAACAACAGAATCACCGCGAGGCACATACAACACTGGACAGGTCTTCACAACTCTGCGACCACAATCAAGAAGAACTGTGGCATAGTCCAACCAGAGATCAATCCCCGAAACAATTAGACGCTGATGTCTCAGTTCTGAGCAACCGGCAGGGGATTAAATTTAATGGGGATGGAGCGGCGGATGATGATAATCGCCACGATCACATTAGAGAGCCGGAATGGCCTTCATAAAGGTAAATGATTATGAGGAGCCCGGCCAATACATGTAAAGAATAACTGCCATTAGCCTTGCCCGCACGGCACGGCCTAATAACCCTATAAAACAAAATGCTTATTTAGAATTTTTCAATCTTCAGTTCTTCGTAATCGTACGCGATCAGTCTTCTCTGATTGCTACCATTTGGAGGAAGCTAGTTGATTCTAATGGACTTCCCAAGTCACCTTCTTTGCCGGTTGCATCTTCTTTCTGGATATCCCAGGACATTGTGCCATTGGATTAGAATCAAACTGTAATTGTGCCACCATTTTGTTAATGTCTGGTGAATGGCGATGGTTGCGTTGATATGAAGCACATAATGATAATCGTTATAGGAGCCATCACTTCAAAAGAGTATGTAGTCATATTAGGATGAGAAAATGAATTTAGTGCTATATAAGGTTATATACGGTTTGGTCAAAACGCGTAATGAATATGTAAACGATTATAATGAAATAGAAGAAAATTCAAATGTAGTTCTTCTTCAATGTCTTCTAAGAACAGGTCCTGTGGCAACGACGCCTTTACCAGACAAGGCCATCCAGTATACAATGAAATACCATGGCAGTGTACTTACTTTAAAGGTTTGCCGCTTCTTAAACTGTAAGTGCACCACATATTTACACATGTAGAAACAGCTCCACTCCTTAAAATACGCCACATGTCGATACGAGTAGAAAGCAGTTCCACTGTTCAAAAAACATCAAGTTATACATAACATATCGTCGCATGCATAAATCAATTCTAAACTTTAAACTGTGAGTTTACCACATGTCTACACATTTAGTACTCAGGATGACGACGCCCTGGACATTCTTGTGTCTACACAGACAAGCATCTATAAGTACTTCTTCGGCGTGGAACTGAGGAGGGTCCAAGAAGACCCCTCCTTGTCTGGAGAAGGCCTCTCTTAAGATGAAGAAGCCTCACTCGTTGAAGAAATTTTTACAAATAAAAACTGTATACATAATTTTCATATATAATCTTTTGTAAACTCTTGGTCGACTTATCCTTATACAATCCGATAGTCAACAAATATATAACTGGATGAATACAATGGTGTTTGATCAAGGTCTTTGGTTTATATAAATTATACAAGGCCTCAGTCACCGTTCGGAGGAGATTGATAGAATCGCCGAATGTCGTGGTCCATTTGGATGAGAAAAGCGAAGACTAAAACGCGGCTGATTCCACACTCGCCTTTTCAGTGATACGCTAACCTATGCACGGTGGATTCTGTGGTCTCTGGACATGCGTCGGACCTGGAGGCTGTTGAGAGCTGCGCTACCTGGAGTATAGAAGCTCCATCTATGCTTCCTTCCTGTCGTGAATCTTTATAAAACCGGCGGTCTTAATAAAGCTGCATGTGTGTGTATAATCCTTTATTTTATTATTATTATTTTAAATTTATCTGTAACCATTGATTAGAAGTCAAAATAATTGTTTAAATTGTCTATTGTAGGACGCAAGAGAAAATGAGGAAAGTCAAACTTAAGAATGATAAAGCAATTTATTTCTATTATTATTATCCCTAGTACACGTGGTACAGGCCATTAAAATCATGGTTGGTAGTTGGCGACTGCTTTTACTGTAAGTGCACCACATGTATACACACGTGAAAAGCAGTTCGAATTTTGCATTTACAAATGTTCCAGAGCCCCGTTTGGTTACCTGCACTTGCTGGTGGGGTTGTACTTGTGCAAGAACCGGGAGCCATTGGAGAATTCTTTTTAATCACAAAAAAAAATTCCCAATGCGGGATTCGTTCCCGGGTCATAGCGGTCGAAACCCAACGGTTTAGACCATCCTTCTACCGACTCTCAATTTATTTCTAGTCACAAAACAATTCCCCCTTATTTGCATAAAAATAAAAGATATATAGGGAGAAATTTGCTAATGAACAAACAATCGAAGTAAACATTCTCTCTGAATAAAACAAGATATATGTTCTGTCTTCTTCTTCTTTCTTATCTCCACTCAATCATTCATTCCTGGGTGAAGTAGAATGCGTCTGCCTTTGTCATTAAGACTGGGAGCACTACTCAGTGGCAGGCCGACTTAGCTACAGAAAAAATGGCCGTCTCTGACATGAGGAACAGACGCCATGTGCAGCCGCTCCTAACATGGAGTACAAACTCATCCTGTATCCCTGGATTAGGAGCCCTTACAGGGTACTATCAGCCGGGCCAGCTGAGCCCAGGTTTTTTACTGAGCTTGTTACTGCTCCCCCTCCTCCTTTTTCATCCGGGCTTGGGACCGGCAAAGGCGGAGTTAAATTATATGTTCTGTTATAATATATATATCTCGTAGCAACATAAGCTATTTATATCATCTGCATATTCTAACCCGACTCTCAACAAATGTACACTGCGTGACATTGAAAATGGAACACCAAGAAATAGTGGCCAGAAAGTGATGAAACTCGGCAGACAGAGAGAGACAGGGACGAACAATAAGTGATCTTTATTTCAAAATGATAGTCATAATACAGAGCGAGAACGGCGTCGGCTTAGTAGCAAGTAGGACCACCGCGGACGGCGATGCACGCAGCAACACGTCTAGGTAGAGAGTCAATCAGAGTACGGATGGCGTCCTGAGGGATGGCTCTCCATTCCCTCTCAACCATTTGCCACAGTTCGTTTTCTGAACGCGGCTGTGGCAAGGCATGCAAACGGCGTCCAATGATGTCCCAGACGTGCTCGATTGGTGAGAGATCAGGAGAGTACGGTGGCCAGGGAAGCATCTGTACATCTTGCAGAGCTTGTTGGCGAATGCGAGCAGTGTGCGGTCGGGCGTTATCCTACTGATAAAGGGCATTGGGTACCCCCTGAAGGTAGGGGAGTGTCACCGGTCGCAGCACATCATCAACGTATCGTTGGGCCGTCATAGTGCCCTGAATACGAAGTAAAGGTGACCTGGAATCATACGCGATTGCGCCCCAAACCATGATTCCACGTTGTCGCACGGTGGGGCGTTCCACAATTGCTGCCGGATTGGACCTTTCTCCACGTCGACGCCACACGCGTACACGGCGACTATCACTGGACAAGCAGAAACGCGACTCATCTGAGAACACGACCCTGTGCCATTCCGACATCCACGTCGATCTAGCCCGGCACCATTCCAAACGTTGGCGCCTATTCGGTGGGGTCAATGGCAGTCTTCTTAGCGGACGGCATGAGTGCAAGCCATTAGCAACCAATCGACGGGAAATGGTTCTGGTCGAGATGGAATGATCTAGGGTGTCTTGCACATGTTGCAGGATGGCGGTACAAGTGGCTTGTGGGGCCGCCACTGCTTGTCGAAGGATACGCCGATCCACACGTGCTGACGTCACTCTGGTTGCACCGACATTCCTATAAATTGCCACATTTCCTTGTTCCAACCATATTCTCCACAGTCGGTGCACCGTGGACCAACCTGCCCTTTTCAGTGCCATCACCATGCCCCTCGTAAAAGCGTCTGTCTGCTTGAACTGCCTCCGTTTACGATGACCTGACATTCTCTGTTATTACACGTGTCTTTTGACACAAGAACAAAATTTCTACAATGATTTTCCTTGAAGAAATAACGACACGAATACTGTCCTTTCTGCAATTTCCTGCCCTTATATCTTACTCCATGTGCGCACGAGAGCTGTGCATTTTACATCATTTGCATAACTCGGTTAGGCGCGTCTACCCTGAAATTTGCATAATTTTCTGGCCACTATTTCTTGGTGTTCCATTTTCAATGTCACGCAGTGTATAACTGGCTAGATACTCTGCGCTGACTGACCGAAGCTTTTTACTTTTAAATATTTTAAATATTTTATAAAGCTGCGAGTGATATTCGAAGTAACTTTTAATGAATCCGGTGGTTTCTACTGAATAACTGGGTGAATGAACAAATTAATTAACTTCTAAAACTTTATATTCCGACTTTAGAGACAACCGTCTACCCTTGATCCATCCATGGATAAAACTATGAAGATGTCTGATATAATTATGTATGTGTAAATCATTTTATTAGCGATCGAACGTTGTGGCCCACTGTATGCATTACATCCCAAACACGATGTGACACCAGCCATCTCTGTCTTGAGCTTGATAATTAAGAGTTGTCTCGATATTCATGTATATTTCTGTCGAAAAATTTCTACTAATCATTGTTCTTCAAAAAAAAAAAAGAACTGCTTGTATATAGGTTTATGGTAAGCCTTCCTTTCTTTTTCCCCCTTATTTGATAGATTGTAAATAGCATTTCAGATTACTAGTACTATTACTGTTATTCCTGTTTGTATCCTACACTTCGGCTTGGAGAATTTATAATACTAGAAGGTCTTAATAAAGATTTTTGTTGTTGTTATATACACAATTTATAATAAGCAATCTATATATTTCTCAATGTCTAATCACATACGCTACCTTTTAAGCTATTTATTTTTCTATGAAAGATAAATTATATGAACACACCATTATATTAGATAATTGAAACAATTATAAATATCAGAATTATCATAATATTGTAACACAGAAAATTAGGAAAGAAAACTTCAGAATGACGCGGAAATATATTTAATGTAAACACAAATTAAAATTAATAAAATAGCAGAGAGGCAATGAGAAAATTTTACAGTGTTTCAAAATACAAATATTGAAATTAAAAGATCTTATCATAGAACAATAAATAATCTGCTACATAGTTCCTTCCCTATGGGAGCTGTGACCCACAGCTTGTTGTTGCTACTGACATGTTCTGTCAAGTATTCCATCGAAGTCTTAGAACTTTGTCCCTAGTAGCTTCGCGTCCTTTCTTTTGCGGCGTGAAGAGTGGCTTCGGCGTCGTATCGTCAATAGGGACATCCTAATCTTGGAAGGAATTCTTGGCTTTGACACAGCGGTGGAATCCTGGACCCAGTCTCTGGAAATGTAGATCATAGCAGCCATAGCCTCAAGGTCTTCTTGGCAATCTTCAGTTTGTCTTCCCTAATCTACCCAGCATCTCCACCAAAAGGAAAGAAAACTTCAGGATGATACAGCAATTTATTTAAGTCAAGACCAAATTAATAAAATATCAGAGAGGCAATGAGGAAATTTTACAATGTATCATAATACAAATATCGAAATTAAAAATATTTTCTTAGAATAATAGATAATCTGCTACAATATTTTGTAAAACATCTAATATCATATTTATATGATTATCACTAAACTTTATTTATAGTAGTTTCAGTTTTAAATCTATGTAATTAAAATCAAAAAGGCATATTCTCCACGCTCTTCAGGCAGAGCGCCATCTAGTAGAGCAGCATGAAACGCGTTCGTGGTTGGCTTTTCTTGATTTATCAAGAAAATGAGTTGGCCAAATATCAGAAAACAGGCTGAATCAATGTTTAGTTGATTTCTGCTCATATGAGCGTGGTCAGGATATGTCTTTTTTATCTTAATTCCAACACCTGACTATTTTTATTTATTTTTTTTTATTGTTTTTCACATCTATATAATTGTAACTTTTATATATTTAATTAACTAACCAAAATATCGGAATTTCTTCTACTTGAAGCATGGAAGCTTCCATTCTCGTTACTTAGTTCAGTCGCGTAGACGCTCTTTGTCTGAACGGCCAGTTGGTTCCACGATGTACCAGATATAGAAAACATGCTAGTTATCTTCTTGAAATTTTCATCTTTGGATGAGTAGAGCGACGACTAAAACTCGGCTGATTCCACACTCGCCTTTTCAGTTATACGCTAACCTATGCACGGTGGAGTCTATGGCCACTGGACATGTGTCGGACCTGGAGGTTGTTGTTGGGTTCTGTGCTGCCTGGAGTATAGGAGATTTATCTATGCTTCCTTCCTGTGGTGAATTTGTATAAGACCGGTAGTCTTAATGAAGCTGTGTGTATGAATTATTTTATAAATTATTTCCTGCCAAACTATCTCCCAGTAATACTCCCCGATATAATTACAACCTTTTTTTACTTTTTAGTCTGGAAAATCTTGTGGCTCTTCTTTTGAAACCAACACTCGGTGTCACATCTCGTCTGATTCTCCAATGCTAACTCATTCTATCAATTTCCTAATTGGATCTATAATATCATCAAAATTATTCAATAAAAAAATTCGATCGAATTAACAAATGAATTATTTAAATACCACCAATATATATATATAAATTAGCCGGTCAAATTAAACAAGTCCTATTGCTCTATATATATGTATGATGCTATGGATTGTTATTACGTATCATCATGTGCCATATAGATTTCATAAGTTGGAAGTCACACACACATGTATTTCTATATTTAAATAGATTTAAATCTCCTGGATATCAATCAAACAAATGCTACAGGTTTCTGGAGATGTGTTTCTTTATCTTTATTAAACATAATCTCGAGCTTTCGGCCATCTCTGTCCTTCTACAGGAGTACCTGGAGACATATAAACGCCGTTAAGATGTGTGCTAACTAATTATATATACACATTCAATACAATATTTAGGGTTATATAAATCAGTTCGCATCTTAACAGCGATTATATGTTTCTATGTACTCCTGTAGAAAGACAGAGATGGCCGAAAGTTCAAGATTATGTTAATAAAGATAAAGAAAATCATCTCCAGAAACCTGTTGTTTTAGTCATGTATTTCTATCCTTAGTATCATTCCAGGGGGTCGGTGGAAGGATGGTCTAAACCGTTGGTTTTCGACTGCTACGACCCGGGATCGATTCCCGCAATGGGAAATTTTTTTCTGATTAAAAATATTTTCCAATGCTCCCCGACTCTTGCAAAAGTCCAATCCCACCAGCGAGTGCAAGTAACCAAACGGGGCTCTGACACATTTGTAAGTACAAAGTCGAACGGCTTTTCACATGTGTAGACATGTGGTGCACTTACAGTAAAATCAGTTGCCTACTTCTACCCACCATGATTATCGTGGCTTGTATCACGTGTACTAGGGATAAGCAAAAAAAGTATCGTTCCATCTTTATCAGCATGCAGAACCTTCGTTTCAATCGCTAAGTTCATTGGTCCATATTCTCATTGATCCCCCGACCCCTTTCCATCTGTAACCTATTATATACGAGGCATGACCCAGAGATGGCATTCCAATCGCCAAAAGATTACGTTTCTTCCCAGCACGCACGTGTCAATAGCTCGTAGGACATGTTTCAAATTGTTCGCTAAAGTAGTTTGTGTAAATGAGTCTTTGCAATACAAGTCTTTCGCGAGTTTCAATAAAATGGATAAACTTGAATATTGTGTAGTTATTAAATTTGACATAATATAGCCACGCTCAATAAATTAAAACAGCAAGTAGGTAAACAGCGTGGTAAGTTTCTTTATTGGGAACTACGAGCTTTCGGACATCAGCTGCCCTTCATCAGGTACAATGGGTGGTTGGAAAAAGTGAACCAATATATACATGCAGTAAATTAGCATAAGAGAAAGCTAACTAACATTATGCTAATTTACTGCATGTATATATTGGTTCACTTTTTCCAACCACCCATTGTACCTGATGAAGGGCAGCTGATGTCCGAAAGCTCGTAGTTCCCAATAAAGAAACTTACCACGCTGTTTACCTACTTGCTGTTTTAAGTTATTAAATTCTTTTTTTAGATGGATTAACCCCAGAAATTTATCTGAAGTTGACAAAAGTTTATGGGAACTCTGCTACTTCAATTTCAACCGTTAAAAATGGGAATATGTATTTTTAATCGTGGTCCCACGTCGCTCGAAGATGAGCCCCGTAAAGGACGGCTAAAAACTTGAATCACACCGGACACTTTCGAAAAGATGCACAATATCGTGTTGGAGAATAAGCGAGTAAAGGTGTGTAAGATAGCTGAGCCCGTGGCAAAATAGGAATAAAGGCTGCGGAACATCTTACACGAAGTATTAGGGATAGAAAGCTCTGCGCAAGAGGGGGGCCGCATTTACTGAATGCAGATCAAGAGCAAAGGCGCAAAGGACATTCCTAACAATTTTTAGACCGATTTAAGAGAGATCCGGCCTTTTTTTATGGCGATTTGTCACCATGGATGAGACATGGGTCCACCACTACACGCCAGAAACCAAACAGCAGTCAAAGCGGTGCGTGGAAACCGGTGGTACAGCGCCAAAGAAAGCGAAGTCGATCGCATCTGCTGGAATGATCATGGCCAGTGTGTTTTGGGATGCCAAAGAGATCCTGTTAATTTATAACCTTGAAAGAGACTATTATTGGTGAATAATAATCTAATCTTCTTGACCAGCTGGATGTCAAAATTCAAGAGAAGAGACTTGGCTTGAGAAAGAAAATAATCATCATTCACCAGGACACCACACCTGCTCACAAAAGTGTGTTGGCAATGGGGAAACTGCGGGATTAGACGTACGATTTTCTCGGCCATCTCCCATATTATCCTGATTTGGCATCCTTAGACTTCCATATCTTCCCACACCCTAAATAAATTTGTTTCTGGGAAGCACTTCGCGTCCAATGAAGAAGTTGAGAGGGCTGTAGACGAATATTTTAACAGCTTTCCAGATTCTCGTTTCCGGGAAGGAATACTGATATTGGAGAAACACTGGACCAAGTATGTTGAGGTCAAGAGAGATTATGTAGAAAAATTAAGTGTTTCTAACTGAAAAATCAGAGTCTTTCTGACAAAGAAAGGGGGCTAAGAAATTTTCATCTTGCCATCGTGTATGCTTCCAAAGCCAGAACCTAATAATCATAAGAGCCCTTCACAACATGTCCTCCTTTATCCTTTTCAATCCTTCTGACGTTCTAAACAGAGAATACCCATCCCTCTTTCAAAACACTCAGTTGGTGACCTTGTCGGTCCTCTTCAGTAGCATTCTGTACCACCAGATGTCAATGGCATTCATTATTCCTTGAATATACCTACTCCGCTGTGTGATGCACATATAGCACGATGGGATTTTTTCTTAAGTGAATTCCTTAGACGTCGCTTGTGCTAAGAGAAGTGAATCATAAATTCTGTTCCATATTATTTAGAATATATATTTAACCAATCTGTTTCCATATGATTTAGAAATTGTTCCTTCTTTTGGTAATTGAAAAATAATAAAGAAATGGTCTATATTTTTTGTCTACGAGATTTAATCGAACAGGCTGTTACTAATTACAACGACGCCGAGAAAAAGGTCGAAGAATGGGCTGGTTGGTGAGAGAACTTGTGTTTATGGAAGTTGTGCCGCGACCTCAGCCCAGGTATGGAAAGTCGTTCCGCGGTATGATGGCAACATCGATTGGAAATGAATTACCATCAAACGCGGATAAAACACGCAAAAATTGAACGTTGCAGCGGCAAATCGGCTGGAACCATCAGTTTTAAAAGGCCGCTGCGCACGCGAGCATTTCAATTTCTGCAGGCGTTCGTTCGGAGTGACAGCGGTGGGAATACGGGCAGGGGGTCGTTACTGGGCGCCAAATGGCGATTTGGGAGCTCGATGAAGGCCTCGCGTGTGGGAGGAATTAGTCCTAATTTGTCGTGCTGGGGCACATCTTCGCGACACATTCAATGCCCGACAGACCGATCTGTTGGAATGTCCGGTCATTCAGACCGATGATTACTGACAAACCTGAGAGATAACAATGAAACTTTCTTCCTCTTCCTCGAAGATTACCGTACTTTGGGGAACATTTCAGAATGAGTTCTGAAAATATTCGAAGTAAGTATTTAAATTGTGCCTTTTGTGGGGGGGGGGGGGGTATTGCAAGTGTGTTATGTCGCATGACAAGATTTTTCAACGACTTGATTGCTTGGTATTAGATAATGAGTTATATTTTTGAAAAGATAATGAATGAAGAAGCATTTTCAAAGAGAATTACGAAAGTGGTATTTAAAGAGAGATTAGTAATTCTGAATCATGATTCGTGAAATAAAAAAATTCCCCTTAGTTAGACTTCTCCAGAGAGCACTGGAGCACAGGGGTCGGCAAACTTTTGAGTAGGAAGAGTCAAAAATTACAATTTACAAAATTTCAAAGTTTTTAAAGAGCCACAAAATGCTTTCTTGACAACAATAAATAGTACTTGTATAAATAATATTTACGTATGAAACTATATAAAGAGCCGAAGTTTCACATCCAAAGATGTGGCTCGCGAGCCACCGCAGTTTGCAGACCTAGAGGAATCCCTCCACACCGACCAAGAGAGGAATACAACCACTATAGCAAAAATCTGACAGGAGCATTTCTCCTAGAGAAGTATTTGACCGACAACCTCCCCATTCATGTTAAACAATACGTCGCTCATTAACGAGAATGCTCTATCTATTCTTATTGGAACAATTTTCAAAATGATGACCTGATATGCAAGCTTTACTAACCAAAAATCAACTCACAAATATCTAATAACGTTTTCAATTAAGAATCTAGAAGAGTAGGCTTTAAGATGCTAACGGTCTCTTCAATATGCAGAAACTACAAAATAAGTGTCTATGGAATCTACCATACAGCGTATGAAATAGCTCAGCTAATTTGAATTTATGTCTCATTATGGTGGTACATAAATATGGATTCGAATATTTTTGTTATTGATGATTGGTATTTTTTAAATTTTAATTTCTCTAGTGAGTTTTCTATCAGTGCATACATGGTACATGAATCTGAGATATGTGTAAAAGTGTGCACATATACAGATATCCCCTTATGTTTATATGTATATCCCCTTTTCTTCCTACCCAACTTTTCTCTGTTGTTTGGTTTTTTACTTCTCCTCGGCTTGAGCACATAGGAGAATCCTTTGTAAGACTGAGGGTCTAAATAAATAAAAGCTGCCTGTGCGTATTTAAAGGGGAAAAAAAGGTATTTACGAAAGCCAAATGTTAAATATAATTTGTAAAGAAGGACAGCTGTGTGCATCAGAACGTCGTCAATAAAACATTAACAATTCTCCCCAATAGGCCGCTTAGGATACGATGCATTTCTCTCTGAAATACATTTGAAGATATCTTACAGAGCCCTGAGGAAGTCTCGACATTTCAAACTTCTCGAAAGGGGTTTGGAAAGCGAAGCATCTTGTGACGTTACTGTTCAGCTTCAACTGATAATACCCACTGGCTAGATCTAAGGTAATAAAATATTTAGCACCTCCCACAGCTGCCATGGCGGTGTCTATTCGGATCATGGGATAATTCTGATTCCTTAATTTATCGTTGACCTGTCTAAGGTCCAGCACGATTCTCAAGGAACCGTCAAGCTTCTTGACAAGATGTACTGGACTGTTCCAATCAGATCTGGATCTTTTTATGATACCGCTTTCTAAGAACTTGTCCAAAAGTTCCTTGTACAGCTCTAACAAACTATAGGAAATAGGATACTGCCGCCTAAAAGTAACGTCATTTATGTCAACGTCGATTTTTATTGGCGGCACCTTTGTTCCAGTATGTCGCGGACCAGCTGCTGATGTTTGCCATTAACTTGGCCAATATCTACCAGTTGCCAGTCTTCAGCCGCCGCGGACATTACATTGCATTCCTCCCACACAGGGGGCAAAGGAATGTTCAATCTTCTTATTTCCTTTATCCCAAGAATGCCGTCGTAGCCTTTATCTTCAAGTGACATTAACCAAAAACCTATGTCTCCTAGTTCGAAACTCTTTTTTTTTTGTATTTACCCTACAGGTTTTTACCTTCGTCAACGTCTGGACGTGGCCTGTAAATGATACGATACTAAGATCGTTAACTGCTTTGTCCCTATTCTCTTTCAAGACCTTTCACTTTTCTGAATGAATGAAGCTGACTCGGCTTCCTGAATATTGCTGTTAATATTCACCGTTACTATTGGCAGATTTCTAAATTGATCTCTGCCACATGAACGTGTGTTCACCATCACAGCACTATCAAGAGAATTGCTGTGGGTAACCATAGAAGACTGTCTATAAATCACTGGCTATATGTCCTGCGGCTCCAGCGACCTGTCCACCGCTACTGGTCTTGCAGCGCCGTTCGCCCTGTCATCTGAGAGATGTTCTCCATCATCGGCCGGACCTGCAGTCCTGGATCTTTCGAGTTGATCTCGAGGACCACGCCATCACCATCTTCTCAGCGGGGAAGCATGTATCTACGTATTCTTCGTAGACCGCGAAATACGCGGTGCCGCTGGCGATTCTCCACCAAACTCTGCAGCGTTGGCAGAGGCGTCATATTCATTGTACATACTGTTATGTATATATATAGTTATCTTTCAAAAATAGTACAGACTGTGCACTTTTGCATGTATTGACAAGATGTCAATAAAATTATGTTAATTGTCTATATGTCCTGACTCAGATAGACCTTTTTGATTTCGCTCAACAATTTAGTCAGTCTTTCTACCACATTTTTTGCAGCGTTAATAAGGAGCGGACCGGGGTTACACAAGTATGTGAGGAGATCACCTCAGATCAAACAGCATAGAACACTTTAAGTCTCTCCATACAGAATAACTCCTAAAAAAGTCATCGTATTGATAACAATGTATTCCTCCTGCGTATGTCATTTGGTTTATACGAACTCAACACGCCAAAAAGAAAAAGAAAATGGAGATGCTGGGTAGGTTTATCGTATTATATATGAACCCCTTATATATACAAACATGGCCACATTCGTCCAATCATAAGGCGGGGGATATTAGCTCACTAATCAAATACAAACAAACAAAATTCTTTCCACATAACTGATTAGCGTGAACTGCCTACATTTGTTAAATAATTTAACAATATAGCATCCCGATTTTCTACGCGCAGCAGGTAAATAAAAATATTTCAAATTATCACTTCAAGTAGCCTCTTCGATTTTTAATGGATTCAAAAATCTAGCGAACTTGTATAAAATTTTGTTTCAAATTCGATAGGCCTGTATTCAAAACTTCCAATCCATTAAAAAATTCCCTTCTGCGATGATCATTCAAAATTTCAGTCGTATAGGATTTAAAAATGGCAGAATCAGTGGACGATGATGAGCACGTTGGCCAGCCAATAATTCACAGGAGAGATTTCTGAAAACACAAAAATTTGAGAATTTAATAAAGGAAAACTCACTATTAGGGCTATAGTGGCATCGCGAGAGAGAAATGGGATATCTAAATCTTTAGTAGGAATGGTAATCAAAGAAGATCTGTAATTGAGGAAAACACCTGCTAAATTTGTTCCTAAAATGCTGATATTTGAACAGAAAATATTAGTGTTGATGCCTCAATAAAAAATATTGAAATGATCGAACATAATAACTGGAGACGGAATTTGGGTTTACGGGTATGACCCCGAAACTAAACATCAATCGATGGAGTGGAAAGGAAAAAATGAGCCAAAAACGAAGAAATCTCGTCTTTTCAAGTCAAAACCCAAGGTTTTTCTTGTGTCATTCTTCGACATAAAAGGGATTGAACATTAAGGATACCTTGAGGAAGGTCAAACAATAAATAAGAAAGTTTATTCAAAGATTCTGAGACGTCTACGCGAATCAATTCGCCTTAAAAGAGAGGAAATGTTGGATTCCAAAAATTGGTTTCTCCATCACGACAACGCTCGGCCCCACACACTGATACATCTTTGCTGAACCATTTAGCCAAAAGGGAACCCCAATACTTCACCAACCTTCTTATTCTCCAGACTTAGCTCTCAATGACTTTTTTCTATTCACAAATATCAAAATGGCTTTGAAGTGGCGAGGGGTGTTGACACAAGAGAAAACATCATTACGGAATCGATAAAGATATTGAAGAACATTCCAAAAGACGACTCTTATAAATGTTTTGAAGCATGGGATGGAAGCTGTGCATAGATGCGGGAGGGGAGTATTTTGAAAAATAATTATAATTTTATATAAGTCTCACCGCGTTTTACTTATTTTTACCTTTACTGGAAAATTATTGGTCAGACCTTGTATATACTTAACAAAATAAAATAATTTGTTAAATTACAATTAGGTAAATTAATGTTAATGTGTCGCCTCCTGAGTGAGTAACTGACCAGTTGACCAGGAATGTCCCATGCTGGGTGCGAGTCTTGGGCCATACATTCTGGAATAAGCTGGGTCAGTCCAAGCAGGAGAGCCTCCTAGGTTCAGAAAAGTGGGACAACTGAGGAAGAGGTGATCCAATGGTTGCAATTTTCCGAGAGCTGTTAGAATGGCTTCGGGAAACTCAAGCGTAAGGTCTGCGTTGATAGTTGATATTTATTCCGATAGATGGCGCCAGCCATCATCAACTTTCAGTTTCAGGATAAGGATATGCCTTTTATCTTTCCATATTGTTATATAAAATGCATTTTTGTATCGTTTTAATTTAAAATAAAAGTAGTTTTTCAAATTGTTTGTCAAAATGAAAACAATTTTTTTTAAATACAGATATTCATAATGATTTTTAAACGCTACCCGAATCCCCAAACATTATAGGGATATTACTGTACAAGTAATTCTTTGTGAGATAGAACCTGACATTTCTATTTCAAGCTTCCTTTTTGAGATCATAAACGCGAAAAGTTCCATCAAACTTAAGAGTTGAAACCACGTCCCACTCACATATAGCCAAGGAGTTACTGTAAATAGATCTGCCATGTCAAATATCTCATCTAGGTGGCCATAGTTGCATATACATTATGATACATTAGCGCGCCATCTGTTATCAAAATTCGAAACTATTATAGACGCGTATGATTCTTTTAAAATTGAACAATTTTCTACTGTCCTTCAACTCCTAAGGGATGATAGATATGTACGGAAACATCTGAGGCTCTTCTTTGGACACGACAACAACAGCAGAAAATTGACATAGACCCAAAACAGTAGCTTTACACACCCAAGATAGAGGACATTGCTGCTGCTGTGATAGAGATGTATGGAGACATCTGAGACTCTTTTTTGGACACGACAACAACAATTGTGTATATTCCTATTTGAGATATAACCTGACATTTCAACCTTCCCTTTTGAGGTCATCAAAGTCAAGTCCCATTAAACATGAAACCACGACCCACTCACATATAGTCAAGGAGCTACTGTAAATAGATCTCCCATGTCAAAAATCTTATCTAGGTGGCCATAGTTGCATAACATTTTACGGTTACCATGAGGAGCTAGAAGTGCATCGAACATTTCCTGGGAGCATAGGAAAGGCCATAAGCTATTCCTGGATGGTCCATGGTGAGAGGCTGTCGCTCCGTTAAACTCCAGCCCCCTCAACAGGACCGGGGAATTTTAAACCACTTCTATTCTCGGTCTTTAAAATTCCATTTTAAATTAAGACAGCCTGCTGCAAACTAATTGCTAACCCGAGAGAAGCCTAATTGGCCTATTAATTAATTAATTAAAAGATTTAATAAGCAGGTTAGATGCATAATCAAATTTAAAATAAAGCTCAACCGCCCTGCGCCCGAAATGGATTTCCTAACAAGACGAGAATCTCCCAGTGTTGTCTAATTGTTTAATTAAATCATCTCAAATTTGAATAATAAATATTGGGATAGGATAGCAACTTCAGATCGAAGTGATTGAACTATGGCGGATTCTCTTACTTCACTGGTCGTTCTGTGTCAGTTGTCCGGCTGGTTGACTTGTTGCCTTCAGCTTGTTCGTTGACCATCATCGGATAGGTACAGTTAAACCTGCCTATAGCGCCGCCTCTTTGGACTCACCAAAATAGGTTGCTATAGAGAGGGGGTGCTGTAGACAGGTCACTTTTAATGTAAATCGCATCGTACTACGTATTTAAAATCGGGCGCTATAGAAGGGAGGCGCTATTTAAAGAGGCGCTATAGAAGGGAGGCGCTATTTAAAGGGGGTGCTATAGACAGGTTTAACTGTATTTTCAATGGTCAATATTTGATTGTATCAATAAGGAATCAAGGGTTTCGTTTCTTATTTCTTTTGTTTCTTAAAAAAGTGCCCAATGCGGGATTCGATCCCAAGTCGTAGCGGTCGAAAACCAATGGTTTAGATCATCCTTCCACCGATCACCCTTCCCCATGGTAACCGTGAAAAGATATCATCTATCGAAATTTTTGAAACTATTATAGACGCGTATAATTCTTTTATAAATTAAATAAATTTCTACTGTCTCTTTACTGCAATGAAAATATAATGGAAGTTAAAGGACAATAGATAATTGTTTTTTTTTTTTTTTTTAAGAATCATACGCGTCTATTATGGTTTCGAATTATGATAACAGATAGCGCGCTTGTGTATCATAATATATGCAACTATGGCCACCTAGATGAGATATTTGACATGGCAGATCTATTTACAGTAACTCCTTGGCTATATGTGAGTGGGACGTGGTTTCAACTTTTAAGTTTGATGGAACTTGACTTTTGGTGTTTATGATCTCAAAAAGGAAGCTTGAAATAGAAATGTCAGGCGCTATCTCAATTTCGCAAGCGTGAAGTTGTACGTCAGGATCTCCGTGTTGAATGGCATGTTGGTCCGAAAGCTTGAGAAATAAAAGAAATAAGAAAATCAACCCATGATATCTTATTGATTAAACCAAAGTGTAAAAGGAAGAAGGAATCCATATTACTAGTCAATGTATTTATGAAATGAAGGGGGGGTTGGTGGAAGGATGGTCTAAACCGTTGGTTTTCGACCGCTACTACCCGGGATCGAATCCCGCATTGCGCACTTTTTTCTAATTGAAAAAATGCTCCAATGGCCCCCGATTATTGCAAAAACAAAAATCCACCAGTGAGTACAAGTAACTAAAGAGAGCTCTGGCACATTTGTAAATGCAAAGTCTAACTGCTTTTCACATGTTTAGATATGTGGTGCACTTACAGTAAAAGCAGTCGCTAACTACCCACCATGATTATCATGGCCTGTATCATGTGTACTAGGGATAATTAGAAAAAAATTAATGAAGGTAATTTAGCACGAATGTTTCTTTTCCACACAAATCAAACTTCTACTGTCCTTACTTGCGATAAAAAAAATATTGAGAGGACTTGTCTCATCATTGGTAAACCTTCCTAAGGGTTTCCCCAATTTAATCTACCAGACCGCTTTCTTTAGAGCTCTAATACTGCATTGGATCATTCTGCTTATATATGTTACACTGAAGGGTGGAATCTCAGAAAAGGTATTCAAGCACACTATGGACATAAGCTTTTAGAACAGTAGAATTACATTTAAATATTTACATCAAGCAATGCTCTTCCGCAAACAATAAGGACAAAGTCAATTAGGCATAATTTAGTATAAAGCAATAACGCACACTATATTGTACTTTGAATTTCTTTTAGCAATTTTTCGTTTGAAGAAAATATTGATATTCTTTTAGATTCAACTAACAATTTGAATACTATTTTGTCCACGCACAAAAAGTATAATATAAAATATAAAAAAGCAGAATCATAATATGATTATCGTAAAGATAGTTTTTCACTTCGACGAGCTCATTTCACCCAAGATCCAACTCCTGTGGTAAGAAGGTTGGTGTTTTAATGGAGAAATCTCTTTAGCAACCTGCTACTAGAGGATTGTGCTGGTCGAAATACGAAGTCCCAGGCTGAGGACAATCAATACAGACGAGGGATTTAATCGCATAGATTCCCAAAATCTGCCTCGTTCATTGAAATGTCCCTCTAGACCAGATGTCGGCAAACTGCGGTGGCTCGTGAGACACATGCTGCTCTTTGGATGTGAAGCTCTTTATACAGTTCCATACGTAAATATTATTTATGTGAGTACTATTTATTATTTGGAAACATTCCAAAGCTTTTTCCCGTTTGGAATTCCAACATTTTTCCGTTCCAATTTTTATAATACCCCGTTTACAACGAACCATGGAATTTTAATGGATTTTTAGCAACAATTGGAGCGGTTGAGGACTCTAGCTGTCACTGTGGCAAGGAAATTCAGGACTCGAGACACCTACTGCTGGAATGCCCACTCTTCTTTATCGCTAGACAACAGACATTGTTGTAGATCTATATCAATTTGTAAATAGCAGAGATAATTGTCACAGATTTAACCATATTTGTGAATATATTTTTGATTATCTTTCTAAGCTGGAAGGATCAGGTACCTAATATATCTTATTGTTTCTCTTTTTTATTTTAAATTATTTTTTCTTGTATAATTTGTTTATAACTGTTTCTGTTTAAAAATGTAAATCGACGCAATTATCCCTAGCTGGGATATCGCGTTTTGTGTGTTGAAATAAAATAATATTGTTGGCAAGAAAAATTCTATGGCTCTTTAAAAACTTTAAAATTTTGTAAATTGTAATTTTTGACTCTTCCAACTCAAAAGTTTGCCGACCCCTGCTCTTTACGGATCGCTATATGTTTGATTCTAAACGAACATTCATGAGCGGATCATTTTCTAAACGGCCATTTTTGTCAGATTCTTGTGAGCTAAGCTAACCTCTCTCCATTGACTGACAAAGATTAAGAATGTTTATATACATTTGTGAAATGATTTTATTGACCATTTTAGCCAATTCTTTCCAAAATAATGATAAAAATGAGTGGATGATGGAGATATACAATGAATTTAGGTGCTAGGGAGACTCCACCACCTTTATAAAGTCCTTCTCCAGACCAGGAGGGGTATTCTTGGACCCCCGCATCTCCAGGCCCTGGACGTTATTGTAGAATGTTTATAGAGCGGCCTCTCAAGAAAGTTTTACAATTTAAAAAAAAATCAGTACTCCTAAATTAAAAATATCTATCATATTGTCGCGTATATGTGCCTGAAAAACGCCTACACCTCCGCCAATAGATGGCGCTTTCGCCTATTCTCGGTCTTGAACCAGTATGGGAATCGCCGACTGCTGTGGTCCTATTTCCTGGGGAAAATGAATGTAAATACACGTTTATATTGGCGTTAGGAGGTAATGTAATGTAAATACCCGTTGATTAATATTCGAGTTATTATTAAGTAATGTGGATTGACAGTAAAAAAGATGGCAATAAAGAGAGGAGGAGTTAGCAGACTTGTTGCCGGTTGCTGTTGTGACTCTCGCCAACACCACAGTCGCTACTCTTCTGGTAAGTCTCGTGTCCCCCCACCAGCGGTAAGGCCGAGAGATACTGCCAGAGGAAAGGAGATTAACTTGAGTGGTGGTTCTCGGAGAGTCCCTGGGTGGTCTGCAGGGTAGAACTGCAGAGGGAGAGCAACGGGAGCCTGGGTAGGTGAACCACGAAGAACCGGAGGGGAGAAGCTCGCGACAATATATTTTGAATAATTTATGAAAAAATTTAAATTCGAATTTTCTTGCGCGCTGCGTACATATATTTGTAAATATTGATTGTAAGAAATAGTCAATTGTTTTAATTAGACCTGTTGAAAAGAGTGATTATCACTTTAAGGCTTGCAATTTAAAATAAAAAGAAACTCATTGTGAGAAAATATTTATAGTTTTTAAAAAATTAAAATGTCCTGGAATCTGTCTGCAACCGCCATATGTTTTGGAAAAATGAAGAGGAAAAAAGAGAAGTGAGAGAATAAAAAATATTTGATGGTATTCGTGTGTTTGGGCAAAATAGTTCGACAAAGTAGCTGCAGATAAGAAACAGAAGAAAGACTTCGAAATCAGGCAAGATCAAGTACTCACAAGAGAAGTTATTAGATATGCTGTTAGACATGTTTGTTTATTAGTTTCAATTGTTTCATATACTTTTTGCTAGCTCTGCAGAGCGCATAGTTTCTGTTTGACATAAAGGCATCTATTTAACAAAAAATAGGTCCATGATTAAAAAAAGAGCATTTATTACATACTAATATTTTATATAGATGAACACATACCTGAAGAATGATATCATTCAATGAACCCGTCATCAGCGGCAATAACAGCTTCTATACGCTGTCGAAACTGACTACGCCCAACATGTAATAGTTAAACGGATTGCCATCTAGTGAGCTGGGGGCCAAACGTTAGGTGTGACATAGTCGTGAAGATTCTAATTAAAATACGGCCTCCCACGTGCTACAGTAGCGATCCAAGACTTGACAACTGTGGCTAACACCTCGGTATAAACAACAGCATTGACTCTGGCACCTGGAGTAAAATACGTGGAGGCATCACATCACATTCACAACTAACAACACCAGGAACCATCAATGATGCTGGGAATTTAGTATGGATGACCGTAGGTACCTCATCAAGGCTTTTACACAGCCACCGATCATTTTTGCGGTTCACCTTCTGTTCCTGAAAAAAGTTATTCTCGTCTGAGAAAAACTAGGTCATTCCTGGCTCCTTGAGTTGTTTGACTTGTTCAGAAGGCGCTTGGCTCTGGTCAAGCGGTTCACCTTGGTTCATTCGGACATGAACTGTCCTCTCCGCATCACGTATAATTTGTTCCACACGTCTAATGGTAGCCTCATCAACCTGCAGCTCTCTGGCGAGTTCCCTCATCGACTTCCCAGAGTCCTCATCGATGGCAGCTTGGACACGGCTTATAAAGTCTGGGGTCCTGATACTGTCAGAATGTCGACAATGTCGATTCGTTTGGGAAAATTCCGCCACATCACCCTTTGCAGCTCTCCGAACTTGGAAAAAATTATCGATGACTTTAAAGAATGCAGCAGTTTCTCAATCGGTGTGTCCTGCAGCAAAGGGAGACAATAACTGCACGCCTCGTCATTTCTTGCGTAAGAGTGGGTTCTGCCATGTCTACCTGCAACAGAAAGAAACTACAGGGTACGTCAGCTATTTGAGAACAGACAATATAAGTGCAACACTTTCCTGTATTATAGTAATATAGGTTTTCTCTTGCGGCCTTCTTCTGATAGGGCAGAGCTTTGAGCAAGGCTCCGTGATGATCAACATCCCATCTTCAATGATTGTCTCGGCCATTTCAGGCCTCTCTAGGCCAACCAGGGCCATTCCAAGAACTTTTCCAAGATGCACCACGCAGCTTTTGTTCGATTTGTTCTCAACCCTTGATGTAGTCCACCTGAGTGAACTCCGGGATGTATTCCAGGTAGACCATCTGGTCAAAAGTCCCAGATATCCTCGCACTGTTTGATCAGTTTACCTCAAGACATTTACCTGTTCGATATTTATTCGGTGACTCGAGGCACAGTCCCGTTCCGTATGGCGGTGGCTCGACGAGATTATTCAGGAAAAGTCTGGCGCTCCTTCGTCAAAGGAGGCAAATATTTTCTCTTTTTCCTTTGTTTAAAGTTGGCTATTTTGTCCTCAACGATATCAGCCAAATTCCGGATTTTATGAGACGAATTTAAATCGTTGCCCTTTTTTTTAGGCCAAATTTGCATCACTTTCAATTGTTTTTGAATTCTTTTTATAAAGATGTCGGATGGATCCGTCGATGACCCGATGATCATTGAATGGTATTTCGATGTGATTGTCGCCATTGTGTTCCAAATCTTCTTGGCTATCCTTCAATCCTGCATACCTACTGGCTATCTCACCATCTCTCACCTCCATCGCTGAAGCGGGAAGCTCGCGCACCACACGGCCGAAAGGGGCAAGAGAGAATCACAAAATACGAGTACTTTGAAAAGAAACATCTTCCGACGCCTGATGTTTTCACCTTCAATATACATTGTGCGAAATTGAAAATTTAACACCAAGAAAGAGTGGCCAGAAAATTATGCAAATTTCAGGGTAGACGCGCCTCACCGAGTTATGTAAATGATGTGAAATGCGCAGATTTCGTGCGCATGTGGAGTAAGATATAAGAAAATAAACTTGAAGAAAGAACATATTCATGCCGTTATTTCTTCTAGGAAAATCATCGTATAAATTTTGTTCTTTTTTCAAAAGACACGTGTAATATCAGATAATGCCAGGTCGTCGTCAACGGAGGCAGTTCCAGCAGACAGATGCTTTTACAAGGGACATGGTGATCGGACTGAAAAGGGCAGGTTGGTCCATACGTCAAATCGCAGCTAACACACACCTGGGTGCGTCCACGGTGCACCAACTGTGGAGAAGATGGTTGGCAAAAAGGAAATAAGACAATTTATAGGGATGCCGGTGCAGCCAGAGTGACGTCAGCACGCGTGGATCGATCCTTCGATATGTTTGGCCTCCAAAACTCCAAAATAATCCTTAAATAGTCCTAGAGAGTAACATCGCCTAAAATACGACCATCAATCAATAGGTTTGGCTCCCGAATCTCCAATTTCTTTCCTAATTTGTTTGCTAAATAACAACCACTCTTTATAAATATTTTATTATTTAAACAAATAAAAAAAATTATGCTTTACATAAATTGAAAGTAAATCTACAATTCAAATTATATTGATATAAATGTGTATTTAACTTTCCTCATTAAAGACCACTTCTAGTGCCCCAGTAACTGCAGTAACTGTGGTCTTTAATGAGGCGTTGCTCTGTAATAAAACTAAAATATTAATAATCCTAAGGGAAAATATACATACATAAATAAAAATAAATTTCTAATAAAGATTAAAATAATTAAAAGAATATATAGGCGGTATTAAAGATATCAAAAGAAAAGATAAAGTAACCAATAGCAAACAAGATCTATTTACATATAACCAACGTAGCAGCCGATCAATAAGGATGGCGGCCAGCAGGTGGACAGGCCAATTATGTGGCCTGGTTTACTGACCATTAGTACTATTAATGGTCCTTGGGCGCAATAAGGAGAACAATTGAGGAAACTAAAAACTTTATATAAATGCAATCATGTGAAGGTGCTAATGGCCGCGGTGATGGATGACGGCGCGCTCCGCCCATCGCCTGCTGAAATATGTCTTCTCATCGTCTGCTTTTAATTCGGTCGTATGGTTTTATCTACTCTCGTCTGGTGGAATATTCGCGAAACTCTTTCCTCTGCCATCTTTACATATTCTATCTTTTATAATCATAAAATTAAACTATATTTTTTATTTTATTTAACTATATAACTTTATTTAATCTTATTTATTTATATATATTAATATATATTTTTTGCATTTAACCTTATATATTCTCTTTCTTGCCACCTTTCTAAATTCTATCTTTTATAATTATAAAATTATGCCCTATTTTATTTAACTATATATATCTTTATTAAACTTATTTATTTATATATTTACTAGCCGAATGACCCGGGCAGCGCCCGAGTTTTACCCAATTATTTTTATTCAATTATTCAAATACTATTCGTTACAATTATAAATTGGCGCCGTGGATGTCACTCTTGTGAAACGTCCCGCTCCAAACTTTGTGTCAGAGAAGCGATATTTTTATAAAGAGATGATCTGGCTTTGTGTCTTCTGCTCGGATGAATGTTTTTCTGTTAGAATTTTGTTCCTGCACACTAAAAATGAACTGGCTTGACCCGTTATCTCTGCTTTTTGGAATTTTTCCCGTTATAATTTTGTATCTGATAATCAAACATGATACAGAAATATTGTCATCATCATTTTCTGACTATAAAACAACTATTTTTGCCCAGAACCTGTCAATTTAAATTTTTCTTGGCTAAAAATCCGATAAATATATCTTTCAGATTTTTCTCTATGTTCTGTTAAAACACGCTTCACATGTACATTAGGTCAGCTGATATTACCTCCCATCTTCACCGCTAGAGGCGCTGCTTGCGAGCGAAAGGGCAAATTCGCAACGCAATTTGCAAATAACTCGAAGAATATTCGGGATAGAGACCTGAAAATTTCACTATAAGTTTTTCCAGATTCTACTCTATATACTGTTAAAATTTCAGTCAGATTAGTTACATATTGTGGACGTGTATAGCTGACATAGGAACAAACACACATACATATATACATACACTGACTTTTATATATATATAAGGATTTTGTATTTAACGCCTTATATAATATCTTTCCTGCCACCTTTCTATATTCTATCTTTTATAATTATAAAATTATGCCCTATTTTATTTAACTATATATATCCTTATTTAATCTTATTTTTTTATATATTTATTTTGTATTTAACCTTATATATAATCCTTTATTGCCACCTTTCTATACCTATTTTTCAATAGTCTTATATTCTACTATTTTCTGGAAATATATTGTTTTTTTATTTTAAGCACTTTTAGTATAGTTTGACTCAAATTGTAATCTTGATATAGTATTTCTGTATTTAATCGAAAACTTTTTTTATCGTAAAATAATTTTTGATCAACATTTTAAATTTCATTTTGAGAGAGAGAATAGGTGTATTATATTTTTAAAATACTTCAAAAATTTGAACAACAATTAGTTGCTTACACAACTAAATGTCCCCATTCTGTGTATAAACTTAATCTACTATTTAATTTTTAAATTCCACCAAATATGTTATGCTATTTTTTAACTTTAGTTAGTTGAATCAGAGAATTTATTTTTTCAAACTTTTATGACAAATATATATAAAGTATTAATTTCACAAAAGTGCACGTGATTTTTTAAAGATAAACTTATAATTTTGAAGCTATGTTTAAGAATAAAAAAGTGTCATTTTAGGCATATTCATAAAAAAAAACTGTTTAACAGCCTTTGGTAGTTGTTATCTCGGATTTTGGGATTAAAAGCTTATACTCGAATTAAGAATATATGTAAATTTCCTCACGCTGCAAATTCTCCACAGTTAGGCTAAACACCAAGAATAAACCTCAGCTAAAAAAACCTTTGAGAACAATGAACCATGAAATAGATGAAGAGGTCTGAGGTCCCTCTCACCTCCATATTCCATTCAGTAATTGGAGAGAGAGACTTTCGGTCTGTATGAAACTCATATGAATATTGTCAAGTAGCTCTGTAACCCCAGCCACAGGAAGCTCCATGGGACACCTGTCAATCATCACTGGACTCCGGGGGGACGACCACAGGTGTGAGGGGTTCTCGGAATCTAATCGGCAAATAAGGAAAACGGGACGGTGGCTGACCACTCTCATTATTACTACCTTGGGATAAGTTGTGATATTACCTGACTCTAACTCCCTATAAATACCTCTTGAATATAATTTTATTGGAGAACTAAAAGGTAAATACCCTTATAATAAATTAATTATTCCCAAATTTTCCCTTGCTTTATTTATCTCCGCGACAATAAAATCTCAAAATGATTTCGATAATAATATGTAATAATGCTACTCCTTAAATAGAATCCTCAGCCAATCTCAATCCAACGCAATACCCATAGTGTCATACTATCTCTTGTACTGTTAATGCTATTCCCAAGTATACATGTCTATGATGATCATTGAGATTATGGGTTTGCGACTGCTTGCATTGTAACTACACCACTACATGGCTACACATGTACTTGTAGAAGCAGTTCGACGTTGCACATTCAGAATGCCGAAACCCCTATCTGACCTCAACAGTGGGACTTGTGTAAGAATCGGATAAAACACGAGTTATTCTAGAAGAAGAGAAGGTACTGTGATTTACATAGTTCTGTCCAAGTACAGAGAGTGGTGTACAGATATTCTACCACGATGGGAATGTCTCATTTGGAGAGAATAATATCAATTTCAATATAATGCTAAGACCCTTTTCAGCGGTCGTTGTTTGCGTACAAGGTCCAATGTAGATTCGCTGTGAATAAGGCTTAGTTCGTTATACTTTATAACCAGGAGCTATTGATGGAACTAAGTACACTTAGATGGATTTGTCTCAAATATCCTACATCAGAAGGATCCTCCTTGTCTACAGTCGGCCCCGTCCAGGTCGGGCAAGTTCCTCTGGTACCGTCTTATAGGATCATCCACACGCCCGGAGGCAACTCGCCGCGTCTTCCACTCGCCGCAGATGTAACCAGACTCTGTCCTCCCTTACACACGAAATGCCGTTTTTGGTGCCTGTCTCCCAGACACATAGCCATCCCCCGCAGCTGGAGCTCACCCATCTTCCCCCAACTTTACTCTGGAATCTTGGCTTCTGGGATAACTTGTCATCCATTTTACAATAATAACTCGGTGGTTCTCGGAAATCGGAACCCCTGTTGCCTAAATATAACTGGGTAAATTTGAAAGTTCACTACCAAAATACTGTGTAATAATACAAGTAACTACCAAGATGACTTTCTAAATATACAGGTGATCTTCCAAGATAACTTTTCTATAATACAAGTGATCCATCAAAATGACTTGTCAATAATACATGCGAACCACCAAGATTACTCGCCCATAATACAAGCGATTTATAAAGATAACCTGCCCATAATGCAAGTGATCCACTAAGATACCCTGCCTCTAAAACACTAGAAATGCGTCAAGATAACTCGCCCAGAATTCAAGTGATCTCCCAAGATAACTCGCCCTGAATTCAAGTGATCTCCCAAGATAACCTGTCAATAAAACAAGTGATCTTCCAGTGTAACTCGCCCACAGTAAAGTGATCCACCAAGATAACCTGCCCACAGTACAAGTGATCCACCAAGATAACCTGCCCACAGTACAAATGATCCACCAAGATAACCTGCCCACAGTACAAGTGATCCACCAAGATAACCTGCCCACAGTACAAGTGATTCACCAAGATAACCTGCCCACAGTACAAGTGATCCACCAAGATAACCTGTCCACAGTACAAGTGATCCACCAAGATAACCTGCCCACAGTATAAGTGATCCACCAAGATAACCTGTCCACAGTACAAGTGATCCACCAAGATAACCTGCCCACAGTACAAGTGATCCACCAAGATAACCTGCCCACAGTACAAGTGATCCACCAAGATAACCCGGTAATAATCAAAGCCGTCAGCCAACCAGCGGTCCAGTGCCGATGATTAATTAAAAAGGAAACCTCCCCGATACCCGGGGAAGTTAATTTAACAACAACAGCAGATTTTCCGGCGAGCTCCCAAATCAATTAGGAACTAGCCCCTATCCATCTTGCAGATCAATATGGCTAATTAAAAGTCCGTCGGCCGTGACAACTTGCTCTCCTGCCGTCTCACCGCACAGTTCCTATAGAGGCCGCAACACTACCCATTAGGTAGCAATGGAAAAGTATCTTATGTGTGGTTGGTGTGACATTCCTTGTCTCTCGATTGTCGCTAATTGTTATGTAACTATCTTATTTCTATATAAGTAGCTGTCAATATAACAGGATTGTGTTAAAAGGGATCCATTAAGCGAGCTGTCTAATACAAAGTTATCCCAAAAGTTCGTGAACACTTGCAAAATATTGAAATACCAATATATTATTTACCATAATATTTTTAGCCGTTATGTGCATTCGCCCGTAAAATTAAAGGAAAAACATTCTTTTTTCATTTATCTCAAATTTTATCGAACATTTGTCAATGAAATTTTATACACAAATTTATTATTCCATTATTGATTAAAATACCCGAAATCTAACACGTATTTTATGGAAATTAACCGGTCAAGCAATTATCTTCTTGTAGTCAGTCCATGAATATCCTGGATTTTGTTGTTAATATGTGAACCCAGTTATAAACTCACTGTTAGAACTGTGCTCAGAGGCTTTTAAACAAAAGTAAACCCATTGTTAACACTGCTCAGTATGCACAGCAAAGTTATATATATATTTTTAAGACCATAAATATTGCCAAGTGGAAAATTAGGGAAGACCAACTTCGGGATGAGACAACAATTTTTTTCAGGAAAAGAACAAACTTTTAATGATAAACAAAAGATAAGCAAAAGAGGGAAGTGTACAGAGTATAGCAAAATATAAACATAAAAATAATACTCTGCTAATAAAATAATAAATACTTTGTTACAATATGAACGGTGCGAAAATTTTAGCCAGCGGTTTTAAACAAAATTTGTTAAAACTATGTCCACTGTTCTCAATCACCTAGGCCCATTGTTAAAGGTTTTAAACACAATAAAATCCATTGTTTAACGATTCTAAAACTGTTAGGTTTAAAACAAAGTATTAATCCCATTTTATTAATCGGTTTTTAATACAATTTTAAACACTTTGTCAAACGGTTTTAAAACGACGCCTACGGTTTTAAACAAAGTTATCCCCATATTCACAACTGTGCTAAGCGGTTTCATAAAGATAAACTTATTTTTGAACGATGTTGAAAATGTGGTCAGTGGTTTTAAATCAAAGTTCAATACATTTTTGAGCTGTTTTAAATAAAATTAATCTAATTGTTACCTGCCCAGAAGTCCTCCTCTACGTGGAAGGCAGGAGAAGCATCACAAGTAAGGGACTGTCCTGTAGTACGGTGTCGTGAGCCGCTACGGTAACCGTGAACAGGGAACTATTAAATGTGGCTGACTAACGGGGCAATGGCACTCCCCTTTCCATGGAATGGACAAGACACCACCACCACATCTAATTGTTAAAAGGCTTCAACCAATGTTAAACAGTGACAAAGTGGTATTCAATGGTTGCAGATAAAATTTAAACCTATTGTTAGACGGTGCTGAAAGTGTTCAGCGGTTTCGATATTAAACGATTGTTAAGTGTGTTAAACAATTATTGCGACTTCAAATGAAGTTGAACCCATTGTTAAAACGGTGTTAAAATTGTGGCCGGCGATTTTACATTTGTTACGTCGTACCCAGACGTTGTTTGTATTCTTTGTCTACTCAGTATCCCACAAAGATATACACGTGAGTTCGAAGGGATGTAGCTAAAGTTAGCGCTTCATTATGGTTATAAACTGAAGGAGAACAATCAGTGGGACTTGCCTTCAACCTCCCGTCAGAAGAATATTTGGCGCCGTGGATGTCCTCTTGTGAAGCTTCCCGCTCCACACTGTACACGTCCAGCCTGGACTTACACCATCTTGTAGGCCGCTCCGATGTCAGGCTCTCCTGGCACCGCCTTGCAGGATCATCCACACGCCCGGAAACAAGTCGCCACGTCTTCTACTTACCGCAGATGTCACCAGACTCTGTTCTCCCCCACACAGGGGGAGTGCTGTTTTTTGGCGCCTGCCATATGGCAACTGGAGTCCGCCCCTCTTTCCCCAACTTCACTCTGGTATCTTGGCCTTTTGTTATCTACGTTACAATATTATTAATATCATAGTTAAACTCTTTTAAAGTTTTATTATGATGAATTAGCACGCCATCTGTTATACTACTCTGATAAAAAAAAAGTTTCGACACTCTCTCTTTGCTCCTAAGTTTAAAAAAACTTTATTATTCTACCAAATTCAAATTGCCCCCTTCAAAGTAGTCCCCGTTGGCCGCGATGCACTTCAGCCACCTTTTTTTCCAGTCGGCAAAACACCTCTGGTAGTCTGTTTTCGGGATCGCCTTCATGACTTCTTCGATTCCACTTTGATCTCTTCTATGCTCTGAAATTTCCGACCCTTTAACTTTTTTTGAGCTTTCCAAAAAGGAAGAAATCGCAGGGGGCCAAATCGGGACTGTTGGGGGAACACAGAGGTTGAGTGGTCCTGCAGAAACTTCGAGATTTTGAGGGCTGTGTGCGCCGGCGCGTTATCGTGGTGGAGGATCCACGACTTGCTCCTCCACAGCTCCGGCCGTTTCTGCCTGATCGCTTCCCTCAATCGCCTCAAAACTCCCAGATAGGAGTCAGCAGTTATTGTAGAGCCTTGTTGTTGAAATTCATGATGAACGATGCCCTGGTAGTCGAAGAACACCGTCAACATGACCTTGACTTTGCTGGGGGCCTTCCTCGCTTTCTTTGGTCTCGGCTCATTTTTGAAGCGCCACTCCGATGTCTGTTGGGTAGTTTCCGAATCAAAGCCGTAAACCCATGTTTCATCTCCAGTAATGACCCTCTTCAGCAATTCGGGGTCGTCGCTTCGAGATTGAGACTGGCCGTTTCTTTGCGGGCGTTCTTTTGATCAAAAGTCAAATCTTTGGGAACGAGAACGGCGTTGAGTCTTCTCACTCCCAAAATGTCCTTCATTATCGATTGAGTCGACCCGAATGATATCCCTGCTTCTTCGGCGACCTCCCTGACAGTTATTCGTCGGTCTTCACCCACCAGTTCCAATACCTTGTCCACTTTGTCAGGCGTGGTTGATGTGGACGGTCTCCCGGAATTCTCGTTGTCGGCGGTCTCTTCCCGACCCTCCTTGAAGCGCTTGTACAACTCGAAAACTCGTCTTCGGCTCATGACGACATCCCTGTAGGCTGTTTGCAATATCCAAAAAATTTCGGCACCCTTGAATCCGTTTTTCACACAGAACTTGATGCAAATTCGTTGATCCTCCATTTTGGTGACTAACGAAATCGAAGCACGGGCAAAATGGATTCACTTCGAACAGCCGCTGCTCGCGCTGTTGTGGCGCGTGATTTTTTAAAATTGGCAGGTCTCCAAGCCAAGGGCGACGCTTTCGTTTGCCACAAACCGGGAGAAAATACAAGGTATGTCCCATAAGTTCCCGGACTGGGTCCATAAAAAAATAAATAAATGAAAAATGTAAATGAATTTGACTGTTTATTATAGAAAAAATATCTGGCTACACGGTGGTACCAATATCGAGGCGGTACTTGCGCGCGCGCCAAGGTTATTCTAATTTATTTAAAGGTCACACCTAGCGCTGCGGCGATTTTACGATGGAACAAAAATTGAAGCAGAAGATTTGCATAGAATTTTGTGTGAAACTTCAAATATCAGCAACCGAAACTTTTGAAATGCTTAATAAAGCATTCCCCAATGACGCCCCAAAGAGAACAACTGTTTTTGAATGGCATTCTAGATTTAAAGCTGGCAGAATTTCCATTGAAGATGATCCTCGTCAAGGACGCCCAAAATTTCAAAGGACTGATGAAAATGTGCAAAAAATCACCGATTTGATAAAAGAAAATCCTCGAACCACTTTGCTGGAGCTAGAGCAAGACACAGGCATGTCTAAAACAACGATTGGAAGGATCGTAACCGAAGATTTGAAGCTCAAAAAGACTCCTGCAAAATTCATCCCAAGATTCCTCACCAATGAGCAAAAACTGTGTCGGCTTGCAACCTGTGAGGACATGATGGAAATGACAAGAACGGATCCAGAATGGAAAGACAAGATAATCACAGGCGACGAGACATGGGTCTATGGCTATGACCCTGAAACCAAACCTCAATCTGCCGAGTGGAGAGGTTAGGGTGAGCCTAGACCCAAAAAATCCAGAAACAAGGTGTTGCTGGTCGCTTTTTCGGATAACAAGGGCATTGTTCATCACGAGTATCTTCCTGCAGGCCAAACAGTTATTAAGGAAATGTATTTGGGCATTCTTCGCCGTCTAAGGGAAGCGATTCGAAAAAAAAGGCCAGAAAAATGGACTAATGGTGGCTGGATCCTACACCATGACAATGCTCGCCCTCACACAGCGCACTTGATGACTAGCTTTTTGGCGAAAAACGGGACACAAATCCTACTTCAACCACCCTATTTCCCAGACATCGCACCAAATGACTTTTTCCTGTTCCCCAAAGCAGTTCTAAAAGGAAGACATTTTGACACCAGGGATGACATAATAGAAAAATCGCCGTTAGCATTGAAGAGCATTCCAAAAGAGGCTTATAAAAACTGTTTCGACAATTGGGAGAAACGATGGCGCTGGTGCGTTGAAGCAAGGGGGGATTACTTTGAAAAGTTTTAATAAAAAAATTTAAAAAAATTTTACCTTTTTTTTTATGGACCCAGTCCGGGAACTTATGGGACATACCTTGTATATTGAGTTTTCAGGATTTTATGAGCAAAGTGTCGAAACTTTTGATCAGAGTAGTAAGAAATCTGACTAATTTTGACGCGTAAGATTCTTTTAAAAATTAATCGATATTCCACCTCCCTTACTAAGCCCTTCAATTATTTTATCATTGCAGTAAGGGCAGTAAAAAAAAAATATTTATTTTCAATGGAATAATTTGCGTCAAAATTAGTTCAAATTTCTCTTTTAAAGTATGTTGAGAACATTGAAAAACGCCGTTAAATTATGCACAGGGGTTATAAACAAAGTTAAACCCATTGGCTTTAGTTAAAGTTAAACAATTTTTATTCACAAGTTCAGCGTATTTACGCAGGTTTTGCCTTGTATACCCATTTTTCTATTTATCAAAAAGCCTCTGGGACCAAAATATTTTGCTGATAGAGGTTCAGCCTGCACAAGGCTGACGAGGGGCATAAGCCGGAAACGCGTTCGTGGTTGGCTTTTCTTGATTTATCAATAAAATGGGTTGGCCAAATATCAAGGAACATACTAAATCAATGTTTAGTTGGTTTCTGTTCCACTAGATGGCGCTTGGCCATCTAAAAGATTCATGTGAGCGTGGTCAGGATATGTGTGTGCTTATATATATATTATTCATTAAAGAAAATAATAGAAAATGGGCTCCACACGGCTGGAAGGACAAAAGAAAAATAAATACATTTAAAAACATAAATTTATATACCTACCTCTAAATCTTCTTATATATAAAAGTCAATGTCTGTTGTCTGTTTCGCGATAAACTCAAAAACTACTGAACCAATTGGTACCAAATTTTGCATGTCGCTTTTCTAAACCTGAGAAAAATTTTCGACTACATTTTGATTAATATTTTTGGCTATTTATTTTTTCATTTTACGAACTTTTTTTACGCGGAGTAAATACGAGGCGAAGTAACAACACCAGGCCAATTAAGCGACCAATGAGCGTTCTGCATTTTCATTTTCCAAGTTGCTTGCGTACTTTTTTTGAAATACCTTTCTATACGAGTGTTACTTTTTTTACAAAAGGATTGAGTATTGAGAGAGCAATTTATATTCCTAACTAAGTTACGGTAAGTGCACACAATGTAATTAAAAAAAAAAAAACTTTACAAAATTAGCGTTACTATAGGTAAATTATGTCTTTCGTATTTTTATTAATTTTTGTTCTGGCCTTTGTTTTTTATCTCTTTTAAAAAAAAATCGTTCAAAATGCAGTCGCAGTCAACAGAAAACACAAATGTTTGCCTAATTTCCATGTGCTCTTTTATTTTTTACAGAAAAATATTTACATGCCAGTATTTTGGATTAATTTTTTTTTTATAAACCTATTTTTTCTTATTCTTACTGAGAAGATGGGCATCGCAGTCAAGATCCATTGCAGTCACTTACTCAACTCAGGCAATTTCAGGGTTTAATGCGCTGGGGCGGGTACCTCGGGGGTTGGGTGGAAAAGCTGTCATTTATTTAAACTATATTGATTTTGAAACAACTAAATGGATTTCAAAAATAATTAAATCAAATACCTAAGCACT
>CP092868.1:100785821-100830525 GCA_030710605.1 Cordylochernes scorpioides
CCAAACTTTGTGTCAGAGAAGCGATATTTTTATAAAGAGATGATCTGGCTTTGTGTCTTCTGCTCGAATTAATGTTTTTCTGTTAGAATTTTGTTCCTGCACACTAAAAATGAACTGGCTTCACCCGTTGTCTCTGCTTTTTGGAATTTTTCCCGTTATAATTTTGTATCTGATAATCAAACATGATACAGAAATATTGTCATCATCATTTTCTGACTATAAAACAACTATTTTTGCCCAGAACCTGTCAATTTAAATTTTTCTTGGCTAAAAATCCGATAAATATATCTTCCAGATTTTTCTCTATGTTCTGTTAAAACACGCTTCACAAGTACATATTACGTCAGCTGATATTACCTCCCATCTTCACCGCTAGAGGCGCTGCTTGCGAGCGAAAGGGCAAATTCGCAACGCAATTTGCAAATAACTCGAAGAATATTCGAGATAGAGACCTGAAAATTTCACTATAAGTTTTTCCAGATTCTACTCTATATACTGTTAAAATTTCAGTCAGATTAGTTACGTATTGTGGACGTGTATAGCTGACATAGGAACAAACACACATACATACATACATACACTGACTTTTATATATATAGGGATTTTGTATTTAACGCCTTATATATATTTATTTTGTATTTAACCTTATATATAATCCTTTATTGCCACCTTTCTATACCTATTTTTCAATAGTCTTATATTCTACTATTTTCTGGAAATATATTGTTTTTTATTTTAAGCACTTTTAGTATATTTTGACTCAAATTGTAATCTTGATAGATTATTTCTGTATTCAATCGAAAGCCTTTTTTTTTATCGTAAAATAATTTTTGATCGACATTTTAAATTTCATTTTGAATAGGTGTATTATATTTTCAAAATACTTCAAAAATTTGAACAACAATTAGTTGCTTACAGAAATAAATGTCCCCATTCTGTGTATAAACTTAATCTACTGTTTAATTTTTAAATTCCACCAAATATTTTATTCTTTTTTTAACTTAGGTTATTTAAATCAGAGAATTTATTTTTTCAAATATTTAGGACATATACACAAATATATATAAAGTATTAATTTCACAAAAGTGCACGTGATTTTTTAAAGATAAACTTATAATTTTGAAGCTATGTTTAAGAATAAAAAAGTGTCATTTTAGGCATATTCATAAAAAAAACTGTTTAACAGCCTTTGGTACTTGTTATCTCGGCTTTTGGGATTAAAATCTCTATGCTCTCATTAAGAATATGTGTAAATATCCTCACGCTGCAAATTCTCCACAGTTAGGCTAAACACCAAGAATAAACCTCAGCTAAAAACCTTTGAGAACAATAAACCAGGCAATAGAAGAAGTGGACTGAGGTCCCTCTCACCTCCATATTCCATTCAGTAATTGGAGAGAGAGACTTTCGGTCTGTATGAAACTCATATGAATATTGTCAAGTAGCTCTGTAACCCCAGCCACAGGAAGCTCCATGGGACACCTGTCAATCATCACTGGACTCCGGGGGGACAGGTGTGAGGGGTTCTCGGAATCTTATCGGCAAATAGGGAAAACGAGACGGTGGCTGACCACTCTCATTATTATTACCTTGGGATAAGTTGTTATATTATATGACTCTAACTCCATATAAATACCTCTTGTATATAATTTTATTGGAGAACTAAAAGGTAAATACCCTTATAATAAATTAATTATTCCCAAATTTTTGCCCTTGCTTTATTTATCTCCGCGACAATAAAATCTCAAAATGATTTCGATAATAATATGTAATAATGCTACTCCTTAAATAGAATCCTCAGCCAATCTCAATCCAACGCAATACCCATAGTGTCATACTATCTCTTGTACTGTTAATGCTATTCCCAAGTACACATGTCTATGATGATCATGGAGAATATGGGTTTGCGACTGCTTGCATTGTAACTACACCAACACATGGCTACACATGTACTTGTAGAAGCAGTTCGACGTTGCACATTCAGAATCCCAAAACTCCCTTCTGACTTCAACGATGTATCGGGTACCAGACAAGTTATTCTGCCAAGTGATTTACAAATTAGTTCTGTGCAGGTACAGGGAGTGGTGTGCAGATGCTCTACCACGATGTGAACGTTCCATTTATATCAATTTCAATATAATGTTACGACACTTTTCAGCGATCGTTATTTGCATACAAGGTCCAATGTAGGTTAGTTGTGGATACAGCTGATATACTTTATTGCCAGGAGGTGTTAATGGAATGGGGAACTAGGTAGATGGACTTGTCCTCAAATATCCGACATCAGAATGATTCTCCTCGTCTACGTCCAGTTTCTCTGGCACTGTCCTGCTGGATCATCCACACGCCCGGAGCCAACTCGCCGCGTCCACCACTCGCCACAGATGTCACAGACTCTGTCCTCCCCCAGACACGAAATGCCGTTTTTGGCGCCTGCCCCCCCCCCCCCCCCCTAATACATAGCCATCCCCCACAGTTGGAGTTCAACCCCCAAATTTACTCTTGAATCTTTGCTTCTGGGATAGCTTGTCATCCATTTTATAATAATAACTCGGTGGTTCTCGGAAATCGGAACCCCTGTTGCCTAAATATAACTGGATATATTTGCCAGTTCTCTACCAAATTAACTGTGTAATAATACAAGAAAGCCACCAAGATTACTTTAGCAATATACAGTTGATCTTCCAAGATACCTTTCCTATAATACAAGTGATCCATCAAGATTACTCGCCCATAATACAAGCGATTATAGAGATAACTTTCTCATAATACAAGTGATCTCCCAAGTTAACCTGCCCCTAGTACAAGTGATCCACCAAGATAACCTGCCCACAGTATAGGTGATCCACCAAGATAACCTGCCCACAGTACAGGTGATCCACCAAGATAACCTGCCCACAGTACAAGTGATCCACCAAGATAACCTGCCCACAGTATAGGTGATCCACCAAGATAACCTGCCCACAGTACAAGTGATCCACCAAGATAACCTGCCCTCAGTACAAGTGATCCACCAAGGTAACCTGCCCACAGTATAAGTGATCCACTAAGATAACCTGCCCACATACAAGTGATCCACTAAGATAACCTGCCCACAGTACAAGTGATCCACCAAGATAACCTGCCCACAGTACAGGTGATCCACAAAGATAACCTGCCCACAGTACAAGTGATCCACCAAGATAACCTGCCCGCAGTACAAGTGATCCACCAAGATAACCTGCCCGCAGGACAAGTGATCCACTAAGATAACCTGCCCACAGTGCAAGTGATCCACCAAGATAACCTGCCCTCAGTACAAGTGATCCACCAAGATATCCTTCCCACAGTACAAGTGATCCACCAAGATAACCTGCCCACAGTACAAGTGATCCACCAATATAACCTGCCCACAGTACTAGTGATCCACCAAGATAACCTGCCCACAGTACAAGTGATCCACCAAGATAACCAGCCCAAAGTACAAGTGATCCACCAATATAACCCGCCCACAGTACAAGTGATCCACCAAGAAAACCTTCCGACAGTACAAGTAATCCAACAAGATAACCCGCCCACAGTACAAGTGATCCACCAAGATAACCTTCCCGCAGTACAAGTAATCCACCAAAATAACCTGCCCACAGTATAAGTGATCCACCAAGATAACCTGCCCACAGTACAAGTGATCCACCAAGATATCCTTCCCACAGTATAAGTGATCCACCAAGATAACCTGCCCACAGTACAAGTGATCCACCAATATAACCTGCCCACAGTACTAGTGATCCACCAAGATAACCTGCCCACAGTACAAGTGATCCACCAAGATAACCTGCCCACAGTACAAGTGATCCACCAAGATAACCTGTCCACAGTACAAGTGATCCACCAAGATAACCTGCCCACAGTACAAGTGATCCACCAAGATAACCTGTCCACAGTACAAGTGATCCTACCAAGATAACCTGTCCACAGTACAAGTGATCCACCAAGATAACCTGCCCACAGTACAAGTGATCCACCAAGATAACCTGTCCACAGTACAAGTGATCCTACCAAGATAACCTGCCCACAGTACAAGTGATCCACCAAGATAACCTGTCCACAGTACAAGTGATCCACCAAGATAACCTGCCCACAGTACAAGTGATCCACCAAGATAACCAGCCCACAGTACAAGTGATCCACCAAGATAACCCGGTAATAATCAAAGCCGTCAGCCAACCAGCGGTCCAGTGCCGATGATTAATTAAAAAGGAAACCTCCCCGATACCCGGGGAAGTTAATTTAACAACAACAGCAGATTTTCCGGCGAGCTCCCAAATCAATTAGGAACTAGCCCCTATCCATCTTGCAGATCAATATGGCTAATTAAAAGTCCGTCGGCCGTGACAACTTGCTCTCCTGCCGTTTCACCGCACAGTTCCTATAGAGGCCGCAACACTTGGCATTAGGTAGCAATGGAGAAGTCCCTTTTTGTTTGATTGTAGTGACATTTCTTGTCTTTCCATTGTCGCTAATTGTTATGTAACTATCTTATTTTAATATAAGTAGCTGTCAATATAACAGGATTGTGTTACAAGGGATCCAGTAAGCGAGCTGTCTAATACAAAGTTATCCCAAAAGTTCGTTAACACTTGCAAAATATTGAAATACCAATATATTATTTACCATAATATTTTTATGTAAGTGCAAAGTCGAACTGTTTTTCACATGTGTAGACATGTGGTGCGCTTACAGTAAAAGCAGTCGCTAACTACCCACCAGGATTATCATGGCCAGTACCATGTGTACTAGGGATAAGCAAAAAAATCAATAATAATATTAATATTTTTAGCCGTTATGTACATTGGCCCGCAAAATTAAAGGAACAACATATTTTTTCATTTATATCAAATTGTATTGAACATTTATCAATGAAATTTTATTTAAAAAATATAATTCCATTATTGATTAAAATACCCAAAATCTAACACGAATTTCATACAAAATAACCGGTCATGCAATGATCTTGTTGCTGTCAGTGCATGAATATCTTGGATATTGTTGTTAACATGCGAACTCAGTTATAAACCCACTGTTAGAACTGTGCCCAGAGGCTTTTAAACAAAGTTAAACCCACTGTTCGAACTGTTCTCAGTATGGACAGTAAAGTTATACATATTGTTAAGACCATAAATATAAACGGTGCTAAAATTTTAGCAAGCAGTTTTGAACAAAGTTTTGTTAAAACTATATAAGCTGTTCTCAAATACCTAGGCCCATTGTTAAGCGTTTTTAAAAACGGATGAATCCATATTTAAATGATGTTAAAACTGTGAGGTTTAAAACAAAGTATTAATCCAATGTTTAAGAAAATGTTAAACACTTTGTCAAACAGGTTTAAAACGACGCCCACGGTTTTAAACAAAGTTATCCCCATATTTAAAACTGTGCTCAGCGGTTTCATAAAGATATATTTTTCGCTGAACGAGGTTGAAAATGTTGTCGGAGGTTTTCAATCAAAGTTCATTGTTGAGCTGTTTTAAATAAAATTAATCTATTAATATATTAATAAGTCCTCCTCTACACGTGGCGGGCGGAAGAAGCAGCACAAGTAAGGGACTGTCCTGTAGTACGGTGTCGTGAGCCGCTACGGTAACCGTGAACAGAGAACTATTAAATGTGGCCGACTAACGGGGCAATGGCAGCTACTTTTCCATGGAGTGGACAAGACACCACCACATCTAATTGTTAAACGGCTTTAACCAATGTTAAACAGTGACAAAGTGGTATTCAATGGTTCCAGATAAAAGTTGAACCTATTGTTAGACGGTGCTAAAACTGTGTTCAGCTGTTTCGATGTTAAACGATTGTTAAATGTGTTAAAACAATGATTGCGACTCAAAATAAAGTTAAACCCATTGTTAAACGGTGTTAAAATTGTGCCCGGCGATTGTAAGAATTGTCACGTCGTACCAATCGTTGTTTGTGTTCTTTGTCTACTCAGTATGCCAAAACATGCATACGTGAGTTCGCAGGGATGCAGCTAAATTTAGCGCTTTATTATGGCTCTAAACATAAGGAATACAATGATTGGAACTTGCCTTCAACCTCCCCGTTAGAAGAATCCTTTGCGCCGTGGATGTCACTCTTGTGAAGCTTCCCGCTCCACACTGTACACGTCTAGCCTGGACTACACCGTCTTGTAGGGCCCTCCGATGTCAGTCTCTCCTGGCACCGCCTTGCAGGATCATTCACACGCCTGGAGGCAAGTCACCACGTCTTCTCCTCGCCGTAGATGTCACCAGACTCTGTCCTCCCCCACACAGGAATGCTGTTTTTTTTTGGCGCCTGCCACATGGCAGCGGGGGCAGCTGGAGTCCCCCCCTCTTTCCTCAACTTTACTCTGGTATCTTGTCATCCATGTTACAATATCATTAATTTCATGGTTAAACTCCTTTAAAGTATTATTATGATGAATTAGCTCACCATCTGTTATAAGAAATCTGACTAATTTTGACGCGTATGATTCTTTTTGAAATAAATCAATTTTATATTGCCCTTACCAGGCCCTCCTATTATTTTATCATTGAAGTAAGGGCAGTAGAAAATTTAATTATTTTAAAAAGAATCATACATATCAAAAATATTTCAAATTTCTCTTTCAAAGTATGTTGAAAACATTGAAAAACGGCGGTAAAACTATGCACAGGGGTTATAAACAAAGTTAAACCCATTGGCTTAAAGCAAAATTAAACAATTTTTATTCACAAGTTCAGCGTATTTACGCAAGTTTTGCCTTGTATACCCATATTTTATTTATCAAAAAGCCTTTGGGACTAAAATTTTGCTTATAGAGGTTCAGCCTGCACAAGGCTGACGAGGACCAAAATATCGAAAAGCGTTTGTGGTTGGATTTTCTTGATTTATCAATAAAATGGGTTGGCCAAATATCAGGGAACAGGCTAGGTCAACGTTTAGTTTATTTCTGTTCCACTAGATGGCGCTCTGCCATCTAAAAGATTCATGTGAGCGTGGTCAGGATATGTGTGTGCTTATATATATATATATACAGGGTGATCCAAAAGTCCCGCACTATTTTAAAAATTAATAACTCCGCGAATATTTGCGCTAGAGCAATGCGGTAAACACCATTGTGTTCAGGATGCAATGGGATTTTTTATGGAAAATAATGAAAAATTCGAAATTGATTTTAGTTACAACTTTATTCGCCAGAGAGATGGCGCACTACCAGAATCAGAGATTCAGCGGCCAAATTGTTTGATAAATTGAAAAATATAACTGATCGACACGTATTTTTCCTTTTTGAATACCAGGAAAAAACCCTAATAACATCAAATAACAAATTAATAAAACACCACTTCGCAAAAAGTATGAAGAATTGGTTAACAATTTTTAAATACAATCAGAGATATGTAAAATAGGTAAATGCAAATTAAACATGTAGCAAAAAAAAAAATTGATATTTTAGATACGGTTTGTTTCCGAAGATAATAAATTTCTAATATTTTTAATTCAACTCTCTCTTAGTATCGATTATATTTATTTTAATTCATTTGAAAAATATGTATCTATCTCTGATAATTTATTTTACTCTGGAATACCGTTGTTGTTGTCGTGTCCAATAAAAAGCCTCAGATGTCTCCATGCATCTCCATCACAGCAGCAGCAATGTCCACTATCTTGGGTGTGTAAAGCTGCTGCTCTGGGTCTATGTCAATTTTCTGCAAGGCTGCGGCCATTGCTGGCTATGAGAATATGTGGGTAGGTGTAAGTTCCACACCAGGACAATTGTTGCATGACCTATAGGTTATTGTGCCATCTGGATGTATTGTTATTCCTTTATAATGTTTTTTTCTAAGTCTTGTTATAGTTTTTGTCATTTTTCTCTCAGAGTTTATTTCGCATTTTGATCTTTTCTTATTTATTGTTTAATTATCTTGTATTTTGACAAAGAATCAGCGTCAAATAATGACATTTGTTCTTTCCTTTGGCTCAACTTTCTGGCTTCCTTTGCCAATTCAAATGCCATTTCATTACCCCCGATCCCAGCATGGGCAGGGATCCATTGTAGAATGCAGTTATTCTCCAATGGTTCCAGTTGGGTAAGTAACGAGTGTATTTTCTGTGTGATTTTAGTATTGCCCTTCTGAATTGCTTCTAGAGCGGATATGGAGTCACTGTATATTAAATGTCCTTCTTCTTGATGCAGGGATGGTTGGTTAAGGCATACATCAAGGGCTTTCCGGATAGCTGTCAGTGTACAAGTGAAGTTTGACGAAATCTGTCCTGCTCCTTCTTTGATTTTGATGTGCGTTCCATCTTGCAGTATTATGTTAATTCCGGCCCCTCCATAACTCAGGGTAAGGTCTGAAGATCCATCTGTATATGCTGTTGAAGGGGGTGGCCTAGCATTTTTAATCAAGAATTTGTACTATGAGGACATAGCCGTTAATATTTCAAACACATTAGACCTCGAAGCCCAAGATATCAAAGTCTACCTAAATCAAAACAAAGCCATCAACATATACAATATGTATCACCCTCCAAACAATACATTTATTGACGATGGAACAATGGCTCAATTTCTTACAGACAACTCTTATTGTAGGTGACCTTAATGCCAAACATCAACTATGGTGATGTTCCACGCCAAACCCAAGAGGCAAAATACTTTCAAACATATTTGACGACAATGCCATCATGTGCTTAAATGATGGGAATCCTACCCACCATTCCTACAGCTATAATACTGCACAAGCCCTTGATATAAGTTTTTACTATCCTGACATTTTCCACAAATGAAAATAGCAAATATTAAAAAGTATTGGAAGTGATCATTTGCCTAATTTGATAGAAATTAGCACCAAGACCAAAACCAGCTCAATTAAAAAAAATTCAGGAACTTCAAAAAGGCTAATTATATATCTTTCGAAAACACCATTATTAAAGCAGCTACAGTTTCAATACCAAGAGGTAATATTAAGAAATGGATTCCAAATTATACACACCAGGCAAAAATATTCAAACACTTATAACTAAAAGAAATGAACTACAAAAAAAGAGCACCCAAAACCAAACAAATTGTAGAACTGAACTGAACATTGTGAATGCAAAAAAAAAGATTATACGTAAATGTGAAAAGGGAAAAATGGAAACAAATTTGTGAAAACCTGAACCCAAGAAACCCAAATACAAAACTTTGGAATTTGGCAAAACAAATTGACAGATCCCAGTCACAAACTGAAAAAACTAATATGATTAAGAATACAGATGGTACACCAGCAACTAATGACAAAATTGCTGCCAATCTTTTAGGTAATTCATATCAAATAAGTAGTAAAATCAAGGTTGAAACAAAGGCCCAAAGGATTATTCAAGACTGTAAAAATGTCACCAGCACTCATAATATTTTCCATGAAAAAAATAAATATGAAAGAGCTAGCTTATGCATTAGAAAACACTGACCTAAACAAGACTCCTGGGCCAGATGGAATCCATGGCCGAATGATATCAAACTTGGGCAAAATTGGCAAAGAAAGACTTCTTAATATTTTCAATAACTCCTGGAAAACTGGAAAATTGCTTCAAGACTGTAAAAATGCAACAATAATTCCCATTTAAAAACTTTACAAATCTGCTGATGACCCAAAAAACTACCGACCTACCTCTCACATATTATTCATTGTTCAATTATCATGAACTAGGTTGCTCTTGCTGAGCGGTACCTATTTATGTGATTTGAACCAGACCTATCTCTCTCACAAGTATTTGCTGAAAATTAATGGAAAAATTATACTCAGACGACTCACCTACCACCCCGACACAAGAAATCTCTGACCAGAAGAACAATCTGGATTTAGGAAAGGACATGGGACAATAGACCAACCCTTATTTTCACACAAAAGGTAAAAGATGCACAAAACAGAAAACCAACTAACCACACAATAGCTGCTTTTTAGACCTTACACAAGCTTTTGATAAGGTATGGAAAAACAAGTTAATTACAAAATTATACAAACATTTCAAAATTGATGGAAAAGCTATCACTTGGATGAATGATTCCCTTAAAAATAGATGCATCAGGGTCAAATATAATGGCACTTTATCTAAAACCTTCAAATTGTATCAAGGATTACCACAAGGATCAGTCCTTAGCCCAAATCTCTTCACCCAATTTATTGCAGGCATAGAATAATTTTTTCTCATAAAACCAATATTGAACTTTTCGCTGATGACATTATTCTATGGAGCAGCAACACTAACTGGAAAAAAGCTGAAAGAGATTTGAACAAGACTCTTCTCCACCTAGAAAAATTTGCTAATAAACATAAATTAGAATTTAACCCCCAAAAATCTGAAACCTGTCTTTTTACTACCGATAAGAAACTATACAAAATAAGACCAAATATTATTCTGAAAGAACAACAATTGCAATATAATAAACATCCTAAATATCTCGGTTACACCCTGGATCCAGAAATTAACTCCAGTAAACATATTGAAGGAGTTGTTAGAAAAGGAAGAGACCGACTAAAAATCTTGAAATATATTTCAGGAAGAGTGGGGAGCTGAAGCAACAACACTAAAATTAACTTACACATCTCTAATGAGACCTATCTTGGAATATGGATATCAAATCTATGGTACAGCATCTGAAACAAATCTAAAATCACTGGAAAGGATACAATTAAATGCAGCTAGAATTATTACAGGTCTTCGAAATACCTGCCCTAATACGAGTAATTTACGAGGCAGACATTATGCCCTTAAAGGATAGAAGAAGCTACAATCTGCCAAAATATTTAAACAAAATCAAGAGTTATGAAAACAAACACAGAACTTCCAATTGCATACTTAATTGGGAATCCAATATAAGACTCAAAAAAGAAGGCCCTCTCCACCTGGCCAAAAGAAATGGATTTTTAAAATATAAAGTGGAAAAATATTATTTAGCAGAAAAAATATCTCCATGCGAATCACTAACAAAATGTTATTTTTAATGCCACTTTAAATGAACCCACCAACAAACAATACCAAAATCCAGAATACTTAAAACAATTATCATTAGAAATAATTAATAAAATTCCTAAAAATGTAATAACTATCTATACCGATGGTAGCAGAGATGAGTTGGGACACACTGACAGTGACTCTCTCATTAAAACCACAAATGGCAATGAGAAAATAAACAGAAGAAACCCAGATTTTTGCTCAGTCTTCAGATCAGAACTTATAGCCATCTATGAAGCCTTAAAATCCATCAGAAACACTAAACATCACGATATATGGATTCTTACTGATAGTAGAAGTGCAATACAACACTTGAGTCACACAAGGGAACTTAGAGACAAAGTAAGCAGGAACATAATTGGTTATCTCCAAAAACTCTCAATACCTCAAAAATTCACCTTCAATGGATACCCTTACATGTTAGCATTGAAGGCAATGAAGCTGCTGATGCGCTAGCGAAAAAAGGCACAAAAGAAACCTTGCTACAGAAAAATAAACTTACTTTTAAAGAAATAGAAACAGTAGCCAAAACAAAAATAAACAAGAACTGGAGGATCCCACCTAAGCACAGTTGGTACACCCTAGAAGCAGATAACCTTTCGGTCCACAAGCCGGCATCCGAAGCATGCACTTCGCTGCTATTCTGTTCAACTCATAAGCCAAGTAACGATATCCAAGCTAGTGCTTGGACTTTGTACCTGGAAACACCACCTCCCAGACAACGTGTCTGGAAGGATTTCTATACCGGTGGCCTTTAATCACAGCAAAAGAGGACACTATCTACTGTGTCCAGCAGGGACCGCGGGGAGGCGGCCCCCGGTCGACTCTGTTCACTAACAGCTGAGGAAAAGCTCAGCTGCCACGTCGTGGGCTTTCTCAAGAAGCTTGCTGTGGTTTCTCATCAGCTTACTCTCGATCGCGCCCCTTGCCCTCCTTCTCTCTTCCTGCACACCCACTACCCTTGGACAATCCAAGACGTAGTGGCGTGCATCCACATCCCTTTCTTCATAGACGCAATCAGGGTTTCTCTCAATTTTAAATCTGTGGAGACTCCTGGGAAAGGGCCCATGTCCCGAACTACCCTAATGAATTTGTGGGAGATTACCTTACAGAGGTACTTGGGTGTTGTTACCCAATTGAATATACCTCTCTCCCCTTCACACTGTTCCTCCATCTGTCCAACCATAAGTCCTGGGCGTGCCCCTGATCCTCCTATAAACTTCTTTCTTGGTCACTGGGGTCCTCAGTGATCTATCTCTAAAGCATCCTGCCTTAGTGAGCCTGTTTGCAAACTCATTACCTTCGATGAGGCTGTGTCTCCTAACCCAATAGAGCTCCGGAGCCCGCGTTGTCATCTCCAGCTCCTGGATTATTTGATGCGCGAGTTGCCCTTTCACCAGATTGATGGCGACGAGGGCCGACATACAATCTGAATAGAGGCGGTCCGGGCTGAAGTTCTTCTCGGCACACACTCTGAGGGCTACCCTGATCGCAACCAGCTCGGCTGAAAATACCAATTCGTCCATTCTGAGTGTTAAGCTTTCTTGGAAGATCAGCTCTCCATTAGTGAAAATCACTACTTCAGCTCCAGTATTGGTTCCAGACTTACTACCATCAGTGAAAACCTCCGTGCCAATCCCTGTCGGCCCTCCGGGACTCCAATTCCACTTTGGCAACCACTGCGGAGGCTTCCTTGGGTCCCTCTTCCATTCCAGGGCACCCGCTTCAAGTCCCAGGGCATCTTCCCTGTTCTCCCAGATCTTCTGTCTGATGGTCTCCTCCTCTAGTTTCAATCCCAGGGGAATAAGCCCAGCGAGGACCAAAAAGGCCTCACTGCTGGTAGTGCGATATCCCCCTGTGATTCTGAGTGCCGCTGTCCTCTGCATGCTCTCTAGAGTTTTTGCCACCTTCTGATCCCTGTTATAGCAGGATTGGCTCGACACAGGAGAGGCAGAGGTTCTGTAGGCGCCATCCCGACCAGAGAGCCACAGATAAACAGATTATAAACGCACAGAATATAGAATCCGAGCTCCCCAGTAGAAGGAATACCCGGAAGACGACGGTACTCTCTGTTATATGTGTTGTTCACTATTATGATTTTGTTTTAATAAACGCTACTAAATTATTTCATTGGATCCTCTCTTTCTTTTTCCCAGTAAGAAACGCCTACGGAAGCCAACAGAAATTCAGAAGTGGGATGGTCCTGAAGAAAATTGAAGATTCACTGGAATAATTTGGAAACGAGAAGGACGTGGCGCGGTGACCGATCAACGTAAGAGGAGTTGCATGGTATGTACGAAATTTAATTACCTATTCCTAAAAGTATTATCGCAAAGTATCGCGGTAAAAGTATTATTACAAGTCACCTCGACAAAAGTATTATCGCAAAGTATCGCGGTAAAAGTATTATTACAAGTCACCTCGACAAAAGTATTATCGCAAAGTATCGCGATAAAAGTATTATTGCAAGTCATCTCGATAAAAGTATTATCGCAAAGTATCGCGGTAAAAGTATTATTGCAAAATCATCTCGATAAAAAGTATTATCGCAAAGTATCGGGGTAAAAAGAAAAAAAAAGTATTGTCTCAAAATTTCTAAAGAAAAGTTGATTTCGTTTAAAGAAATAATTGAAACAGTACGTATCTGGTTTAGTCAGTTTCATTTGTTTATTTTAAAATTTTTGCTTTGTTTATTTTTCCTTTTGAAAAACATGACTTATTTAGCGAAAGTAAGGAAATGCGATTTGAGCAAGTTGGCGTATGAACTCGGCGAGGTAGTACCGCCAGAGAGCAGGATCGTCGACTTAAAACACCTTATTTTGAATAGCCAATCTTACGAAGAAGAATTCGCAAAGCAACTGTTGGAGACTCTGATCGAGGATCGGGAACGAATCGAGGAGCGGGAACGAATCGATGATCGGAAACGAATCGAGGATCGGGAACGAATCGAACGGGAACGAAAAGAACAAATGGTAATGGAATTCGAGCTTGAGAAGCTGCGCATCCAGACTACACGCGGAAACAACGATACGTCTCGAAGTACCAGCAATGACGCACATTACGAGATACGTAAACTGATGCCCAAGTACGAGTCGAAGGACAATGATTTGAGTTTTTACCTAATTCTTTTCGAAAGACAGGCAAAGCGACTAGGATTGGATGAAGACCAATGGGCGTTCAGCCTCCTAGGATTGCTACCTCACGAAATGACTCAATTAATCGCTCGGGAGACAGAAGAACAAAGCGGCGATTATAGGTTCGTGAAAAGGTTGCTCCTAAAACGGTACAAGTTGAGCCCCGAACAATTCAGACAAAAATTCGAGAAGCACGAGAGATCTCAAAAGGGTTCCTGGAGAGACTTCGCTTTCGAATTGCGAGGATATTTCAACGAATGGATCGAAGGAATGAACGTGGAAAATTTCGACGCCCTAAAGGATTTGTCCGTCACTAACCAGCTAAAGAAAAAAGTTCCAAATGTGCTGCGTAATCATCTCATTGACGATTGGACCAAGTTAAACAACCCAGATGAGTTGGCGGATAAACTGGACGAGTACGAAAATGTTCGCACCGAGATGGGACCTCCGCATTGGAATGCGAAACACCTCATACCACCGTCGTTTCAGCAGAAATCTGCGAGATTCCCCAACCAAAGCGAAGTTAAAGAGACTAAACAAGGAACGAATGTTTCGGGTCAAGACGCTGCAAGGAACGAAATCAGTGAAACGTACCCTAACACCTTGAGGAGAATGGTCAACCGTACGATCAGAAACGACAAGGGAGAACCGAAGTGCTTCAACTGCAATCAGTTTGGACACATTGCCAGAGACTGCCCAGCACCCAGGACTACGTTGACATGCCGAGGATGCGGTCAAACGGGACACAAGGAAAGGAATTGCACAAGACCCAAAGAAGGACTAAAGGTAGCCAACCTGGAAGTCGAAGGACTGGAGACTGTCCCGCCAGATGTATATCTGAAGGATGTCAAGATCGACAACAAGGAAACCGTGAAGGCAATGATAGACACCGGGAGCAGCAGTTGTCTAATGAGAGAATCGGTCGCAAGGAGGATCAGCGTCGACATCGAACCAGACTCGACTAGTCTGTACGGCATCGGTAACCAGACTGCACCAGCTGCCAGGACCGTTGGGAAGACGACAGTCGACCTGGAGATTGATGGCATCGTCGGAAGGGAAATCACTGTATTCATTGTCAACGATGATGCCCAACCCTATGACCTATTAATTGGAAGAACATGGACAGATCTGCCCTACGTATCCTTCGCCAGAATTGGTAAAAACTTGCATATTGGCTATTCATCCGAATTTCCGTTTGCTAATCTGCAAGAAGAAATCAAGTCGCGTCGCATCGAACTGAGAGCAACCGAAACTGTTCAGTTGGAGAGCGACTCCATTAACTTTACAAGTGCAATCACAGACGAGGTAAAGGATGGATATGTATTGTTCACAGGAGTAGATGACGCCTGTGTCGATTCCCTATTGGAAGTGGTCGATGGAAAGACGACCGTACCCATCATCTCAGCTGGCAAGGGCAAGTTGAGAGTAAGGAAGAACCAATGTGTAGGGCGAGTTGAAATACTGAACCTTGATGATATTGTTGTTAACCTGGACGTCGCAGAGGATTCGTTTCAGACTAAAAATGAAGAGAAGAGGGAAGGACAAGACCAAATGAAACGTAAGCGCCCCATACTGTCTGTCTGAGACCGTATAAGACGACTGCAAGTGAACGCGAAGCAATCAGGGAGATTGTCAGAGAGTGGAAGGACAATGGAATAGTCACGGAAACTAGATCACCCTACGCTAGTCCCGTCCTACTTGTGAGGAAGAAAACTGGAGATCATCGTCTGGTGGTAGATTATAGGAGACTCAACATTCAAACAGTTAAGGACAAGTTCCCATTACCAAGGATAGACGACCTTCTGGAAGGCCTAAGGAATGCGAAATTCTTCACCACTCTGGATCTGGCGCATGGATATCTGCAGATACCACTGACCGATAAGGCAAAATTAAAGACAGCATTCATCACCCCAGATGATACAGGTCAATTCGAAAGGATGATTTTTGGACTCGCCAACGCACCAGCTGAATTCCAAAGACTGATGCACACTGTCCTAGGTCCGCTGCTGAACAAGAAGGCATTCTGCTATCTCGACGACGTGATTATCCCGGCAAAGGATTGGCGGGAGATGATCGAAAGGTTGAGGGAAGTCCTCGAAAGAATAAGATCAGCGAAGTTGACACTGAAACCCTCCAAATGTGAGTTCGGAAGGAGGGAAGTTGAGTTCTTAGGGTATGTCATCAGTACAGGCGGACTTAAGCCAGGCCCAAGAAAGATCAAGGCGATAGAAGAATTTCCAGAACCCAAGAATGTCCACGACATACGACGCTTTCTGGGACTGACGAACTTCTTCAGACGATTTGTAAAGGACTTCGCGAGGAAAGCAGAACCGCTAAGCAGACTTACGAAGAAAGGTTCACAATTTGAATGGAAGGAAGAACAGCGAAGGTCATTTGGAGGACTACGAAAGGATCTGGTCGAATATCCGGTACTAGCTCATTACAACCCTGAACTCAAGACAGAAGTACATTGCGATGCGAGTGCTGAGGGATTAGCAGGAATGGTGCTACAGATGGACGAAGACGGCAAATGGCGCTTGGTCTACTGTGTGAGCAAGAAGACAACAGAGGCCGAAAAGATGTACCACTCAAGCAAATTGGAGCTGATGGCGATAGTGTGGACCTTGGATCGACTACGTCAGTTCCTCGTAGGAATCAAGTTTACAGTGGTTACAGATTGCCAAGCACTGGTCTACATGAACGCGAAGAAGACTACAAATCCTCAGATAGCGCGATGGTACAATCTGATTCAGGAATACGATTTCGAAATTCGACATAAACCAGGGGAGAAGATGGCCCACGTAGACGGAATGAGTAGAGCTCCAGTCGACGACCCTAGAGACACGATGGAGGAAATCGTGGAGAAAAACCTTGAAGTGTGCCTCACAATCACACTGGAAGAAAAAATCTTGATGATTCAGCATTCCGACCCTGAATTGAGAGACCTGATCCAGATCTTTCGAAAGGACCCGTGTGATAGGACAGTAGGAGAACAAAATAGAATTAACGACTACAGCTACAAAGGAGGCAGACTTTTCCGCATGGTGAAAAATGGAGAAGAGGAACGAGCCCTGTATGTTATACCCAAAAGTATGAGGAAAAGCTTAGTTGTCAAATTCCATGATCTAATGGGACATTTTGCGACTGATAGGACTGTCAACAAAATTAAGGAATTGTACTGGTTTCCTTCAATGAAGAGGTACGTTCGACGCCATGTGGCTATGTGTCTCGAGTGTCTATTTAACAAAGTTCCCGGTGGAAAACAACAAGGCTTCCTACATCCCATTAAGTCAGGCAAGAGACCGTTTTCCATCGTACACATGGACCACGTAGGCCCCTTCGTGAGAAGTACAAAAGGTAACCAGGAACTTTTAGTGATTGTCGATAATCTGACAAGATTTGTCCGATTAAGCCCTGTAAGGAATACATCGACGCAGAACGTCCTGAAGGTAATGAAAAGTTTTGTGAATGATTTCGGACTACCCGACAAGATCATCAGCGACAGAGGGTCATGTTTTACCTCAAGGCAATTTGAAGAATTCTGTCGAGGAAATGGAATACATCATACTCTGAACTCTACGAAACATCCGCAAGGGAACGGGATGGTCGAAAGAGTGAACCGAACAGTATTGTCCACTATAGCAACCAGTATCGAGGATCCGCGACGGAAGGATTGGGACCTGAAGATCAAGGAGGTAGAGCGAGACCTGAACAATGCGGTGAACAAGACGACGAATAAAACACCGTTCGAAACACTCCACGGCTATTCCCCTCGATTCCACGATGGGATACTTAGAAGATTAGCCGACGAAGACGTGGACCCATGGACCGAGCCGGATAGAATTCAAGAGAGTGTGAGAACCCAAATTGAGAATAAACAAGAAATTATGAAGACATACTACGATAAGAAGAAGTGCCGTACAATCCAATTCGAAGTAGGAGAAATTGTAGTGATGAGGCATGTACCCAAAATGACGGGTGAACCAACCAAGGCACAACCCAAACATCGAGGACCTTTGATAATTACCGAGGTTCTGCCAAGCGACACGTATAGAGTGACTCAGTTAAGCGAAAGAACCAGTGGACGGTTCTACACGACAACGGCCCACATCAGTCAACTGAAGTCTTGGCACAGTGAAGAAGATGATCAGCTACAGAAGAAAGTCCGGACGAGGAGCCAGAAGTAGAAGATACCCCCCGACGCAACCCACGACGTTCCTGCAACGCAAGGTTCAATCGAGGACGATTGAAATCCAGGAATGGCCGAATGTAGGCGCCATCCCGACCAGAGAGCCACAGATAAACAGATTATAAACGCACAGAATATAGAATCCGAGCTCCCCAGTAGAAGGAATACCCGGAAGACGACGGTACTCTCTGTTATATGTGTTGTTCACTATTATGATTTTGTTTTAATAAACGCTACTAAATTATTTCATTGGATCCTCTCTTTCTTTTTCCCAGTAAAAAACGCCTACGGAAGCCAACAGTTCCTAAAAATAGTACCCTCCTTCTCCCCCCTCCTGTTGAGAGCCAACCAGGACAGGCCTGCACAACGCCTCCCTGCCTCTCGCCACCATCTCCTCCGCCTGGTATTGCCAACCCATCTTGTCATCAATGACCACCCCCATGACTACCCTTCGTCCTTTCATCCGGATAGCCAACTTGTGCTCCTATTTGATCCCTTTCCTTTTAGTTCTTATGTCCCTAGGTTTAAAGCTGAGGGCTTTAGTTTTGGAGACATTGAACTTAAGGCCAGAGTCATGGACCCAATTCGAGAGGATTTGGAGAGAAGCTTCAACACACTTCTCAGCTTTCGCTCTTGAAGCAGCCTCAATGATGAGGAACTGGTCGTCAGCATAGAGAACCAGCCTGGCTCCCTCAGGGAGCTCCTCCTGGAAAACGGTGTTTACCAGGATATTCCACAGAATAGGTCCGCAGCAAGAGCCCTGGGGGCAACCCCTAGCACAGTTTCTTTCCAACTTCCGCCCATCAAAACTGAGGCTAATCCGTCTATCCCTCAGGAAGTCACGAACCAAGCTGCACAAATTATCAGGACAACCCATGTCCATCAAATTTCTCATCAGCTTGTTCCAGCTCATGGAGTTGAACGCACCATCAATGTCCAGGACCACGAAAAGAACCCAAGCACCCTTATTTAAGCCCATCTCAACCCCCTCTAACACCTCGTTCAGAGCTGTGGTTGTGGAGTTCCCTTCCCTAAAACCATGTTGGAAAGAGGAAAGGAGCTCATTACTCTCTAGCCAGTGCTTCAGTCGCTGAGCTAGTAGGCTATCCAGAACCTTACCTAGACACACCAGTAAAGAAAGCGGACGATAATCATTAGGAGAATTACCCTTTCTACCAGACTTTTCGAGAAGCACTACTCGAGCAACCTTCCATGCCTCAGGAAAAGTACCAGTGTCCAGACACCTATTGAAAAACCTGGCAAGAAGTGATGGGTGCATTCTTAACAGGGCTTTCACGACCGTGTTATCGATCCCTTCGGGACCAGGAGATTTCCTTTTCCCGAACTTGAAAGCCGTCAGTTTCACCTCATTCTCAGAAAAGGGCGGATCCACCAAACCACAAGTGTTCAGAGAGATCTCGTCCTCTGGTTCCTCGTTTCCGAAGTGCCGATCCAAGTTGTTTTTATTTTATCTTCTGCTTTCGAGCGAGAAGGTCTAGAACACATTCTCTCTGAATTTTCTCATTGTTGGTGGATGAAACAGCACCAGTGATTATTTTGGCCGCTTTTGCTTGAACACTGTCTAGTCTTACTTTTAGTGATGAGCTTGAGGGAGCCCAGACCGGTGTTGCATATTCCATTATCGGCCTTATTAAGGTGATATATGTTGTTCTGAGAATTCTGGGTTTTTCTTCCCAATTTGTTCCACATAGCCATCTCAGAATGTTTAGTTTTCTGGTAGCTATATTTGAGGTGCTAATTATGTGTTTTGAAAATTCCAATTCCTCATCAATGACAGTTAAAATAATTTTATTGCCATCTTGTCAATACATGCAAAGTGCACAGTCTGCACTATTTAAAAAAGATAATATGCATTATATACACTATGTACAATGAATATGGCGCCTCTGCCAGCGCTGCAGAGTTTGGTGGAGAATCGCAAGTGGGTCTCCAGCGACACCACGCATTTTGCGATCTACGATGAATACGTAGATCGCGTACTTTGCCGCTGAGGAGATGGTGATGGCGTGGTCCTCGAGACCAACTGGAAAGATCCAGGACTGCAGTATCACACCTAGGTATTTTGGATTTCTAATTTTATCAATTATTTGTTTTTTTATGCTTATTTTGTGGTTATATTTATGCCTTTTTCCCTGTCAGTGGAGAAGACGCATAGGTTTGGTTTTATTGGGTTTATGGTCATTTGAAGTTCCATTGCTCACTTCTCCAGTCCTCTCATTGATGTGTTCCGTATTTTTTACGATTTTTCTATGCTGCTACTTGTGTGCCATATGGCTATATCGTCTGCATAACAGGCAACCTTTGAGTCTTCAGTGAGGTAAGGATGGATGTCGTTAATATATAGCAGATAGAGTAGAGGACTGAGCACAGATCCTTGAGGTACACCAGCCCATGTTCTTCCTTCCTTGGAAAATTCTCCATTGACCCAAACCTTTAACCTTCTTCCCCTTAAGAAGTCTGCAATCCAGGTTGAGGTTTTTCCTCTTACTCCGATGTTGTGCAGCTTTTCACGTAAATTCTCCCTCCATACTCGATCAAAAGCTGAGGTCATATCAAGGAATATAGCCGTGGTCTTCTTTGGCGGTTTTTCCTGGAAAGAATCTATTATTGATTTACAGAAGTAGAACAGTTGATCAGTCGTACAGTGCTGGGATCTATAGGCAGTTTGGTAGAGGTTTATTTTATTATTGTTAGTGAGCCAGACTATGAGCCTAGAGTGGATAATTCGTTCTGTTATTTTACAAAGTATGCTGGTGAGAGCAATTGGCCGATAGTTCTTGGATTCCTTGACATCTTTGTTTGGTTTCAGTATTGGCACAGTAATTGATATCTTCCAATTCTTTGGTAGTTTACCAGTTTACCAAGAAATGTTTAGTATTCATAGGAGTTGTTTATTAGCTTTGTCTTCAAAGTGTTTAATCATTTGACCAAAGATTAGATTATCTCTTGGTGACCTCTTGGATTTTTTTATTGATGAGTTTAGCTCATTCAGTGTGAAGTTTTTCGAGAGAATATCTTGTTGATGGAAGTTTCTTGCTTGTTTAACTAACTGGTTTATATTATTTTTAGAGTCCTGTCTTCATTCGTATATTTGAGTATGGAAGTGCTTGAAAGATATTCAGCAATTATGTTAGCCATCTGTTTGTTCTCGTTTTCTCGCTGTTCTATTCATATCGGTTAGAGTATTGGAGGATTGGTGTTGGTTTTGATTGTTTTCTAACACTCTAATCATATTCCAGTGTTGGCTGTCCTTTCTTGGATCCATTTTTTCGCAGAAATCTGCCATTTTTCTTGTTTGCATATCCAAATTTCTTGTTCTATTTTGTGACTAATTTCAATGTGTTCCTTTCTATTTTCTTCTGTTTTATTTTTTAAAGAAGTTCATTGATATTGTCTCTCTCTGAAATCATTGCCTCGATGTTGTGGTTCTTCCAGGGAGGTATCCGCAGGTCTTTACGTCTACTTCTAGGTATCGATGCTTTTGCAGCTTTTGATATATTCGAAGAGAAGTTTTCCAAGTTTTTGTCAAGCGTTCTGTAATTCAATTTTTCGTTGCACAGTTCTTCAAGCTTTTCTGTGAATTTTTTCAAGTCAGCTTTCCTAAAGTTCCATGTTCTTTCATTCTATTGGACATTCTCAATTTTGAAGTTTAGGGTTGTTAAAATTCGTCTGTGGTCACTGATTGCACCTCTCAGGATTTTCCATTGTGTTGTGGGTGCGATGTTGAAATTTATCGCTGTGATGTCTATTGCGGATTCTGTGCCTGTGGACTTGAATAGATAGGTGTTCTCTCCCTTATTTAATGGTGTATGGTCGAGGTCGGTGACCTTAGTTATCCTGGACAGATGATCCCCAAGTTGAACTTTTGGCGTTAAAATCGCCGTGTATGATTGTGATATCCGAAGAGGCTTCACTTAATGTCTCTATTGTGTGTACCCATACAAAATTCAAAGATTTCACGAGCTGAAAGTTGGCGATTTTGAGATGCGTCAAGAATTCGCTGCATGGGTTTTCCGGCAAATTGATAGTGATGAAAACTGGCTGTCGAATGTTCTGTGGACAGATGATGCTCACTTTTCTCTAAACGGAGAATTTAACATTCAAAACAGCCGCTTTTGGGCAACAGAAAACCCTAGGATTTTTACAGAAATGCCACTTTATCAGCCTAGAGTTACAGTTTTGTGTGGGTTCACTTCTTCTTTTATTATTGGGCCATTTTTCTTTGAAAAATCAATGGAAGAACTTTTAAAACCGTTTTTGTAACCGGTGAACGTTATGTTCAACTTTTGAGAGAAAAGGGTATTCCCATATTGCAGGGAAAAAGCACTAAGCGAAATAACATTCATGAAAGTTGGTGGACCTCCTCATATCTCCCGCGGTGCCAAACAATTGCTGAAGGATACGTTCGGTGAAATTCGTGGGATAAGTCGCCATATACCAGTGGCCTCCAAGATCATCAGACTTGACGCCTTGCGATTTTTGTTTATGGGGGTACATTAAATCGTGTGTTTATCGATGCTGGCCTACCATATTGGCCATGTTGAAGGCTTCTATCAGATGGCACGTTTTATCAATTTCAACAGATATGTTATTTAATGCTGTCCATACTGTCATTTATCGTCTGCAGGCGGTGATTGAGAATGAAGGGTGCTACATTGAGCAAGGATTGTGACCTAATACAAGAGAGAAGGCAGTTACCTCATGTGTTATATAAGCTGCCATGTATTATATTATCTACCAATATTTTGCAGCTCTTTGTGTTGGGATATGGGGATAATAAATGCTGTCCTCACATCTTGACTTTTTTTTTGTGAACAGTAATTTTTTGTTTGTAATTTGCTCACATATTATGTCGTGCAGACCAAAGTGTTATAACTTCTCGAATAACACTGGTACACACAATTTTTCCCCTTATGTTTAGTTTTTCGCTTTTCGCTCATTAGAAGAAATAGCATAAGGAATATTTTCTGTACACCAATAACTTTAGAAATTTTGCGCAAAAAAAATAATACAAAATGATTTTACTAACACGTTTTTCAACGCAAAAGGTCGATTTAAAAAATATTTTTATTTGAGGGGACACATTCTTTAAAATTGTGTACAGTATGAGAGAGAGTTGAATTAAAAATATTAGAAATTTATTATCTTCGGAAACAAACCGTCTCTAAAATATCTTTTTTTTTTTGCTACATGTTTAATTTGCATTTACCTATTTTACATAACTCTGATTGTATTTAAAAATCGTTAACCAATTCTTCATACTTTTGGCGAAGTGGTGTTTTATTAATTTGTTATTTGATATTATTAGGGTTCTTTCCTGGTATTCAAAAAAGAAAAATACTTGTCGATCAGTTATATTTTTCAATTTATCAAACAATTTGGCCGCTGAATCTCTTATTCTGGTAGTGCGCCATCTGGCGAATAAAATTGTAAATAAAATCAATTTCTAATTTTTCATTATTTGTCATAAAAAATCCCATTGCATCCTGAACACAATGGTGTTTACCGCATTGCTCTAGCGCAAATATTCGCGGAGTTATTAATTTTTAAAATAGTGCGGGACTTTTGGATCACCCTGTATATTATTCATTGTAGAAAATAATAGAAAATGGGGTCCACACGGCTGGAGAGGGACAAAAGAAAAATAAATACATTTTAAAACATAAATTTATATACCTACCTCTAAATCTTCTTATATATAAAAGTCAGTTTCGCGATAAACTCAAAAACAACTGAACCAATTGGTACCAAATTTTACATGTCGCTTTTCTAAACCTGAGAAAAATTTCGGCTACATTTTGATTAATATATTTTTGGCTATTTATTTTTCATTTTGAGAACTTTTTTTACGCGGAGTAAATACGAGGCGAAGTAACAACACCAGGCCAATTAAACGACCAATGAGCGTTCTGCATTTTTATTTTCCAAGTTGCTTGCGTACTTTTTTTTTATATACCTTTCTATACGAGTTTTACTTTTTTTACAAAAGGATTGAGTATTGAGAGAGCAATTTATATTCCTAACTAAGTTACGGTAAGTGCACACAATGTAATTTTAAAAAAAACTTTACAAAATTAGCGTTACTATAAGTAAATAATGTCTTTCGTATTTTTTATTAATTTTTGTTCTGGCCTTTGTTTTTTATCTCTTAAAAAAAATCGTTCAAAATGCAGTCGCAGTCATCAGAAAACACAAATGTTTGCCTAATTTCCATGTGCTCTTTTATTTTTTACAGAAAAATATTTACATGCCAGTATTTTGGATTAATTTTTTTTTATAAACCTATTTTTTTCTTATTCTTACTGAGAAGATGGGCATCGCAGTCAAGATCTATTGCAGTCACTTACTTAACTCAGGCAATTTCAGGGGTTAATGCGCTGGGGCGGGTACCTCGGGGGATGGGTGGAAAAGCTGTCATCTATTTAAACTATATTGATTTTGAAACAACTAAATGGATTGCAAAAAATAATTAAATCAAATACCTAAACACTAATATAATACAATTTTTGCCTTCACACACTTTTTGCCTGTGGTTTATGTGTTACCTCTGTATTGCTATTCTATGACACTTCTACTATTTATTATTGATGTGCTTTCAGTATGAAGGAAATTGCACTCGGGGGAATTCTCGGGCGAAGCCGGGTCATTCGTCTAGTATAATATAAAATCAAATATATTTCATCTTTTAATGCATGTATGTTGTGTGTTAGTGTTTTTATCAAAATATATTTAATCCAAGCGAATATTTATAAATTACAAATATAACAACACCCACAACCATTACCATGGTAGTCCTGCTTCATTATTTAATGTTTTCAAATTCCATAAGCATTGCTGAAAAGGTTGTTTGAATGATTTTCTTCAATAAAATTTCTCCATTAGATTTTTTTGCTCTTTTTATAATATTTTATATTTATTTTCTTTTGCTGACTTAAAATATTTTTGCCAGTTACTCCATTCCGATAGCATAAACTTCTAAAATATTAGAAAACTATTTTTCTAATTTTCTCCATTCCACTACCTTGTATTAGATTTTTGTTTGATATTGTTACGCCGTACCCAAACGCTGTTCGTGTTCTTTGTTTAATCAGAATGCCACAAAGACACACGTGTGAGTTCGAAGGGATGCAGCAAAAGTTAGTTCTTTATTATACGTTGCACTAAATAGAAGGAATAAAATAAGTGGGACTTGCTTTCAACTTCCCCGTCAGAAATATCCTTGGCGTCGTGGACGTCCTCTTGTGAAGCGTTCCGCTCCACACAATACACGTACAGCCTGGACTACACCGCCTTGTAGGCCGCTCCGATGTCAGACTCTCCTGGCACCGCCTTGTAGGATCATCCACATGCTCGGAGGCAAGTCGCCACGTCTTCTCCTCGCCACAGATGTCACCAGACTCTCACAAAGCAATAACGCGCCATCTATACATATAAAATAAAAGGATTTAAAAGCGCGAATGTTTCTTTTATACATAAAACGAACTTCTACTGTCCTTACTGCGATGAAAAAATATATTGGGAGGGCTTGGCTCATCAGTGGTGAACCCTCCCAGCGGTTTCGCCAATTTAATCCACCAGACCGCTCTCAGAGCTCTAATATTGTATTGGATCATTCTGCTTTTATATGCTACACTGAAGGATGGAATCTTAGAAATCTGTCCTCCCCCACACAGGAATGCTGTTTTTGGCGCCTGCCCCCCCTGACAACACATGGCCAACCCCCACTCATCTTCCCCAACTTTACTCTGGAATATTGGTCGTGTCATTCATTTTACAATATTATTTAACTTCAAATGATAACTACCTGGTAAGCTGCCTCACTAATTATTCTTATAAGTTTCCTAGCTGCTCTATCAAATCACTCGCGTGTTTAAAACCTGGTTCAATTCTTCATTCATCATATCCAAATATTTTATATACATTTTATCTGAGAGTTTTCCAGTTAGGATAATTTTCGATAAATTTCTCTCTTTATAAATGTAATTGCCATCTATTGATAAAATCTGCAAGAATTAATTTTTTGGTAATGTCTTTCTAGTCTGTAGAGATAAAAAGGAAGACATTGACAAAAAAATATATATATATATATATAATAATAAATAGTTATTTAATTTTATAGTCCATTTTTGTATTAAGATTATCTTCACTATTATGATCATTTAAATTCAAATTATAAAATTTGTAAAATGTTATTAATTTGTAGATAGAGAGAGAAAAAAAAAATTCCTTTACTTCTACTACATCCTCAAGTTAATTATATATTTATAATTAATAACAATTAAAATTAACAAAGTAACGTCTATTACATCGGCTTTTACACGTCATTCAGACATACTCTAATCCTATATATAGAATAATCGAAGAGAGAATATATATAATAGTTAGAAAAAAGAGAGAAAGACAGAACCATGCACTTTTAATCAAACTAATAATAAGGAAAAAAAAAAAAAAAGAGTTTTATAAAGAAGGTAGATAAGATTGTTAGTATATATATATATTTTTTTTTTTTATGATTTTATATTTTATCCTTTTTTTTTTTTTAAAGATTTTTAAAGGTTTTTTTATTTTATAATATGATTATAAATAGTTGTATTTAGTAATATATCTATAGTATGAATTAACATTTGTTATAAGTTTGGATATTATGTTTTGAAACCCTAATGGTAGACCAGACATACACAAAAGACTTTAAATTGAAATGAATTGGAAAAAGAGATCTGCTGGAACGGGGATCTTCAGATAAAAATTCCAGCGACATTTCACCCCTTCTTTATTATGTCATAGATCTCTTTTAAACCGGATTTTATGTGTTAATATTAAGTTGTTTCAGTGAAATATTTAAATGAACATATATAACAGATACAAGTGTTAACAAATTCAAACTGTAAACCTACCTCGGCCGCTGCGTCCTCCATTGTGAGTATCTATTTCTGGCTGACACATGTCGCGGGAGGGGAATGTCCCCCCACATTTCAAATTTAGACCATTTATTCAGAATTTTTTTGAACAACAAGAAAATTAAAGAAGAAAGGAAAAATAGTTAAAGGAAGAAAGCTAAATTTTATAATCTTTACAGCTAGTTATATCAAAATAACTGATTTAACACTTATTCATCTTTTAATATTCCTTTAAAAAGCAAATTATAAGAGTTTAATAAAGCTATTAATTGTGCAAATTCACCTTTATTTAACTTCCATTTTCCTCCCCAGAAATTGGAGATTAAACAAAAATGAACTATATACTTTAACACTTTAAAAATCTTGTGAAAAAATCTTTTAATCAGTTATTTAATCAAAGTTTAATTAACTGTTAAAGGTTATAAATTTGTATTAGTTAATATTAAGAGAAATTATAGAAAGTTGATTTCATAAATGGATATTTCCATTTATTTTTTTTTAAATATTTTATAATTGATATACTGTTGAAATATTTTACTTGTTTGATACTAAATTTGTTTTTAATAAATTCCATGTTTAAATTTTTAACATCTTCTATGAAATTATCTAATATATTATTTATTCTATAAAATCTTAGAAACTGACCATAATATATACCTTTACAGCAATTTAATGATATATTAGAATTCATATTACAGTATTTTATAATATTGAAATTATAATTACTCTTTTTATTATAAACTCTAACAGCACTATTTGTAAGGTCTATATTCAAGTCTAAAAAGTTAACTTTTTTGTTTCTATAAATTTTTTCATTGTTCTTAAGTTTCAAGTATTTAGGATATATTTCAGGTATTAATTTTTTAAACAGTGGATTATTAAATATTATTATGTCATCTACATATCGGAATAATTGCCAATTAATATTATTTTGTAGAAAGTATTCTCTTTCGTACCAGAACAATATTAGATTTGCTAATAACGGACTAGAAGAAGTACCCATGGGAACGCCTTCTGATTGAATATATATTTTATTTTTAAATTCTATATAGTTAAAATTTAAAAATGTTTCCAGTAGAGTTTTTGCTGTTTTAAGATCTAATTTAAATGTTTTATATCTGTTATGAATAATTTTAATGTAGAAAGTTTTGTCATTAATGAATTCATTAAATAAATTGGTTATTTTATTATTTAGATCTCTTAAATTTATTTTAGAATATAGGTCCTCAAAGTCAAATGTGTGTACTGTTTCAATGTTTGTCCAATTGTTCATTAAATAATTAATGATTTTTTTATTTGAGTCGATAAATTTATAATTATATTTATTAGTTAATTTATTTATAATAAATTGTAGTGTTGAGGCTAATTGTATATCAATATTTTTTATGACTGAATTTATACCAGATGTGATTGTTCTGAAAGAAATAGGTTTTTTGTGTAGTTTAGGAATTATATAGAACTTTGGTATGTTTGGATTTTTGTGGTTATTATAAATTTTTAGTGAATTTTCAACATTTTTGATGTCTTTTTTGATTTTTGTGCCTGTAGTTCTAGCAAAAGTGTATTTATGATTATTATCAATTTCCTTTTTTAGTATATCGTGGTATAGATTTTTACAAATTAAAGATAAATTATTGGGACATTTATCTATAGGAGTGATAATATAGTCCTTCTGTAAATTAATTATATTTTCTTTAAAAGAAGGAATGTCTGAATTGGGTTTTGTGTATTTAAGTGTATTATTATAATAATTTATAATTTCCTTTATAATATTATGTTTCCATTCCAGAAAAGTAAATTCTGGAATACTGTATTTTATACTAGTTTTATTTATGAAAATATCTATATCTTTTAATATAGATTTAATTGTATTATTATAATTGTGTTTAATTTGAGGTATATATTTATACCCTTTATTTAAAATTTCTTGATATTCTGGATTTAAAAAAGAAAAGTTGCTAGTTAATATATGACCTGAGAACTTATATTTATCAATATAGTTGTTGCAATTACATTTAATTTTTTTTAAAATTTGCCAAATTATTAATAAATTGGTTATAATTGCAAACTAAATTACCTATATTTTTATTGTATCTCCAGATTGTTTTAAAATTTAAATTTTTTATAGGGAAAAGATTATTGATGATTTGGTTATTAAAAATATCATTAAATTTAATATGATTAAATAAATTGTTATTAAATTTAATGATAATATTAATGTTATTAGTAGTTTGTTTAATTTTTCTGTATTTAAAGATGTCGTGTGTGATATCTATTAATCTGTTAGTCAGATTATGAATTTTAATATATTCTATGAGTTTGATAAATTTATTATTATTTAGTTTAAATAATGTTTTAATAAATTTATCGACGAAGTTGTTAGTGTACATTTGTTTTGGGTCCAGTAATTCTTCAAATTCAATGTAACCTAATTTATTTGTAGTTTTACCTCTAGTTTTATTAGGTTTAGTTTTAAATTCATTTTTTTTTTGTATTTGCAACTGATTTCATAGGTTGAAATTTCTTCTGTTTGTGGTTTGTATGTGTAGTTTAATTCGTCGTTAAGTCCATAAGGGAATAATGTGTTGTGTTTATAAATGTAGTTGTTTTCTAATAATAGTCGTTGTTTTTTGTTTTGACATATGTCTAGTATTTCTATCTTAAAGTTGTTAAAAGTATGATTAGATTAGCAAGCTAAATCTAAATTAATTATAATAATAAATAGTTATTTAATTTTATAGTCCATTTTTGTATTAAGATTATCTTCACTATTATGATCATTTAAATTCAAATTATAAAATTTGTAAAATGTTATTAATTTGTAGATAGAGAGAGAAAAAAAAATTCCTTTACTTCTACTACATCCTCACTTTTCAAACAACTAGTTGTAAATTAGTGAATACTATTTATAAATTAACATGCCAAATTTGTCAACTATCATATATAGGACAAACTTGTAATCCATTAAATATACGAATAAACCTACATAGAAACCACGCTAAAAAATCAATTGGTAATATATATATGAAAGAACACAATCAATTACATACTTTTAACAACTTTAAGATAGAAATACTAGACATATGTCAAAACAAAAAACAACGACTATTATTAGAAAACAACTACATTTATAAACACAACACATTATTCCCTTATGGACTTAACGACGAATTAAACTACACATACAAACCACAAACAGAAGAAATTTCAACCTATGAAATCAGTTGCAAATACAAAAAAAAAATGAATTTAAAACTAAACCTAATAAAACTAGAGGTAAAACTACAAATAAATTAGGTTACATTGAATTTGAAGAATTACTGGACCCAAAACAAATGTACACTAACAACTTCGTCGATAAATTTATTAAAACATTATTTAAACTAAATAATAATAAATTTATCAAACTCATAGAATATATTAAAATTCATAATCTGACTAACAGATTAATAGATATCACACACGACATCTTTAAATACAGAAAAATTAAACAAACTACTAATAACATTAATATTATCATTAAATTTAATAACAATTTATTTAATCATATTAAATTTAATGATATTTTTAATAACCAAATCATCAATAATCTTTTCCCTATAAAAAATTTAAATTTTAAAACAATCTGGAGATACAATAAAAATATAGGTAATTTAGTTTGCAATTATAACCAATTTATTAATAATTTGGCAAATTTTAAAAAAATTAAATGTAATTGCAACAACTATATTGATAAATATAAGTTCTCAGGTCATATATTAACTAGCAACTTTTCTTTTTTAAATCCAGAATATCAAGAAATTTTAAATAAAGGGTATAAATATATACCTCAAATTAAACACAATTATAATAATACAATTAAATCTATATTAAAAGATATAGATATTTTCATAAATAAAACTAGTATAAAATACAGTATTCCAGAATTTACTTTTCTGGAATGGAAACATAATATTATAAAGGAAATTATAAATTATTATAATAATACACTTAAATACACAAAACCCAATTCAGACATTCCTTCTTTTAAAGAAAATATAATTAATTTACAGAAGGACTATATTATCACTCCTATAGATAAATGTCCCAATAATTTATCTTTAATTTGTAAAAATCTATACCACGATATACTAAAAAAGGAAATTGATAATAATCATAAATACACTTTTGCTAGAACTACAGGCACAAAAATCAAAAAAGACATCAAAAATGTTGAAAATTCACTAAAAATTTATAATAACCACAAAAATCCAAACATACCAAAGTTCTATATAATTCCTAAACTACACAAAAAACCTATTTCTTTCAGAACAATCACATCTGGTATAAATTCAGTCATAAAAAATATTGATATACAATTAGCCTCAACACTACAATTTATTATAAATAAATTAACTAATAAATATAATTATAAATTTATCGACTCAAATAAAAAAATCATTAATTATTTAATGAACAATTGGACAAACATTGAAACAGTACACACATTTGACTTTGAGGACCTATATTCTAAAATAAATTTAAGAGATCTAAATAATAAAATAACCAATTTATTTAATGAATTCATTAATGACAAAACTTTCTACATTAAAATTATTCATAACAGATATAAAACATTTAAATTAGATCTTAAAACAGCAAAAACTCTACTGGAAATATTTTTAAATTTTAACTATATAGAATTTAAAAATAAAATATATATTCAATCAGAAGGCGTTCCCATGGGTACTTCTTCTAGTCCGTTATTAGCAAATCTAATATTGTTCTGGTACGAAAGAGAATACTTTCTACAAAATAATATTAATTAGCAAATATTCCGATATGTAGATGACATAATAATATTTAATAATCCACTGTTTAAAAAATTAATACCTGAAATATATCCTAAATACTTGAAACTTAAGAACAATGAAAAAATTTATAGAAACAAAAAAGTTAACTTTTTAGACTTGAATATAGACCTTACAAATAGTGCTGTTAGAGTTTATAATAAAAAGAGTAATTATAATTTCAATATTATAAAATACTGTAATATGAATTCTAATATATCATTAAATTGCTGTAAAGGTATATATTATGGTCAGTTTCTAAGATTTTATAGAATAAATAATATATTAGATAATTTCATAGAAGATGTTAAAAATTTAAACATGGAATTTATTAAAAACAAATTTAGTATCAAACAAGTAAAATATTTCAACAGTATATCAATTATAAAATATTTAAAAATAAATAAATGGAAATATCCATTTATGAAATCAACTTTCTATAATTTCTCTTAATATTAACTAATACAAATTTATAACCTTTAACAGTTAATTAAACTTTGATTAAATAACTGATTAAAAGATTTTTTCACAAGATTTTTAAAGTGTTAAAGTATATAGTTCATTTTTGTTTAATCTCCAATTTCTGGGGAGGAAAATGGAAGTTAAATAAAGGTGAATTTGCACAATTAATAGCTTTATTAAACTCTTATAATTTGCTTTTTAAAGGAATATTAAAAGATGAATAAGTGTTAAATCAGTTATTTTGATATAACTAGCTGTAAAGATTATAAAATTTAGCTTTCTTCCTTTAACTATTTTTCCTTTCTTCTTTAATTTTCTTGTTGTTCAAAAAGATTCTGAATAAATGGTCTAAATTTGAAATGTGGGGGGACATTCCCCTCCCGCGACATGTGTCAGCCAGAAATAGATACTCACAATGGAGGACGCAGCGGCCGAGGTAGGTTTACAGTTTGAATTTGTTAACACTTGTATCTGTTATATATGTTCATTTAAATATTTCACTGAAACAACTTAATATTAACACATAAAATCCGGTTTAAAAGAGATCTATGACATAATAAAGAAGGGGTGAAATGTCGCTGGAATTTTTATCTGAAGATCCCCGTTCCAGCAGATCTCTTTTTCCAATTCATTTCAATTTAAAGTCTTTTGTGTATGTCTGGTCTACCATTAGGGTTTCAAAACATAATATCCAAACTTATAACAAATGTTAATTCATACTATAGATATATTACTAAATACAACTATTTATAATCATATTATAAAATAAAAAAACCTTTAAAAATCTTTAAAAAAAAAAAAAAAAAAGGATAAAATATAAAATCATAAAAAAAAATATATATATATATACTAACAATCTTATCTACCTTCTTTATAAAACTCTTTTTTTTTTTTTCCTTATTATTAGTTTGATTAAAAGTGCATGGTTCTGTCTTTCTCTCTTTTTTCTAACTATTATATATATTCTCTCTTCGATTATTCTATATATAGGATTAGAGTATGTCTGAATGACGTGTAAAAGCCGATGTAATAGACGTTACTTTGTTAATTTTAATTGTTATTAATTATAAATATATAATTAACTTGAGGATGTAGTAGAAGTAAAGGAATTTTTTTTTTCTCTCTCTATCTACAAATTAATAACATTTTACAAATTTTATAATTTGAATTTAAATGATCATAATAGTGAAGATAATCTTAATACAAAAATGGACTATAAAATTAAATAACTATTTATTATTATAATTAATTTAGATTTAGCTTGCTAATCTAATCAAATCTAACTGATATAAGTTATCATTATTATCAGTTTGCTCCTTAAGTTTTAAAATTAGAATCACTGTTATAATTTTGTTATATAGTTTCTACACTATATATATATATATATATATATATTTATGAAAAAAAGCATCTCCTTATCGTGCAACTTGAAAGTTGCTGATGGCTTGCGCCATCTATCGGAATAAATATCAACTATTCTCGTTGATTTTTAATTATTCCAGAATTGGCCAAATACCCATTCTTGATTAATCAAGAAAAGCTAACCACGGACGCGTTTCGGGCTGTTGGCCCTCATCAGCGTGGTGCAAGCTGTACCTCAACGACCAAAAAACTGGTCATTCAGGCATCCTGAAAAATCATTACGGGTAGTTAAGGCCAGAATTGCGTGAGACCGCGACACAATGTGAAAAAATAGTACAAATAGAAAGAATTGTTGCAAATTTCTACGTAGACATTTTTTTTTTAATTTTCTGCAATGTACATTGAATTTCAAAGTTTATAGCAACATGATCCGAATTACTTTATAATCAAACCAATAAAATAATCCCTTGTATCAGTATTCAGTAGAATTAATCATTCCTCCAGGGAAATGTGTCTTTTCAAAACATTTTTATTCTCTAGCTTTCGGACGCGGACGCCTTTCTATACAGGAGAAAACTTGGCATGTTTGAAAAGACACTCTACCTTGGAGGTCTGATTAATTTTACTCAATATATAATCTTTTTTTTTTTTTTTTTTTAAATAGAGCAATTCATAAATAAATCTTTATGATACATTAGCGCACCATCTGTTATCAAAATTCGGAACTATTATAGACGCGAATGATTCTTTATAAAAATAAACAATTTATACTATCCTTACAGAAATGGAAAAATTAATTAGAGGGCCTGGCTCATCAGTGGTGAACCCTCTCAGCGGCTTCGCCAGTTTATTCTACCATCCCGCTGTTATATTGCATTTTTCGAACTTCCTTTTATAGTGATACTGATGCTAGACTCTTTGAATGGGTATTTTAGAAGAACTATGGACATAAGTGACAAAAGTTTCTACCTTTTCGGGTTAACACACAAAAATGGAATAAGCTAGGGCCTAAATTAAATGTACCTTAATACACAGAAAAGCGTACACTCAAGAGTACAACACCAACAACAAAAAGGAAATAAATACGAACTATCGATTTGTAAAATAAAAAAGTACTTAGCTTTATTGTAGAGTTGGTAAGGATCGGACTGGGGTGACACAGGGATGCCAAGAGAACAGCCAGACAGGGAAAACTCCGTAGAAAAACACTTTAAGTGTCTCCACACCAATTCTCCACGCTCTGGGCCCCCTCGCATTCCCTTAGTCCCCTCTTATATACAGACATGGCCACATTCGTCCAATGAGAAGGCGTGAGAGATTGGTTCACTAACAAACGAGGACAACATTCTTCCCACTGAAACTGATCACAAAAAAAAAACTGAAAATGTTTGTCAATATAATTTGACAAAAGGTATCCTTCAAAAAAAAAAAAAAGGGAACTAACCAATCTCCCAAACATTCTTATTGTCCCGTAAGGAAAACCTCCCGCTGTCGGGAGGGAAAAGCTCACGGGAGCCATGTTATAAAAAACAAAAACTAAAGAGAGGAGAAGTAGGCATCCGGGTTGTTCCATAGAGGTGCCTTACATCTTGTTCCTCCCAAAAAGAAATTAACCAAAATATTCTGCGCAAACTACATGAGTTACTATGAGTGATTACCAAACACACACATATATAATATGCTTTAGTAGACAGAGTTTAATGGGGGGACCAATAATCTCTCATCTGGGACCGGCTGGGTATGTTAGGTAGAGACATTGGGTACTGACAGACGCTCACTTGATGAGAAACCGAACGATCCAATTTCATTCAGTTCTCTCAAGTCCAAGAGCTAAAAGCTCTTCTTAACGCCTGTTTATAAACGCTTTCATCCTATCGACATGTACAACTTTCACGTCGTTCATGGTGACCCCTCTTACTCTGAAGTTAACATTGGAGACCCTAGCTTCCACACGGAAAGGCCCATATAAGTTGGAGTAACTTTTATTCTTAGGAACAGATAGCATTACCAGGTCTCCTTTGTCGAAACTTCTGGTGTAAGGTGGCCTAGGATTCATAAGCGTTTTAACAGAATTACCTGACATAAACTGTCTGACAGTTTCCTTTGCCTTCTGCATCACCCTCAACCTCTCAGCCCAGGGAGGCTTTCTGAAACTATTAACAGACCCAGCGCTACACTCACAGTTTATGTTAAACTCAGTAGGTGGCAACTTTACTGCCTCGTTTTCAATGTGCCTCACTGATTTTCCCTCTAAGGAGCTTGAACCCATCGGTCTATGTGCATTGGCAATGCAGCTAAGGTCTACACAATCACGGTCTTCTGGTTTCAAGGAAATCATGTTGCAACGCTCCCGTACGGGAGGCAACGGGATATTCAATCTCCTTATATCGTTGATTCCCAGAATCCCGTCGAAGGCCTTATCTCCGAGTGACATTAACCAGAACCTTATCTCTCCCAGCTCGCTGCCGTTTTCGTTACCAACTTTATAGGTTTTAACACGTGTAAGTGTCTGCTCGTGGCCTGTTACTGATACTATACGTAAAATTTTAAGTGCATCGTCCTAATTCTCCTTCAAGACCTTGCACTTTTCAGAATCAATAATACTGACTTGGCTTCCTGTATCATATAACAGGGGCCACATATTGCCGTTAATATTCACCTTAACTATTGGCAGATTTCCATACGGATCTCCGTCATATGAACGTATGTTCACTATCTCGGCATTGTCAAGAGTATTGCGGTTGGCAAACATAGAAGACTGTCTTGAGCAACAATCACTAACTATATGTCTTAATCTACACTCAGGTGGACTCAGCTTGATTTCGCCCAACAATTTAGTCAGTTTTTCTATCTCACCCCTAAGGTCTTTAATACACTGCTCATTTTCGTGCTGCATCCTGTTTACACTGGCACTAAGCATCTTCATCTCACCCTTAATGCTATTTATTTCTTCAACCCCTTCTACTGAACATACCCCTTTCATAAAGCTGCAACGGTGTTCTACACTATCCTCCGTGGCCATGACACTGACTGCTTTGTCTATATTTAGCCTCACTGCGAACAATAGCCTCTCTATACCTTTCGAGAACATTTTTGTGGAAAATTTCTAAAACTAAACTATCGTCAAATCTGTGCTCTACTTTATCTCTAATGGCCAAGAATCTTTCTTTAAAAACCATAGGACTTTCCCCAACTCTCTGCTTAAGACCTTCTATTAATTTAAGGTATTCCCTAATACCACGCGCTTTCTTAGGGTACAATATGTTCAGTTTACTAACAATACTTTCGAAACTGCTATCGTTACGGATACCCATCTCCTCTAAGCTCAACCTAACTTCAGGGGATAGAGCCTCGAACATGAGCAGTGCTTTGACCTCAGGATCCCATTTGCCTACTCGAGCTTTAAGCTCGACTACACGAATGAAAGATTCGAGATCAACCCCATTAAACACTGACAGGTTAAGCATAGAGTTCACAAACATGATGGAGTACAAATAATAATAATAAACTACTTAAACAAAGAAAAAAAACCGCACGTAAAATTACGGGAATTTACACGTGCAAACTAACACCAGTAATCCGGGCAGGGCTCGCCAATGACAAAAGTTTCTACTTTTGCGGGTTAACACACAAAAATGGAATAAGCTAGGGCCTAAATTAAATGTACCTTAATACACAGAAAAGCGTACACTCAAGATTCAACACCAACAATAAAAAGGAAATAAATACGAACTAGCGATTTGTAAAATAAAATAAAAAAGTACTTAGCTTCTATTGTAGCGTTTTAAGGGATCGGACTCGGGTGACACAGGGATGCCAAGAGAACAGCCAGACAGGGAAAACTCCGTAGAAAAACACTTTAAGCGTCTCCACACCAATTCTCCACGCTCTGGGCCCCCTCGCATTCCCTTAGTCCCCTCTTATATACAGACATGGCCACATTCGTCCAATGAGAAGGCGTGAGAGATTGGTTCACTAACAAACGAGGACAACATTCTTCCCACTAAAACTGATCAGAAAAAAAAACCTGAAAATGTTTGTCAATATAATTTGACATAAGCTTTGAGGACAGCAGAATTACATACATTTATAAATATTTATTTATAAATGTATGTAATTCTGCTGTCTTCAAAGCTCATGTCCATAGTTCATCTAAAATACCCATTCAAAGAGTCTAGCATCAGAATCACTATAAAAGGAAGTTCGAATATGTTATATTGGTAAAATAAATGATATTTTGATCCAATATATGCCTTTTTAATCAATTTTGATTCAATTTTTTGTAGGAATTCGTGAGTTCTATTATGCTTGAATTTCGGCATGTACCCTGTATGCTTTTTTAAATTGTGGACAAATAATCTATGTTCATTGACAATGGAGTGTGGAGTTTAAAACCATCAGAATTGGCTATTAGATCGTACAAAATCAATCCTCACAGAGGAAAATAGGAAACTGGACAGAGTTTTTTAGTAGTTCTGTAATAACAGATGTATCTGATTGATTGAGTTTGGATTGATATAAAAAAATTTCACAATAATTATACATTCTTATATTCTTAATTCCTACACTCTTACATTCTACATTCTTAATAATTATATTCTTTATATTTCAATAGAAATGGTTGTACACACAGAAGCTGTTTTTGAAATTTATAAATGTATTATCTTTTTAATGTTTTGATGCAAACTAATTGTCGCCGTATATATATTTGTTCGTTTTTTGCTTATCCCTAGTTCACGTGGTACAGGCCATGATAATCATGGTGGGTAGAAGTTGACGACTACTTTTTTTTACTGTAAGTGCACCACATGTCTACACATGTGAAAAGCAGTTCGACTTTGCACTTACAAATATGCCTGTTTGGTTACTTGCATTCGCTGGTGAGGTTGGACTTTTTCAAGAATCGGGTGCCATTGGAGTATTTATATTGTCGCAAAGTATTTATTATTTTATTAGCAGAGTATTGTTTTTCATGTTTATATTTTGCTATACTCTGTACACTTCCCTCTTTTGTTTATCATTTGTTTACCATTCATAGTTTGTTTTTGCCTAAAATTAATTGTTGTCTCATCCCGAAGTTGGTCTTCCCTAATTTTCCACGTGGCAATATTTGTTCTTCTATACTTGAATGAACAATCTGTGAATTCAAACTGAACGTTATTCAAAATGTAAGGTTCTTGTATGGAAAGGAGATCCAGGGGATAATCTGAAATTGCGCTCCTCAACTCAGTCATTGCTACATCACTTCTCCTTGTATTAAGTATTTAAAGCTGTTAGTGTTGGTCATTTTCGTACAGGGTAGCTGAGAAGAATGGTCCTATTTATTTATAAACTTAAGAACAGCATTTAAAGCGCGTGGGCGCGTGAATTCGTGGTGTTTCGAAGGCTAATGTTAATAAACTGTGTGCCTAGAAAGCAAAGCTTCCAACATCTTTTATTTTTAATAATGCCTACTTCACTCTACGCGCTGCGGTTCAGCGAATAGAAGAATGTAAATTTCTGGAAAGTCTATTCTTCTGTTGATGCTATTGTTCTGTCTCGATATGATGGATTCTATGATGGTTCTGTTGTTTATTGGGGATGTTGGAGTAATGGGTCTTTGGTTCTTTTAGGAAGAAGGAATGGCTTGTTTCTCTTAAATGATTATTTCTCTTATATTCTCTTGGTTATGTGTCGATATTTCGTTTATGTTCTAATATTCTTATATTTAAATGTCTGTCAGTTTCGCCATCATTTCTGGATTTATATTCGTTGCATTCTATGGAGTATATGGGGTTCTTAAGATTGTTTTTATTGTTGTTCTTTGTTATGGGGTTATTTAGTAATGAACTTATATTGGGCAAGTTGCTAAAAAAGGTTTTAATTCCGAATTTGTTCATATGACGGGTTATTGATGTGAATACTGGTGAGTAGGGAACACTGTAAATAGATTTGTAAATTGGGGAAGCCGGATTTTAGATGGGCTGTAGAAATGTCTTAAAATAAATAATATGAGATATTGATGCAATTTTTAGATTTCTTAAAATATTCTGAGTCTTTTTTGTTTTGAAGGTTTGAAGTGAGCAATGTCTGAGCAATGGACAGAACCCGTTGCAGTCGATGTAGGTGCCAATTGGCAAACATAAACTTATCAGTTATGTGGGCAGAATTATTTATTTGTTAAGTGAACTGATCCCCGACGTCATTGGACAAATGTGGCCATGTTTGTACATAAATAGAATTTAAACAGAATGCGAGGACTCGGCCAGAGGATTTATTGTGTAGAGACGCTTAGAGCGTTCTCTGTGTGCTTGGTCCGTGTCTGGTGATCTCTTCGCATACTTGTGTAACCCCGGTCCGCTCTTTATCAGCGCTGCAATACAAGATAAGTACTGGTTTTGTTATAGCCAATTGTATTTTATTTATGTCCTTTATTTTCGTTTTTGTTGTTTTTGAATGTACTTGTTTCTGTGTGTCTTAAGTTACTTTCATTTTAAGCTCTAGTACTTTTTTACTTTTGTGTGTAACCCGTAAAAGTAAACTTTTGTCATAGGCGCTGTAATTTTTGAGAGGATGTGGTTTGGAAGGATGAAGGCGTAGACACCGGTCAACTCTGGTTGTCCTGAAGATGGGCAGGACGACTCTGGGGGGTTCCCAAGGGGCAGGTGGCTCGCCGATGTTCCTAGCGGTGACATTTGCTACACTTTACGCCATAAGTGATGTAGGCGGATGGAGATTATCCTTCGGAGAAGATCACCAGCTTGGCAGGTAGCTGGTGAAATTCCCATCCTTCATTCAGAAGAACGAAGGATTCTCTGTTGCCGGTGGTCCAGATGTAACCGCCACTGGACACAGCTTCGTGTGTCAGGTAGACAATCCTGTAGTAGGGTCGCAGCGCCGCGACGACGTCTTCGTCATTAATAGCAATTTGGAGGTTCCCCACAACAATATTTCCCGCAATGAGTTTCAAAACGCTAGCTTTCAAGCGATAATTGCTCTTCAACGGGCTTAATAAAAAACATGAAAATTGGAATGTAATTTAACAATGTTATGGAATATGTCTATTTACATTTTTCGGACAACCAGAACCTATTGAATCTATTGATTTCTTCTAAGATATCTGTATTGTGATGGTACCATCTCACATATGTCTTGTAATATATAGTCGATGTTTTTTTATTAAACCCGTTGGAGAGCGATTATCCCTTGAAAGCTTGAATTTTAAAATAAAAAGAAACTCATTGTGAGAAAATATGTTTGTATTTTTAAACATTTTTTCACAATTTTATCATGAATATAGAATATTTTCTGCTCTTTGCCTATATGGGAAGGCTTTCAGGAAGATGGTTCCGATGGTGAAGCCCGCCTCAACCAGATGCACGAGGGGTTCAGAAGTTCTCGGTGAGAGCCAGACGTCAGGAGCCGGCTCAGCTGAGAGAGAAAATTTGTATATTCATGTCTATAGTAGTATCAAATTATATTGACAAACATTTGCATTTTATCTTATCTCAGTTTTTAGTGGAAGAATGTTGTTTGTTAGTGAACCAATCTCTCCCGCCTTCTCATTGAACGAATGTGGCCATGTTTGTATATATAAGGGGGCTATGGTATTGCAAGAAGGAGTGTGGTGGATATTTGTGTGTAGACGCTTAAAGTGTTCTCTGTGTGCTTTATCCGTGTCTGGTGATCTCCTCGCATACCTGTGTAACCCCGGTTCGATCCCTACCAACGCTACAATAAAATAAAATTACTGTTTTGTTTTTATATAGCGAATCGTGAGGTTTTTTTTTTTTTTTTGCTCCTTTTTATTTTTGCTGTTGTACTCTTGAGTGTACGCTTTTCTGTGTGTTAGTTACTATCAATTTAGCAATTTGAAGCTTTTTTTGTGTGTTATCCCGTTATAGTAACATTTGTCAGTGGGACTGAATATTAAAATGTTATTTTCAGGCTTAATGAGGAATTTATTTTAAGAAATCAGTAATCTTGAAAAATAAATATAGCATTAGGTTTACATACTTCAATGTCTCGTTACTTTTATATCAGAAGCTCGGGTATTTATGAATTTTATTAGGGATGAGTCCCAAAATAATAAAATAATTAATTACAAAAATATATAAAGAAAAATTAAATAGGTATCAAGTAAAAATTGTGTATATTTGACCGGGAGCGTTAATAGAATAGGAAAAGTTGATACAAGTGTGCCTCCATGGTCCTATTGTAGTTTTGTTTTGTTTGGTGTCAGAGGTGTTTGTGCCACATCAAGCCTGTGTGTCCCCACCGACTATAAAAATAGCCGGGACAAGGTCATTTGCCACACGTCAGCCGATCCAATACAATTTGACGGTTATCGAATTATGCAAAAGACCAACAAAGTGAGCGGCCGTAATCGTGGAAAGTAGTTGGCCTGAGGCGGCAGCCAATAGGAACAGGTGTAGGCGGGGTGAGATGCAAGCCACGCCTACATTCGAGGCCAGCGGCACTTCGATGGCAAGTCAGGCGGGCGACGGTACCGCATCGCCAGCGGCGGACTCTTCGTCCGATAGCGGTGGCCCGCGACTGGGCGCCCATCGCCTCTCTGCCTTCACCCCCGTAGCCCCACCCGCGGTATCTCTGGCCGATTACCTGGGTGCCCGTATGCTAGCGGCCGCTAAGCTCGCCGACAAATCCTCCACGGACACTCATCCTGCCTTTCCATCGTCAGCGGGGCCGGTGTTCCGACCTCTCTTCCCGCCAGTCTTTCCTGGGGACGGTTTGCTAGCCTACCGCGGCCTTGGTGAACTGCCGCTTGCTCCGACTGGCCTCCCAGCCTTCTGTAAGTACCTAGTATAGCCACCCTAGTTGACACTCTCCAACACCTACACTTCCTTCTAGTACTCTTGACCTTATTTAATACTCTAGCTATAATGTGAATAAACATAACCTCCCGTGAGAGGCCATCCAAATATTGATGTAGTGAAACCTCCCATGAGAGACCACCTATCTCCCTGACCGACCACATTTGTAAGATAAAAAATGATGTGCCCTAATCTAATCCAAGCTCCAATATGAGGCCATCCCATGTTGTTGAGGTATTGTAGCGTACCTCATTGGATTCTGTGCCACATGTAATCTGAGCATTTCAAATAGGTCATCTAGGGAGATGTGGTCATTCTTCAGATTGCTCATGGAAAGTTTTGCTATGGTGTCCCAGAGTATATGTACTAGCTTCACTCTGATTCCAACGTGGTCTGAAATTAAAAACCTGCTCCAAACATCTTCTATGGACAACACAGCAGCTGGCTACTGGACATATGAAACTTGTGCTAAATTCCCTCGACATCTGTGAACGGCTGTTCAGCCAATGGACTGGACCCCGTGACTTAGGTAGGGATCGGACCGGGGTTACACAGGTATGCGCCGAGATTGCCAGACAGGGATATAGCACGCAGAGAACACTTTAAGCGTCCCCACACGATATTCCGCCACACTGGCCTCGACTCATACCATAGCCCACTTTATATACAAACATGGCCACATTCGTCCAATGAGAATGCGGGAGAGATTTGTTCACAAACAAACGAAAACATAAATTCTTTCCACTAAAACCTGAGATAAGATATGATAAGATTGCAAATATTTGTCAATATAATTTGACACCCGAACTCAATAAAGAAAATGAAGAATGTACCCGAACAGACGGGTAAAATCTTGATCAAACAACTAAACATTACTGTTGTTTACAACTTGGAGAATTAACAACAACAATTTCAAGAATCAGAACAGGACATTTTAAAGGAATGAAGATAAATCCAGACATGACTAGATCCTACAGGAACTGCAATAACTGTCACAACACCCAACTCACTCCGGACCATATATACCCGGCCATCCTTGCAGCCCTCTATATGGCAGACATCAATCCAGAAGAGGACATCCATACGGATAAGGCAACTCGTTTGGCCGGTATTGTGATCAGGGTGCACGGACTAATCTGATCTGCTCCATGGACAAGACACCACCTCAGTTGGCCGGTATTGTGATCAGGGTGCATGGACCGATCTGTTCTGCTCCATGGACAAGACACCACCACCTCTCTGGTTTATCGAGCAACGTCTTGTATGGTCTTTAAGGTACAGCCTGAACGACAGCCTCGACATGGCTATATGGTTGGTTGGTTTCTTATTCAATTAGAAAAATATATTTGTCAATATTAAGGAATTGAAATAAATCAACGTTAATTTTATTTTGATGAATGGAAAAACCCATCATCAGTTACATGATCAGGAGATGCTTTTTCAAACTGAATATAAAAATGATAAAGCACAATTTGGATTATAGATTATAGCTACAAGAAAATAAGGTTCAATAAATTAATAGTGTGGGGCATTGTTACCACCATAATTTTATTATTTTGTCTGATGATGGTGACAACGTTGTTACCGAAACGTCACACACTATTAATTCAGAATATAATCCTTTGTTAGCAATTTTAGATAATAAAGTAAATATCTAAGGATGAGTATCTTTTATTAAACGTTTTTCGAGCTTTCGGGATAACGCCCTTCTACAGGAAAATTGATACAAAATGAAACGTAACTATGCTATGACAATCGTAAAGATAGAGGCTGCCTGGCCGAAATTCATAGTTCTTCAAAATAAAGATACTTCGGCCAGTAAATATATATATATATATTATTTACTGGAATGAAGATAAACTGCAATAACTATCACAACACCCAACTCACTCCGGACCATATATACCCGGCCATCCTTGCAGCCCTCTATATGGCAGACATCAATCCAGAAGAGGACATCCATACGGACAAGACACCTCAGTTGGCTGATATTGTGATC
>CP092868.1:100830625-100859509 GCA_030710605.1 Cordylochernes scorpioides
TGTTATATTTTATCCAATACAAGATGGCGACCAGAAAGAAGTAGAACAAAGATGACAATATAAAGCAGCAGATTGCTGTAATGTACCAATTACAAAATGGCGACCTCCAGGCAAGGGGTAAACCGAACCTTCCATCTAACCCTCTCGCCTATTGGAAATCAATGGAACTCCGGCTCTTGGCTAATTCACTTTGAACCGCCGTGATCATCCGAACGACTCGAACATGCAAGACCTACTGAACCTCGGAGATTTGCCTGAAATTAGCATTTGTTTAAGACGAAAGAATCTGTTAGAACGACATCAAAATATTCAGCGCGCACTCTTTGTAAGTAAACTTATTCCAATAATCATATTTGATAAAACACTTCAACCAGTTAAAGTTTTATTTTCTCAAAATTTCAACAAAATTATTTTGTCTTCGTCAGGAGAAATAAAAATATAGCATTTGACAAGGCGTTAAATCAGAATTTTAACGCCTTGCTGAATGCTTTTGGTATCCATATATTTCTATAGGTTCTTTACAGAAACTTCATTCACTACAACATAATATTCTTATCTCAGTGGTACATGGGACCATATCATAGAATGTTCACATCTCCTTTCACATATACACCTTTCATATAAGACTATCTCAAATATAAATAAATAAGTAAACTGAAAAAACATAATTTACCAAGGTAATATTTACAATTATTAATGGCGGAAAAAAAGCTATTATTATGAATCATTTGTATCAATCCATTCATAATGCTAATTAAAGAGAAAAAATAAATTCTAACTGGCCGAAGTATCTATTTTTTTTACAGAAATATGAATGCCGACCTCTATCTATAATATAATCTTTAATTGAGCTGATTTATCTTGATTAAACCAATTCTCGATCCACACAACACAAAACAAACAACACACATATGTTTGTGGATTTTATGTGTATATACGTATGTATATTGCCACGTGGAAAATTAGGGAAGACAAAAACTTCAGGAGGAAACAAAATTTATTTCAGGGAAGGACAAACTAAGAAAGGTAAACAAAAGATAAGCCACGAGGGAAATTTACAGAGTCGCAAGATATAAAAATAAAAATGACCACTCTGTTGAATAAAAAATAATAAAATTAAGAAATACTATGTTACATAAATTAAATTAATACATACTATGTTACATAGCTTCTTCCCTATGGGAGCTGTGACCCACAGCTAGCAATTATTGTAGATACTGACGTGAATTTGACGTGCTTCTGCCAAGGATTCCATCGAAGTCTTGGAACTTTGTCCCTAGTACCTTTGCGTCCATTTTCTTGCGGCGTGAAGAGCGGCTTTGTCGTCGTATCGTCTATAGGGACATCGTCATCTTCGAGGGAAGTCTTGACTTTAGCACGGCGGTGGAATCCTGATGTCAGTCTCCGAAAATGTAGATCACAGCACCCATGGCTTCAAGGTCTTCTCGGCGATCTTCAGTGTGTCTTCCCTAACTTACCCAGCATCTCCACCAAAATGCCACGTGGAAAATTAGGGAAGACAAAAACTTCAGGAGGAAACAAAATTTATTTCAGGGAAGGACAAACTAAGAAAGGTAAACAAAAGATAAGCCACGAGGGAAATTTACAGAGTCGCAAGATATAAAAATAAAAATGACCACTCTGTTGAATAAAAAATAATAAAATTAAGAAATACTATGTTACATAAATAAAATTAAGAAATACTATGTTACATAAATAAAATTAAGAAATACTATGTTACATAAATAAAATTAAGAAATACTATGTTACATAAATAAAATTAAGAAATACTATGTTACATAAATAAAATTAAGAAATACTATGTTACATAAATAAAATTAAGAAATACTATGTTACATAAATGAAATTAAGAAATACTATGTTACATAAATAAAATTAAGAAATACTATGTTACATAAATAAAATTAAGAAATACTATGTTACATAAATAAAATTAAGAAATACTATGTTACATAAATAAAATTAAGAAATACTATGTTACAATATATATATGTGTGTGTGTGAAAAAAAAAAGATCAGGTTAGCGCGGTCAGGATATGCCTATTTATATATATATAATATACGTATTAGGAGTGAAAAAAAAAGGAAAATAAGAGTCAAGTAAAATATAATAAATTAAGAATTACAGATTTTGAATATAACATCGAGTCGGAACAGCAACAGTATGAAAGGATCCTTTCATACTTCATCCCTAAGGATAGGAATAGTCGTTATTTCTCCTTAAAATAATTAAAATTACGATTTTCCGTTCTGTAAAAAATAAACATTTGCGGTAAAACTTGTTAAACGTTGTACTATAATCATAACCGCATTATATTGTATTTATCATTATATATATAATATTTAAAAAAATACTTTCTTATCTGAATCGTTTCTAATTTTGGAAACTATTTTTTTATGTATTAATGAAAGCTAATCATTTAAACATTATTATATAAGTATAAATCTTAATGGGGGTCGTTGGAAGGATTGTTTAAACCGTTGGTTTTTGACCGCTAAGACCCAGGTTGCGATTCTCACAATCGGCACTTTTTTCTGATAAAAAAAAAATACTCCAGTGGCCCCCGATTCTTGCAAAAGTCCAACACCACCAGCGAATGTAAGTAACAAAACGGGTCTCTGGAACATTTGTAAGTGCAAAGTCGAACTGCTTTTCTCATGTGTAGACATGTGATGCACTTACAGTAAAAGCAGTCGCCTACCTCTACCCACCATTATTATCATGGCCTGTATCACGTGTACTAGGGATAATAATAATAAAAAAAAAAACAGAAGACGATCATCCATCAACCTTGAGTCGAGGCAAGGAAGCTTAAAATATGTTAGGTGAATTGATCATAAAAAAATTGATAGAATTTTTAGAATGAGAGAAATTACAGCTTTGAATATTTGTAGAACATATTGTAGAGATCCTAGATTCCATTACAATACCATTGGAGAAACTACTGAAGTAAAGATGTGAAGACCATTGGTCCAGGCCGAGCTTAGAGACAATTTAAAATAGGCCGAGGCACGCCACCTCCGAAACCCAAGATTTCAAAAATTGAATTGTCTACTTAATGGGAGAGAAACTATTTGGCAAGTTGTGTAATTGTGTTGTTATTGGATTGGGTCGCGAATAATTAAGTTTTGTCATTGCGTGCGTGTGGAAGGAAGGGAGGTTTGTACAACCTCATTGACATCACAAAAATAATCACCGCATTGTTACAACTTCCATTGACATCACAGAATTTATCACTGCCCTGTTACAACTTCCATTGACCTCACAGCAACCACCTCCGCATTTTTACAATCTCCATTGACATCAGAGAAATAACCTCAGAGTTAGTATAACTTCAGGGAAGATTTTATAGCCGTGTGGACTATCCAGAAGGCGTGACGACTAATACTAAACTCAAATAAGTATTGATAGCACATTGTATTCAAGCTAAAAGTTCGTTTGGTTCTATTCCGTAAACATTTCCCCCTAAAATTCTTATATAATTTTTAACCGCTTTCGATTCAATTCATATCCCAATAGTTATATGATTATAAAAAGAAAGCTACATAAGATATTTAGAAAAATAAATCATTTTTATTTAAGCCAAATATTCTATAGCATTATAACTTTTTGTAAAGAACTAAATAACAAATTATGAAAAATACTTTTCGACTGATCGTTGGCACTATTCATCCTCGTAAGGTATACTGAAAATTTGATTAGTTTATCTTTCTTATATAATTCGATTAAATTCCACTATAAAGTCAGAAATGGCTTACTTTAAGTTATTGCGAACCAATAACGTTCTTCAAAAGTAATTACTAACGCCTTATCCAGGCTTCCCAGCAATGCTAGTAGTACTGCCATGAAAGCCATATATCAATTAGATGGAATAGTTACCAGTCGATTAATCGACCACTCTAGTTGGAATGGGGTTGTATTGATCTCCATAAAAATTGTAATTTATTCGCCGTAGACGAATATTTGCTAGCATACGCCATTGTTAAAGATGCCTTGCCTATATAGGTGAGACTGAATTTGTATATGTTCGAATTTCTTTGATAAAGAAAAGATTGTAGTAATTCATATTATGGTTTATTAGCATTCTTGAATGAAGCTCTTGGTTTTCACCTCAATACGTGTGTAGCTATACATTAGCTCACAAGATATTTCATAATGATAATTTATTGTAACAAGGTACTGCCTTCGAGGATAAGATTCTTGCTTTATTTAAACTATTTCTCAAGCTTTCAGGTATCACAATTATACAACGTTGTATACTCCTGTAGAAGGGTTTATAATGCCTGAATTCTTGAGATGTCGTTTAAATAAAGCAAGAAAATTATTCTCGGAGGCAATGTGTTGTTCACAATTTATATTTCAGAGGATTCTATCTTTCGATTTATAATTTATGGAAGGGAAACCTGGTTGGCTTGATTTATGTTCCTAGAACTATAATTCTAGGAACATAAATAAAGGATAATTATCCTTGTTCTACGCAATCCTCTGGACAACTGTGAGGTAATAGGATTTTGAGATGTATTGAACGGCTGGTCCTTCTCGTTTCCTTACGCCGCAGGTAGGGGCAAGTCAGTTGAGGTTAGCTACACGAGGTGTCCAAGAAATTTTAGTTGTATGCAGATAGCTGTAGCGATCTGGTGGATTAATTTAGCAAACCCGCCGGGGTATTTCACCACCGAGGAGCTGATTTTACTCAAAACTTCTTAATGTCAGTTCACTAAATCTACAAATAGTTCTCTTCGATATTTAAAGAAATAGCTCTGAGTAATTAAATACTCCACACTTTAGGCGGATATTGGAAGTATTGCGGCTTTCAAATAAGATTATTTCGATTCTTATGAGATCATACCAAATATAGAGCGTAATTATATTTACTAGCCCCTAGTTATTTTCAAATCATCATTGAATTTTTACAAGAGTTAACATATAACCCTGTATGAAAAGTGAAAGTTGTATAAGCTTATGATTTTGCTTTGTTTTAAAATTGAATCGATGTTGGTTCCATATGCTTGAATTGAATATTACGCTTCAGTTCTATATATTTTATTGCTTAAAAAGGAACACAACAAAACAAAAAAGAAACTACAATTGCAAATGATTTGATAAGTAAAAAAAAAACAATATTTTTAAATGATGATGATAAAAATTGAATATGTCTGCCAGAAAAATTCTTCTATGAATTAAAAAATAATAATAATTACAAACTTAACATATGAACTTCAAACAAACCCATTTAAGATATTTTAACACAGCGATAATGCTACAAGGTTATCCAAATAGTTCGTAAACACTTGCAAAAAATCACCAATATTGTTTGCCATAATATTATTCGCCGTTATGTATAATGTCTTTGTATTATGTATAAAGTAATTGTATTATGTAATATTATGTATTCGCCATAATAATATTATTCACCTAATAATAAGAAAAACAAGAGCTTTTGGGAAAAACTTATAATTTGAACTAGTTTAATGGCATTCCATGTTCTTCCTCTTCCCTCTTTATATTGACGTATGACCTCATAGTCTATATCACGCAATAAATACACTCATTACTTACCCATCTGGAACCATTGGAGAAGAACTGCATTCTACAATGGATCCCTGCCCATGTTGGAATCGGGGGTAATGAGATGGCAGATGAATTGGCAAAGGAAGCCAGAAAGCTGAGCCAAAGGAAAGAACAAATGTCAGTATTTGACGCTGATACTTTGCCAAAATACAAGATAATTAAGCAAAAAATAAGAAAAGATCAAATATGTGAAATAAACTCTGAGAGAAAACTGACAAAAACTATAACAAGACTTATAACAAAACACTATAAAGGAATGACAATACATCCAGATGGCACAAGAACCTATAGGACATGCAACAACTGTCCTGGTGTGGAACTAACACCTATTCACATATTCTCATGCCCAACAATGGCCGCAGCCTTGCAGAAAATTGACATAGACCCAGAGCAGCAGCTTTAAACACCCAAGATAGTGGACATTTCTGCTGCTGTGATAGAGATGCATGGAGACATCTGAGGCTCTTCATTGGACACGACAACAACAACCTAATAGTCTAGCAATTTCACCAGTTGGCTCAGTGCCGGTCGGAATCCTCTTGTCAACTCCATCTTGGTAGAAATACTGGTGAGAATATAGTCACTGTTGTAGTAATAATAAATATTATTTTCCAAGTCCTTCTCCATCTTATAGACATACCACACCTTCATGTGGGTGGAGTATTGTAACTTACTTTGCTCGCTAAATCAAAGTTTCCATACTATGTTGAAAGAGGGGTTCGTGGCATTAGCTGCCACATTAGAACATTCCATGAAAATCATAGAAAACTACTGTATGAGAAGTAGTTCTTCTATTATTATCATATTGAGATCATAAAAGTTATCAAATATATAATATGTGAATTGTATAAATTACATTGTGTTAGCATTTACTACTTTGTCCTGTAAGTCCATTCTGACTATTACCAAATATCTTATTGTTCTTTGATATTTGATTTTCAACAATCTAATAAACTAATTTATTAATAATTATAAAATTACAATCTGTAAATTCACTTGGGATGCGCTAAACAATTGCATCCGATGCACTGATTAGAAGTGAATTATATAAATCTTCCCATTTGTCTGATTGCTCCGTTACATTTATCGACTATGTCAATACCCTATCAATATTTTTCAATACCAATGGGAAATTCATTCATTTGTATTCCACCATAATTACATTTTATTGGAATGGGAAGTTCATCCAATCAGCAAAAATTATCGGTTAATTCTAATGCAAACGATATTAGCACAATGATAATTGTACAGATGATGGAAGAAACTCTGCCAAACGAAAGCGGAAAAAAAAATAAAAAAGCTCGATAGCAGAAGAACTCTAATTCACTGGGGTTGTTACAAATTTCTGTTTGGCGTGCAAGGAGTCAGCGATTATTTTGGAATTGGCAATTTTGGTGGATTCACGCAGAGCGGCGGTGGCGGCCAAAGCTATTTCTAATAAAGCAATTGTAGGCTTAGGAGATAGTGGCCAATAGTTAGCCATGTAGTTCTATATTGAATATTAATTTCAATACTGCTGAGCCGCCTATTTAAAATTCCGTTAATGACAATTGCCTATCCAACCTTGAAGTAAGCATTTGTTAATTACAATTGATGATAATATTGATTGGCTAGCTACTCTTTACTCAGACGGATATAAGGGGCATTTCTTCAGATTTCCTAGTTCTCCTGATATGCAAATATATTCCGTTAATCCGGTCATATCATGTCGAACCATCAAAAATATCCAATTAAGGATAAATCCATAGTTGATCATTTGTTATTTAACATGCAACACACTGGGACCTATCGCAAATTCAATCCAATTTCCTAAAAGACAAAACATTTAAAATTTATAGTATATTTAGTGATGCTTATATATATACTGGGGGGGGGGGGGTAATATAATTTCAATTATATAATATAAATATATACATAAAAATAATGTAGAAAAAAGATAAATGTAATGAGTAAGATAAGTTTATATTATTATTATTTTTGAGGTAAATATTATGAAAGTATCAATAAATATTTGAATTGTTTAACAGCAAGATTTAACAACGGAACATTTAAATCGGCTTTGACACGTCATGAGCTTGTCCAAAAAACAACTGGGTAACGAACCAAATATTATTTCAATCAAATAGAAAAATAATCTAAAAAGTGAACTTTTTAAACATATATATGTTTATATAGGCTGTCCATTTATTTACACCTGCTTATTGGTTCATTACTATCACGTGACCTTAATTAGCCAATCAGCTAATGAGATCATTAGTTAATCAGCTTGCATTGTTTTTTTAGTTCATTGGTTGTGCACTGAACAACGAAGTTCTAAATTAAATATAAGATCACAAGTTCGACTCTAGGAATGTATATTTTTAATTGAATATCGCTATTATTTTAATTATAGTTCTTCGGGTTTATACATGGCGTCTTAGGAATCAGCGTGCAGTCAATATTTACCAGAACATATTTCTACACCATCCAATAAATTATTTATAAATTTAATTGTCATGTATCGATAGAATTTGTAATAAATAAATTTACTGGCGATGTGTGTGTTTCTTTTCAATAATATTATCAAATATTATCTATACAGACCAAACATATATCATTGCAGTAAGGTCTGTAGAGATAATATTTGATGATATTATTGAAAAGAAATACATTGCCAGTAAATGTATTTGTGACAAATAAATAAATAAATAAATTAGTTGATGTAGCTATATATTTTCCAAACCAACTTCCAATCAACAAATTATCTTAAAAAGAACATATTTCATTGAATAAAGCTGTCAGAAAATGCTAGATATGTATTCCAGAGAAGAATGATTCTCTACCATATTGCTCAAGACTTTCTGTAGGTTGCTGTAGGTAATAAAAGAAAACAAACATGTGGTTCCAATAAAAGGTTTAACTACACATTGACTTTTTGGTGGCCCTGTAGAAAAGAAGTCGGTGGACGAGTGGGTAGAACCCTCGATTCCAGACAGCCATGAACCGGGATCGAATCCCGTATTGGAAACTTTGTTTTAAAATGTGAATATCCTTCATATATTATTCTTTGTTGTAAATATCACAAGCTAGGTTTCTATTTTTGAACGGTACCTAGTAAAGTTATTTTGGAAACAGGAGGTCCTGTATCTCATTATGAAATATGTCAAAAAAGGACTTCTTTTTATTGAATAGAACTTCATATACCCCGAAATCGAGGTGCCCATTCATAATAATATCTATACAGAGCTCGTAAATCTGCCAATAAACTGCAATGTCATCTTCAGTAAATTTAGGAAAAGCCAAGATGCATGCCAATGCCATCAGAGACCAGAATCTGCCGAAAAACTTCATAAATAACAATTCACTTGTCTTTATCCACACCTTCTTGGGCAGAGCCTCAATAAATGCATTGTTTATGCATTAAAAAAGAACTATGTGAATTTTTCATGTGAATATTATCGTTCCATAGAATAACTTATAGGAATGTACAGTTTACATAGTTATGCACTGTTTCACATGTTTCAAAAGCTAAAAAAGTCATAATCCTATCTTGGATCCAATCTAAGTTGAAGCAAGGCTGTAGTTACTTACTTTACACGAATACATTTCAGATACTTATTTGTTAAAACTTTTCAAAAAGAGATATTTATCTCAAAATATACTTTAAATAAAGAAATTTTGGGAATGCCAAAGTATTTACTCAATGCATCAGTCTTTTAAATATATTTTTAATTAAATATTTTAAAATGCTGTTAAAATGTATGTTATATAAAAAGATAAGATTTATGTTGATTTTTGATTATCTCGAATATTAACTATGTCAATGCAGTCGTGGTTAAAATCTTGAAACTACAATAATAAAAATAATGAATATTAAAAATAATGGAAAGCTTATTTACATAATGTACAAAAGGTTTGAGCCGGCCGTTTATATTATATTAGTCAACAGGATATTTACCTATTTATTGGTTCAAAATCACGCAGAAATCTCGTTTTTTTAAATAATATATATAAATTTGAATATTTAAACTACATAGTAAGGAATAGAAAACATGCCATTTTAGAGTTCACTATATAACGTGGGCCTATCTAAATCTAGATACTTGACTTAGAAAGCAGAGAGAGATAGCAAGAATTAAAAAAAAAAAAGAATTTCCAACATTATAATAAAAAGCTGGGCAAAGTCAAAATGAAATAAGAAAAATAACTTTGACTTTCTATTTTAAAACCATTTAATTTTAGTCACAGCCTGTCGCACATAATGTCAATGAACAAGCCAGGCCACTTCATTCTAAGCTGGTGGCCATTTAAAAGTTGCGCGCTGGGGGAGGATTTTTATTTACAAACCTTGTAATTTATTATTTGGAAGTTTGGTACTAATTCTGTGGCCTGCGGCTGAGTTAATGGGGCTCACGCAGCAGGCTGAATGGAGAGTACGGGCATTGATCTACGAGCAATTACACCCTCCATTTTTATTTAGAATCAATTGTTTACTTCAAGATGGGGAGAGTCTATGGATTTTATAGTTTGATTTAGATCGACTCGATCAAACCTCGCCTTCCTCCAAATAAATAATTACATCTCTTCCCCTCTCTCTTTATGGTGGTGGAAAGAGTTTGAATAATTTGCCATTTCATTTATTGGATTTTCATCTCTTGCCGAAGAAATTCTCATTTTTAAGATCCTTTTCAAATCTTTTTGACACATGCGAATAGATTGCCAATGGTTTGTTGTAATTATATTTTATCATTTCTTGAATTGTGTTGAGTTCGCGCGATGAGTTATTTTAGGAGTTTTCGTGAAAAGGAGGCGAGAAAGGTGTTTCGTGTGAAAGGCAAAGCTTTAAGTACAATGTCTTCTTTCGATGGATTATTAGCAAGTGAAGTTGAAGATTATTCCCCAGAATAATCGATACATTCAATATGTCAATTGATTAAAACTCTTGGACATAAATTAAATAATCAAAAAGGTTTCTGGAGATGAGTATTTTTGTATACATAGATGTATGTATATAGATTTTGTAATCGTTTGGCATCAGGCGACGTTTTAATTCGTCTATTTATGTTCTCCTGTAGAAGGGCAGAGATACCCGAAAGCTTGAGACTACGTTAATAAAATCAAAAGAAACTCATCTCCAGAAACCTTTCTAATTATTAAACATTCAATATACAGTTAAACCTGTCTATAGCGCCCCCTCTTGGGACTCACCAAAATAGGGTGCTATAGACAGCTCACTTTTAATGTAAATCGCATCGTACTACGTATTTAAAATCGGACGCTATAGAGAGGAAGGCGCTATTTAGAGGGGGCGCTATAGACAGGTTTAACTGAATATCGATTTTGAACAGGTTAGATTGGCGTAGTCTCCACTTTCAGCCAAATAGAACCTGGAGTCAAGCCATCGTCAAGAGCCAACCTTTCATCACACCTTCCATGGTGGTCTAAAGTCAACTTCTCAGTGAGGACGATTAGGTAAAAAAGGCCGTAAATCCTGAAAGTGTAACTCCGAGGTTATGACAAACGTTAACTTTTACGGGCTAACACACAAAGTACAATTTACTAGGGCCTTAAAGTAAAAGTTAACGCACAGAAAAGCGAACAATCAAAAGTACAACAACAACAAAACGTAAATAAAAACTTCCCATTTGTTATATATGTAAAAAACAGTACTTATTTAGAGTTGATAGAGGGCGGACCGGGGTTACACAGGTATACCAGGAGACCACCAAACACGGACACAGAAAACACTAAAAGCATCTCCACACCACTCCTCCTGGAAGAGGAAGGTGGGTGGTGGGGAAGCCTTCCTTGCTGAAGAAATGTGTACATATACACAACTATATATATATTCCCCTACACTTTATATATCCTTTATTTACTATTTTATTATATATTTTTCCACCTTTGTAAAAATTGATTAGAAGAATCAATAAAATTGTTTAAATTGTCCTCCTGGAAGAGTCCCCGCATACCTATGGTCCCCCACAAACATGGCCACATTTGTTAAATGACGTGGGAGCTCGGTTCACTTAACAACATTCTTCCCTCCAAACACTGAGAAGTTTAAAACTGCTTATGTTTGTCAAAAAAAAAATTGACAAGCCAACTTCTCAGTGAGAACGATTAGGTAAAAAGGCCGTGGTATCCTGAAAGTGTAACTCTGAGGTGAAACAAGGTAATGTTCGGATCAACGCAGCTACCTATTGCCTCTATCGCTGCAAGGAAGGGCCTAACTCATCAGTGGTAAATCCTTCCAGCGATACTTCGCCATCTCATAACTGCTGTGATATTCCATCGGATATTTAGAGGAATTTTCGGCGAAGTTTTTTAAATAAATTATAAAGATACGAGTTGTATGTTTTAGGGAATAATATAAATCATATGCAGTTAAACCTGTCTATAGCGCCCCCTCTTGGGACTCACCAAAATAGGGTGCTATAGAGAGGTCACTTTTAATGTACATGGCATCGTACTACGTATTTAAAATCGGGCGCTGTAGACAGATTTAACTGTATTTATATATGAAAATACTGGTTTGAGCATATATACTCTGAAAATCATTCACAATTAGTTCTGTTGGGAATCGATTAAATAGTTTTCACATCACAGTAAAAAGGGATGTAAGAAGATATAACAAATTATGAATATTCTAACGGTTTTTCACTATATCACACACACTTGATGGCAGTAATGCACGAGACGTCGTGCCCCAGGAATATATTTTTAAAAGGATATTACCAGATTTTCATATTTGATATTCCTGTAGAAGGGTCGTTATACCCGTAAACTCGATGTGTTGGTAATAAAAGTTATCCTTGGAGACTTGTTGTTGATATTCTGATATTACCAGTACTTCCGCGATTTTTCAATAATGTTAATATTAGTGTTAATTTGCTTTTCTTTTGTTGCTGATTCGATTTAAGGAAATAGGAATAAATCCTTAGTGCTATACCCGATTAGGGCAGGGTTTCAATTTCGTTCTCTTTTTTTTTTTTGCTACAAAATCCATAATCAAATGATCCTTTTGTAATCCGGCATGGTCACGTTGTAGAACCCTATTACCATTTTCCCATTTTTTACCTTTATATTCTGAATTGCATCGTTTAAAAGTCTCAGAATGTCCAAATAAACAAACGTGTTATCTTTTGTGTCTTCTGGAAGATAGGCTTGATATATATTGACCTTATTGTCCAAAAAGGTAACCAGCATTACCATGTCTTTGGATTTGAGCATTCTTGGTATTTTTTAAGTCTAGGCGCACCCAGACCGTACCATTCGACGGATTGACTCGAGTCGAATCAGCACTAAAAGAGAAGCAATTTAACACAAGGATTGACATTATTGAAAAATCGCGGAAGCACTAGTAATATATTTTTAAAATGTATTCCTTATGCGCATTCTCGAGAAATAAAGCCAATGTATGTGTGATACAGTAAAAACCATTAAAATAGCCATAAATTTCTATGTATTCACTCCGGGAACTTATTATATACACGTTTTAAATTGCCTTGTCAAAACCTTGTCATCCCTATTTTTACTATGTGACTTTGACACTAGTTTGTTTCTTATGTCCATATTGGGTCTGGTAAAATATCTGATCAACTCCAGCAGTTTAAAATCTTGATAATTTGTCATGGATTGTCTAAATATAACCAGTACATTGGGGTAATGAACACATCGACTGTGATTTTCTTGACATTCAATTCCAGATTCTTTCATAGTTATTCAAATTAAAAATACTTCGGCCAGTAATAGACAATAAAAAAGATTTACCTGCCGAAGTATCTTTAATTTGAAGAACTATGATTGCCGGCCAGGCAGCCTCTATCTTTACTAAGGTCCTTCATGCCATTTCTAACATATTATCACAAATGTCACAAATAGTTTGAACTATCGTGAAGCAAAATTATGTGTATTTCCTGCTTTGAAAGTATAGACATTAAATTATGGACATTAAAATAAATTTTATATATCGCTACAAGGTTATTAAAAAATCACCGGTGCTCCGGGGCTGGGCAGCTTTGATCGACGTGTCCTTCCTATCCTTGCTGCTCCTTCAGGAGGCATGTGGACATCACAATGAGGCTGCTTTGAAAGTATTTTTAACACATTCGCGCAAAAAAATTATTGGAAATATAAATATTAGTAGATATGATGACAGTGCGAAAAACGTCCTTCATCTTCTTCTTTCTTATCTCCACACTGGGTGAAGTAGAATGCGTCTGCTTTTGTCATTAAGACTGAGGGCACTACTGAGTGGCAGGCCACTGACTTAGCTCCAAAAGAAATGGCCACCTCTGACGTCCTTCATAATGATATATGACTCGAAAATATTAAAATAAAATTTTATGCAATAATGAAATCCTGAAATTTGCATTACTGATATTGGCAATTATTTTCGTCCCAACCTAATGTATACTACCTTTGGACAATAAGATCAATAGCTATCAAACCTATCCTCCAGAAAGCACAAAAGGAAACACATTTGTTTATTTGGACATTCATTTAAACGATGCAATTCAGAAATAAAGGCAAAAAAGAGAAAATAGTAATAGGGTTCTACACCGTAACCATGCCGGCTTACAAACGGAGCATTTAATTATGGATTTTGTGATCAAAAAAAGAATGAAATTGAAAACCTACCCCAAACACCCTATTCACCGATGAGCCAAGCCCTCTCATTCAATAACTTATATCCTTACAGTAAGATCTGTAGAGATAATATATATTTGACTATATTATTGAAAAGAAACACATTGTCAGTAAATTTATTTTTGTTACAAATTTTATCGATAGATGGCAATTGAATTTATAAATATACTATTTTTCTCATCTACAATATATATTGAGAATCATCTGTTTTAAAACTGTGTGTGTATAAAAATATAAGAATACAACTAGACTGTTTTTGTTTTCTTTGAAAGGCGACAACAGATTATATAATTAAAAGGATAGCGGGATATGTTAATTACGTTCAAGCCATAAGTTCATCATATGCAAATATGATTTTAAAAGAAAATTAATATCAAACACAATTGTTTAAAGTAATTTCCATATAAGTTAGACTACTCGCATACGCTACAGGACGCAATCAGGGTCAGCCCTAAATAATGGAACACGGGTGTAGCCTGAACACAGGTGTATAGAAATGTATTGTAAATAAAGTACAAGAATCCAACCATCACTAGAGATTGTTGCAATGACGTGAGAAATATATTACAGAATGCAATCAGAGTTAACCCTAAATAATGAAACAAGGAAATCCAATCAAGGCGGCTGGACAAACGCCGTTTTGTTTGTTTAATTAGTTTTAGTTAATGCACATCCCCTTCATCTCATTGGTCGACGGAACTCGAGGTAATCTGGCATTGAGCCCCCCTCGTCTGGCTATTAACAGGGAGATTATATCCTCTATTGTCTGGGGACTTATTGTCCTTTATTTGATCTCTTAATTCACCAGATTTGATTTGCCCATTTACAGTAGCGTGACAACTTCTCAAATTGTCTTTATATATATCATCTAAGAATTCTAGAAATTATCTTTTGGTATCAAATTCAGCTAATCTCTTTTCCAGAATATAGTGAAGAGTTTTCAACAATATACTTATTTTAATGATATTTAAAATATATAAACGTAATTTTATTTTATACATCTTCACGGAATAGATGGAATTTTGAAATAGAAAATTGAAGATATTAATAGAAAATGGCTCTCTCTTTTAGAATATATGAATACATAGAAATGAAATTAACACAGTTTTCATAGAATATTCAGAAATATTTCTCTAAAATAAAGTAATACATAATATTTAACTTTTCAGCCAGAATGTTAAATGAGATTTAGATATAATCCCTGCTTCATAATCTTACGTTTGAAAATGAATTCAACGTCTTTTTGCATATATGAATGTATTTAATTTTTAATGAATATTCCTTAATTATTAATCCTCTTTGTGTATGTTGCTAATAAGAAATAAATTATTAAAGGTATCAAATACTCCAACTTCCCATAAATAAACAGCTTGACAATTATAAAAAATATCGAGTTAAACTGTATACGAGGTATTTTTAATTAATAATTTAGAAAAAAAAGTTGATTTTATTATTTCGATATGTTTGTTTTTTAATATCCACAAATACACTTTCTTCTTAATTTCAAAATTTTAAATGATAAAGTAATATTTAACACAGTGTTCAAATAAATATTTACAAATATTCTATGAAAAAAAAACGAAATTATTTATAATTTAAAAGAAAGAGTTGAATATTTTAGTAAAGATGTTCATTACAATTAAAATTAGATTTAAAAAAAAATATTATAAAATATATTTGCAAATAATTTATTTAAAATATTCAAACAAGTAAAAAATAGAACTTTTTTTACAGATGAAAACAATGAAACAAGATAATTTAAAACGATACAAACGTATTTTCTCAATTTTAATTGAGCCTACAAGGAATGTTTACTAGTACTGAAAGGGTAATGAAGTTACGCACAAACTAAACTATTTGTTAATGAACTCATTTTAAGGGAAATATGCAAATTTAAAATATTAATAGGAAGGTTTAAAGAAAGCAGACGATAATGGCATTTGATTAATAACTTTCTATGCCCCCCCCCTCTTGAGGGGTATTTAATTTTAATTGAAAATATATTGAAATGTTTAGGCTATTTACTATGCATATTTATCTTTAATCTAAATATCTTTTTCAATCTAATAATTTTTATATGCATGTAATTTTCATTTGGCTATGGTTGTAATAATAGCATGTTTATTCCCTATTACCTTAATCTTTAAAAATATAATTAACCGTTTTTTCACATTATTGTAGCGAGATCATTAGTATTAAAAACTACTTTTTTAATAATGAAAATTTAGATAATATCTTTTTTAGAGTTAATTATCTACTTTTGAGCTAATCACTCATTTATATAAGTATTCTAAAAATTATTACTAAATTTTCAAATGTTTATTAATGTTTGATAATATTAGGCTGATATGCAAAATTGTAATGGCAGATTTCTTTTGGCGATATTTAAAGGCTAATATTCGCATATTCTATTATTTGATATCTATATATTATATTTTTCATATATAAAGCTTATTGAATATATTGTGCTCTCTCATATTTAATGATATTACTTTATTCTGTAAAGATAGAGGCTGCCTGGCCGGCATTCATATTTCTTGAAAATAAAGATACTTCGGCCAGTAAATCTTTTTATTACCTCGACGTTTCGACAAAAAGATACACACGAAGAGTTCAACGTCTATAGCTGTTCGCAATCGTAGTCAAAAGGTATAAAAGATGAAAGTGTCCTACGAATTGAATGAAAATCATAAACCTCGCCGTTTTGAAGTGTCATTAGTACAACAAGAACGACCGAACGAATTATCTACGTCGATAAAAAAAAAAAAAACAGACATGACTAGATCCTACAGGAACTGTAATAACTGTTACAACACCCAACTCACTCCGGACCATATATACCCGGCCATCCTTGCAGCCCTCTATATGTCAGACATCAATCCAGAAGAGGACATCCATGCAGACAAAACACCTCAGAGTTCCAGTATTGTGATGAGGGTGCATGTCCCATTCTGATCTGCTCCATGGACAAGACACCACCACCTCAGTTGGCCGGTATTGTGATGAGGGTGCATGGACCGATCTGCTCCATGGACAAGACACCACCACCATCTACGTCGACGTTCAGGTAGACGTATCTACGAAATATACAGAAGTGCATCAGAAGAAGGTGACTGGTGTTCTATGATTGGTCTGATCCATTATTACTCCTTGAATCCAGGCATCACAGCGGAATCTACATCGGAATAGACATCTGTGACCAATGATGAGTAGAGCTAATGTAGACATATATATGACCACAGAGCCAATGCAGATATCGGCAGGCAGAAGACCCAGCAACAAGAACCGTAGTTAACGTGATGGATCAGCCAGCAAGCCTATAATTTCTTGGACGGCCGACTGACCAATCACCGGAGCTCTTCATTTTGATAATTATATGTAACTTTCTATGTAATGATACACTGATGATGTCTATTTTTGTCAACTATATATTCACCCAACCATATGTTTAGCAGAATACCTCAATATTGGATAAGTGTGTTGTTGGTGAAATCTCTTGAAGATGCTATGATTATTGCTACAAGATTCGTTCTTCACTTCCATGCTGAAGTTAAACAATTTATTTAAACATGAAATAGTAGACAATGCAATTTATAATTCTCTATTTGACTATCATTGACAAAAGATTTGCTGTTGGTAGAACATTAAAAAAAACAATGAAGGAAAAGCTGATGAAAACGGACTTCTGTTATCAGAGTTCATTAAGAAAAGAAATCAAGAACTATTGTTGAAAAATAATGTACTCTTTTAGCATAAAACCAAAGAAGAGAAAAATGGAGGAACCATTGTCAACAATGGGCGTGCTGTTTTTTCAAAAGCCTTCAATTTTCATATTTATTTCTCTTTTTTTATTTCATTTTTTTAAATTTTAGAATTTATTATTATCATTTATTATTTTTGACCAATCACACAAAGTTGTTTCCAAGTGATCTACAATAATTTGCAAGTTAAGTTTATTGTGCAATATATTGAATAAAGAGGGAGCAATCTCTCGACGTATTTTGAGATTTTTTTCTCTTTCACATATCCTGGTACGCCATTTTTTATATAAACTTTATTTTTTGTTTGCGGAATATATTAGCGCTCAAAATTTCATTTATATTAATCTAAATTGTGTGTGTTCCTAATAAAATATAATTGAAACATATTACACATATTGTGTGAAAAAATAATTAAAAATATAAAAACGTTCAGGTGTTGATATTAAAAATAAAAAAGACATATCTTGACCGTGCTCACTTGAGCATTTCTAGATGGCAGAACGCCATCTAGTGGAACAATAATAAACTAAACGTTTATTTAACTTGTTCCGTGATATTTGGCCAACCCAATTTCTTGATATTTGGTCTTAGAGGTACAGTCTGAACCACGCTGACGAGGGCCAACAGCTCGAAACACGTTCGTGGTTGACTTTTCTTGATTTATCAAGAAATTGGGTTGGCCAAATATCACGGAACAAGTTTAAAAAACGTTCAGTTTTTTTTTGTTCCACTAGATGGCTCTCTGCCATCTAGAAATGCTCACGGTCAGGATATACATTTTTTTATTTTTAATAACATTTATTGAGAATATCACTCTGCATATAAATTTTCGAAGCTATTGCCACGTAGAAAATTAGGAAAGACAAACTCCAGGATGACACAGCAATTTATTTAAGACAAGAACAAACTATGAAGGATAAACAAAAGATAAGCAATGAGGGGAGTTTACAGAGTAACAATATATAAACATAAAAAATGATACTCCGTTAATAAATACTTCGCTACAATATATTTATAAAAATCAGTAGGTTGATGACAAATTCACTCAATATATTTACGCTTACCCCATAAAAGACGCTTTTTTTCTATCTTCACTCTTCCAAAAGCGTGTTTTCCTTTTATAATATTTAAAGCTCCAACATATATAAATTATAAGAAATCTAAACTATATTTTTGACGCGTTATTTTTAAAATAGAATTTCTACTGATCTTTGTGTAATGATAAAATAATGGGAGGGCCTGGCTTATCCGTGATAAACGCTCTCAGAGGTTTCGCTAATTTATTCTACCATATCGCTGTAATATTACATTGGTTTGTTTTTATTGCGCAGCACGGGTAGTAGAAATTATTTTATAATTAATCATGTGCCTCAATGTTATTTATACTTAATTTAAACATATTGTTAGCGAAGTATTTATTATTTTACACTAGTATTAACAGAGTATCATTTTTTGATGTTTATATTTTACTACTCTGTAAACTTCCCTCATTCCTTATCTTTTGTTTATCATTCATAGTTTGTTCTTGCCTTAAATAAATTGCTGTGTCATCCTGAAGTTTGTCTTCCCTAATTTTCCACGTGGAAATATATTGCTTAATATTTTGTACCATACAGCAAAACGTTGGAAGATGTGAAATAGTTTTCAATGAACTTTTTGAATCTATTTTAATTATGATTTTAGTATGTATATATATATATATATATATATATATATATATATATATATATATATATATATATATGAAAAAACAATAGAAAAAAAAATAAAATAAAAATAAAAGATAAGTGGGTCAGGTGTTGATATTAAAAATAAAGAAGGCATCTCCTGACCACAAGCACATGTGCTTTTTAGATGGCAGAGCGCCATCTAGTGGAGTAAAATAAACTAAACGTTTATTTAGCTTACTCCGAGATATTTGGCCAACCCAATTTCTTGATAAATCAAGAAAAGCCATCCACGAACGCGTTTCGCGCTGTTGGCGCTCGTTTATATATATATAAACATCCATCACTCATCTCATAGATTTCTTCGAGGGCCTTTTCTATTGCCAACATTTTTGCCTGCTAAAAACTGCAATTTTCCCCCAATTTATATTCAAGAGTTTAGCTACTTTACCATTTCTGAAAATGCCAATACCTGCTCTGACATCGTTTGCCATCCTTGATCCATCAGTATAACATTCATAACTAATTTGTCCTGTTTTTCCTCTGTTAATATCACTGGAGGAAATTCTGTATATCGATGAGTGCTTTCTTCCATTTCTATTAGTTTTATCAATGGATTACAGACAGTCCTGCCCAGAAGTCCTCCTCTACATGGCAGGAGGGCGGGAGAAGCAGCACAAGTAAGGGACTGCCCTGTTGTACGGTGTCGTGAGCCTCGAGCCGCTACGGTAACCGTGAAGGCCTACAGGGAAATGTGGCTGACTAACGGGATAATGGCAAGTGCACCACATGTCTACACATGTGAAAAGCAGAAATGTAATAAAACAAAACAATTCCGAAATATAAAGAAAAAATAATTTTTAAAACCGAACGCTGATGGAAAGGAAATAGAAAAAAAATCAGATCTGTAAAGAAAGATAACCATGAATAAATATGACTGTTAAGAAACAATATAGTGAAAGAGCAGAAGTAACAAGAAAAAGAAGAACAGTAATAAAACAAAACGATGTAAAACCAGAACAGTGAAAAAACTAGGGTATGCATAAGATTGAAGAAGAAAATATTTATAAAAACAGAAGATTGAATAGAAAAAGAATAGTGCCAAAGATCATTTGTAGGTTGGAAGTAGATTCAGAGGAAAACACAGCTGCCACCTCAACCTATAGTTTAACTCCTGATGTTTCAGTAACTTCCTGTCATTCTCTTCAGGGGAATGTTTACTTTGAATCCTGGTTCTCTGAGGAGAGTGAAGGAAGTCACTGAAACTTCGAGGGTCACATAAATCATTGGATTCAAATTACAAGAGAAGGAATAATTGGTTTATGTGGCTATATTCTTTCTGAAGAAGAATTGTATTTACACATAAAATATGAGTAAAATGAGAAAAATAATAAAAAATGAGAAAAATATGAGTATGAAATAATAACTCTGCCAAAATTAGAACTATGAAATTAAAAACAGTGAAAAACAGAGCTAAAAAAACATCAAGAAACACAACAATTAAAAATCTTAACAATGAAGAGAAATAGAATAATGAAATACAGATCAGTGAAGGAGCAGAACTATAGAAAAATAACAGAAAGGAATCAGAACCCCATATAGAATCATAACACTGAAGGAAAAAAAAGGTGAGAAGGAACAGAAATATAGATCAGTTGAAGAACACAACAATACAATTCGGAACAGAAATAAGAAAAACAGTTTAAAACAATGTGTTGTATACCTTCTTATAACTGTTGATCAAATAATTAGATATCAGAAGATCGAAGAACGTTGAAACAGCAGACGTGAAGCCACTTCTATCCACAAGAAATCTCCTAGCTCAGAGGTCGGCAAACTGCGGTGGCTCGCGAGTCACATGCGGTTCTTTGGATGTAAATCTCTTTATATATTTAATACGCAAATATTATTTATGCGAGAATATACTATTTATTTATATAAAAGGGCGTACCCCCCTGGATCTGTAAAGAAGAAAAATCTCAAAATATTTCGAGAGATTGCTCCCTCTTTATCAATTTATTGCACAGCGAATTTAATTTACAAATTCTTGTAGATCACATGAAAACAAATTTGTCATTAGTCAAAAATAATTATTGTGTGTGTGTGTGTGTGATAATAATAAATTTAAAAATTTAAAAATAATAATAATAATAAAATAAAAATATTATGAAATTTAAAGGCTTTTGTGAAATTAGTAATGCATTATTTTATATAATGTTTTTGAAACAAAATGTAAGAAAATAAAAATAAGAAACAAATGAAGTTGACTGCGATTATTAGAAAAAAAAAAGTTAAAAGAGACACATAAGGTTCGGGGATTTCTTCATATCTATTTACACTAGCCTTCATTGATGCTATGGCCTCCAGGAACTTCCTCTGGTGTGAGTTATCCCTGTAAATAGTGGAAGTATTTTCCCAATCTGGCTGATGTCCCGGCTTATACTATTTATTGTTGGAAATAAAAATATTTTGTGGCTCTTTAAAACTTTGATATTTTGTAAATTGTAATTTTTGACTGTTCCGACTCAAAAGATTGCCGACCCCTGTTCTAGCTCTTGATGCGAGCCTTTACTTCTGTAACATTATTTTCTTCCTTCAAGTAAACGCCTCACCAAGAAAGTCACAAACTGATTACTTTCATTTTCCAAGCATACTTAATCAAAATATAATCACCTCTATATATATATGTTAATTATAAATCTATGCATCTTTCATTCTGTTTAAATATTCAAAATCATGTATATTACTCCTTCAAATCAATAAAATGCAATGTTAAAATGTTGTTTTAGATGTTTCAACTATATATAAGCTTGTTACCGAACTTTAAACAATTTTAAAAAAGCATAACAAGACTCAGAACGAAACACTATAAAGGAATGACAATACATACAGATGGCACAAGAACCAACAGGACATACAACAACTGTCCTGGTGTGGAACTAACACCTACCCACATATTCTCATGCCCAGCAATGGCCGCAGCTTTGCAGAAAATTGACATGGACCCAGAGCAGCAGCTCTACACACCCAAGATAGAGGGCATTGCAACTGTGTGATAGAGATGTATGGAGGCATCTGAGGCTCTTCATTGGATACGACAACAACAACAACCGAAATTGAAAAAAAAAAAACAATGGTCACTGTAATATTGGTTGGATCCACCAGGGGTCGGCAAACTGCGGCTCACGAGCCACATGCGGCTCTTTGGATGTGAAGCTGAGGCTCTTTATACAGTTCCATACGTAAATATTATTTATGTGAGTACTATTTATTGTTGGCAAGAAAAATTGTGTATGGAACGCTTCACGATTTTGCGTGTCATCCTTGCGCAGGGGCCATGCTAATCTTCTCTGTATCGTTCCAATTTTAGTATATGTACCACCGAACAAGCGTGTAGCTCTTTAGAAACTTTGAAATTTAATAAATTGTCTTTTTTGACTTTTCCGACTCAAAAGTTTTCCGACCCCTGACCTATGCTATAAATACACCACAACTAGGTTTGGTTAAGATCGAATACATTACAAGTCAATTTAAGACCGAGCCCCGAAATCATAAAATCCTTGCCTCAATTACTATATGGATATATGTCCGATTTTATCATCTTAATTATTATTATCAGCCCGCTCGGATTTAATGGAGGCTGATTCACCGTCTCTTCCTGCCAGCCTTTGATATAGTGAATGACGTTTCATGGGCACATATAACTTATACGAAATTAATATGGAAAAAATCTGATTTCAAGTTTATATTAATACAAATAGGAAATAATTTATAATACAATATAATACGGCTTATGATTGTAAAATGACATTTTAAAATTATACCGCATGTGTTTCTTTTCAACGAAAAATCCAAATTTATTTTAAGGAGAAATAATGATTATTTATAACCTTAAGGATGAGGTATGAAAGGATGAATTGTGAAGAGTAATGATAAACGGAAAAATAAAAGTGTCCAAGGATGGGAATCGAACCCACAGTGTTCCGCTTACCGGGCAGATGCCATGTCCACTAGGCTACCCTGGAAATATCTTTATTTACGAGGCTGCTAACCAAAATGAATGATTTTTGATCCCCGAAGAGCGTATAATACAAATAGCTATGAAAGTTCAAAAACTAACATTTTTTGGACTTTAATACGATGCTTAAAATCTAGTTCTTCTGCTAGCATTATTTGGGACTTGGTAAATCTTTACTTTTGGTCTAAAATATGGTAGGTTTTAAATCTAGAATGGCCTATACATTGAATGTATGCAAATATAGTACGGATATGATAATTATGGTGGATAGAATGCAACACATCAAATATACTCTCTCACTTAGGAAGAAACTTTATATTCAGAAGATAGAATCCACTCAAATATAAATTGTAACAACAGACTGAGGATATGTTACTTGTTTTATTTGAACTATCTCTCAAGCTTTCAGGTATCACAAACCTTTCTACAGGAGAAACCTCAGAGGCAGTGTGTTGTTACAAACTAATATTTGCCAACTTACACCAAACTGACGAACACGAAGATGTTAAAATGCCATTATATATTGAAGAGGAGCTAACTCGAAAGATTCCATGTCACTAAATGGAAATATTTGCATCCCTTATGATGGCACAACATCTAGCGGACCAGATACCAACTGCCGCTATGGATTTCCCTAGAGAGGAAGCCACTTTCTTGCCTCGGCATCAGTGGATTCACCACATTTTGTAGCTCAATCCTGATTCCCAATCAGTATTACGGATTCTAGTTAGGTCTTAGAAGTTAACCTATTTCAGGTTTATGTAATTGATTTAGCTTTTATCAATTTTTTTTTTAGCTTTTAGTTTTATCTGTTTAACCGATTTGATATTTATAATATTGTAGCGTAGAAATCAAGTCTTTGTATATCTGAAGGTGTGAAAGTATTTATTGATGACGTCACGGCGACTAGTCGACAAGTATCAAAAAAACTATCTACAGCTAGAGAATATCGAGCAAGCAAGCTAGGTAACTAAATGATGAGAGAGAGATTTTACAAATATTAATTAATAAAAATCTGTTTCACATATTTCATTGAATAATTAAATTAAATTGTATAATAAATATTTCTTCGCCACAATAGATTTGTTTATATAAAAAAAAGAGGCGTACCTGGATCTGTTAAAGAAAAAAAAAAACGATTTTCTCAGAATATTTGGAGAGATTGCTCACTCTTTTTGCTCCCATGTGATCTACAAGAATTTGTAAATTAAGTTTACTGTGCAATAAATTGATAAAAAGGGAGCAATCTCTCGAAATATTTTGAGGAATTTTTTTTTCACAGATCCAGGTTTTATATAAACTTATTTAATTGATCGCCTTTTGACTCAAATTATAGCAGATTGTTTTGAACGTTTTTATAAATTTAACCATATCATAGTTATCAACTGATGGTCAGTTTCTCGAATTAAATTATCCAAGTTGTGATTTAACTTATTTTTAACATCACCCCATCTTTTATGAAACAATTTTAGAGTGCATTTAACATGTCAAATTATATTGACAAACATAAGCAGTTTTAAGCTTCTCAGTGTTTGAAGGGAAGAATGTTGTTTGTTGAGTGAACCGATCTCCCACGTCATTGGACAAATGTGGCCATGTTTGTGGGGACCAAAGGTATGTATTTCCCAGGAGTGAGTTGTGTGGAGACGTCGTTCTCTGTGTCTGGTGGTATCCTGGCATACCTGTGTAACCCGCTCCCTATTAACACTGCAATAAAAGATAAGTACTGTTTTTATATACAACAAATTGTGAGTTTTTATTTACGTCTTTTTAGTCATTGCTATACTTTTGAGTGTACGCTTTTCTGTGTGTTAAGTTACTTTAATTTAGGCCTCCCCCCTTTTTTCTTTTGCGTGTAAACCGTCCAAAGTAACTTTTGTCAAACTGACCTTTTGTCATTCTCTTGAATTTAACCAATTATAAGGTGATTCGACCCATCTTGATCATCTCCCTGTCTCTTATATAAAAGTTTTGAATGCATTTGACCGTTTCTGGAATTTACACAAGTTTAGGTTGATTTAATCCCTTTTGCCCATCGTCTTCTTATACAACAGTTTTCTGGTTTAACCATTTCTTAGTCATTTTTCTCAATTTAAAACGATTTCAGGTTTATTTTATCAGTGTAACCAATTGTGAGCATTTTTCTAATAACTGAATTTATATTTTTAATATAAAGAACTGTTTTATATATTGGGGAAAATCTTAATAAAGACACCGACACATTAGGTTTGAAGAAGTTTTTTAACCGAATTTGACATTTTAAACAAATTTTAGTCATTTTATTGACCGTCTCTATTTACAAGGTTGTCCCAAAAGTTCGTAATCACTTACAAAAATATTGAAATATCAATATTATTCGCCGTTATGTATAATGTCTTTGTATTATGTATAAAGTAATTGTATTATGTATTATTATGTATTCGCCGTAATAATATTATTCGCCAATTAATAAGAAAAATACGAACTTTTGGGACAACCTTGTAGAATCCGTTCTTTAGCAGTTCAGAACTGACTCCAAATCTGGGCTGCATATTCGATACAAAATCGAGTCATCAATTTGTTGATTGTTGGAATCCACAAGATTCTAATTTATTCTATCGTTATCAACCACAGCGCTCTAATTGTTATCTCTTTTTGTTGTAGCAAAACTATTTTTATTTAAGTTTACCCATTGTTGAAAATTCGAAACTATTATAGACGCGTATGATTCTTTTAAAAATTAAACAATATCTACTGCCCTCCCATTAATTTTTCCATTGCAGTAAGGGCAGTAGATATTGTTACTGATGAGCCAGGCCCGCCCATTAATTTTTCCATTGCAGTAAGGGCAGTAGATATTGTTTAATTTTTAAAAGAATTATACGCGTCTATAATAGTTTCGAATTTTCATAACAGATGGCGCGCTAATGCATCATAATTTAACAATTTTGTTCATTGTATTTTAATGCTCTTTTAACTTCCCTCATTGCTTCTTTGATATTTTAGAAATGTGAAATGTAGAAATGAAACTCCGCCTTTGCCGGTCCCGAGCCCAGATGAAAAAGGAGGAGGGGGAGCAGTAACAAGCTCGGTAAAAAAACCTGGGCTCAGCTGGCCCGGCTGATAGTATCCTGTAAAGGCTTCTAATCCAGGGATACAAGATAAGCAGTGTTTGTACTCCATGTTAGGAGCGGCTGCACATGGCGTCTGTTCTTCATGTCAGAGGCGGCTATTTATTTTGGAGCTAAGTTGGCCTGCCACTGAGTAATGCTCCCAGTTTTAATGACAAAGGCAGACACATTCTACTTCACCCAGTGTGGAGATAAGAAAGAAGAAGAGAAGAAGAAATGTTAATCTGTTTGGCATCCAATAAATTTCCATGTCATTCTGATGTTTGTTTCTTCTAATTTCCTATGATACAATATGTCTACCCATTAAAATTCAATTAACTAACATAACCCCCTTCTTCATACAAACCTCTCATTTCAATTGATTTTAAAAATCTTCTAGACATAAATTAAATAATTAAAAAGATTTCTGGAGATGAGTTTCTTTCCATTTTATTAACGTAGGCATCTCTGCCCTTCTACAGGGGAACATAGTAAACGAATAAAACGCTGCTTAATTTAAGTCTCTCGTTTAACAGCAAGCTTTAAAAATAATGAATACTTTATACATGCACAGAGTATACTTCGGTAAATATATTCTCTCTCTATTTTTCCTTATATAATCTTATATGAACGATTAATAAATCTGTTTCTCTCTCTCCGCTAAAGTAGCTTCAATCTCAATCTCTCTCCGGAACGAGAAAGGAATCCTTAGTTAAGGTTAATTCCTATTGTCTAATTCCTTAGTCTTGTACATAGTGGGGTGCCATTGTCTTATATTTAAATGATGCCTAAGTGTTTTTTGGGGAATTATATGCGAAATAGAAACGCTCGATGTAACTATTTATATATATATTTCTACTGTCCTCTCTCTCCGCTGGCAATCTTCCACCAAGCTCTGCAGCGGTGGCATGTACAATGTCATTGTCATATTGTTTATATCTATTCTTGGTTTTTATCATCATTTTATTATTGTTAATTTCTCTTAATTAGTGCGGAATGCGCACTTTCCTGTATTGATGTCAATAAAAATATGTTAATTGTCAAATTGTCTCTCCCTCTCTCTACACAGGTTCTTTCTGAGCCTTGAGATGAGGGGAGAACGTGACTTACTGTCTGGACTCTTTGTCTCTCGTTGTCTCCAGGACTTTACATAACTGTGTATAGTTTACTCTTTTATTTTATCTCTCTTTTTATAATTATTTTATAATACCACCATTGACTTGTGTATGATGTCAATAAAATATTTTTTAAATCTAAAAAAAAATCTCTCTCTCTCTTTTCGACCAGCTGAACGAGGTATCTTTCCTGAGCCCCCTATATAAGGGACCGTTTTGCAAGGAACGGATCATGTTCGCGACCATTTACCGCGAAGAAAGTATCTCCTCGGGGAACTCTCGCCTGAATACAAGATAATTCTCTCTGAATTCCTCAACATTGTCATTGAGCATGTTGAAGACAAGAAATCCAGAATTGGCAAGTGCTTGTCTGAACTTAAAGCGGCTTGTAGCTCCTGATAGGATCCAGACGTCCCTTCGGCTTCGTCTGGTGTAAATATTTTTCTTTATTTTATTCTAATTTGAAAATTTCTTTTTTTCTGTTGACTAGGTGTTCAATAAACTTGTTTTAATTGTCTCTCTTTGAGTTTGAATATCAATGTCCTGAAAGAGGTCTTCAACCAATCAATCTACTGTTGAAATTGATGCGATATAGGAAAGTCTCCACAGCAGAAACCGTTGTCCCAGTCTAGTCAGGTTTGATGATCATCAGCAAATATCCAGAGCTGGAAATTAGGGTCGAAATCATGATATTCTATGGCAGGTGAGATAGACAGTCGGTCAAGGTAAGCCTAAGTCTTTCACAACTTTTTTAATAGTTAGCTACGAGGTAATAAGACCTAATTAAATTGGCCTCCGTAAAATTCAACAGTTTAAACAGACATATTCCGGAAACTTACCAAAATATTATACAAACCCTAGTTCACTATCTGCTCCTAATTTACCTATGTTAAATACCAAATTTAACCAAATACCAAAATCTTTAAATTAAAGATACCTAGGCCAGTAAATATTGAATTTAAGTGGTGGTGTCTTGTCCATGGAGCAGATCAGATAGGTCCATGCACCCT
>CP092868.1:100859609-100916982 GCA_030710605.1 Cordylochernes scorpioides
AATATAATACAATTTTTGCCAACACACACGTTTTGTCTGTGGTTCATGTGTTACCACTGTATTGCTATGGCATTTATATTATTTATGTACTTTCAGTATGAAGGAAATTGCACTCGGGGGAATTCTCGGGCGAAGCCGGGTCATTCGTCTAGTATAATATAAAATCAAATATATTTCATCTTTTAATGCATGTATGTTGTGTGTTAGTGTTTTTATCAAAATATATTTAATCCAAGCGAATATTTATAAATTACAAATATAACAACACCCACAACCATTACCATGGTAGTCCTGCTTCATTATTTAATGTTTTCAAATTCCATAAGCATTGCTGAAAAGGTTGTTTGAATGATTTTCTTCAATAAAATTTCTCCATTCGATTTTTTTGCTCTTTTTATAATATTTTATATTTATTTTCTTTTGCTGACTTAAATATTTTTGCCAGTTACTCCATTCCGATAGCATAAACTTCTAAAATATTGGAAAACTATTTTTCTAGCTTTCTCCATTCCACTACCTTGTATTAGATTTTTGTTTGATATTGTTACGCCGTACCCAAACGCTGTTCGTGTTCTTTGTTTAATCAGAATGCCACAAAGACACACGTGTGAGTTCGAAGGGATGCAGCAAAAGTTAGTTCTTTATTATACGTGGCACTAAACAGAAGGAGTACAATAAGTGGGACTTGCCTTCAACTTCCCCGTCAGAAATATCCTTGGCGTCGTGGACGTCCTCTTGTGAAGCGTTCCGCTCCACACAATACACGTACAGCCTGGACTACACTGCCTTGTAGGCCGCTCCGATGTCAGTCTCTCCTGGCACCGTCTTGTAGGATCATCCACACGCCCCGGAGGCAAGTCGCCACGTCTTCTCCTCGCCACAGATGTCACCAGACTCTGTCCTCCCCCACACAGGAATGCTGTTTTTGGCGCCTGCCCCCCCTGACAACACATGGCCACCCCCCCCACTCATCTTCCCCAACTTTACTCTGGAATATTGGTCGTGTCATCCATTTTACAATATTATTTAACTTCAAATGATAACTACCTGGTAAGCTGCCTCACTAATTATTCTTATAAGTTTCCTAGCTGCTCTATCAAATCACTCGTGTGTTTAAAACCTGGTTCAATTCTTCATTCATCATATCCAAATGTTTTATATACATTTTATCTGAGAGTTTTCCAGTTAGGATAATTTTCGATAAATTTCTCTGTTTATAAATGTAATTGCCATCTATTGATAAAATCTGCAAGAATTAATTTTTTGGTAATGTCTTTCTAGTCTGTAGAGATAAAAAGAAAGACATTGACAAATATGTATATTTATGAAAAAAAGCATCTCCTTATCGTGCAACTGAAAGTTGCTGATGGCTTGCGCCATCTATCGGAATAAATATCAACTATTGTCGTTGATTTTTAATTATTCCAGAATTGGCCAAATACCCATTCTTGATTAATCAATAAAAGCTAACCACGGACGTGTTTCGGGCTGTTGGCCCTCATCAGCGTGGTGCAAGCTGTACCTCAACGACCAAAGAACTGGTCATTCAGGCATCCTGAAAATTCATTACGGGTAGTTAAGGCCAGAATTGCGTGAGACCGCGACACAATGTGAAAAAATAGTATAAATAAAAAGAATTGTTGCAAATTTCTACGTAGACATTTTTTTTTATTTTCTGCAATGTACATTGAATTTCAGAGTTTATAGCAACATGATCCGAATTACTTTATAATCAATCCAATAAAATAATCCCTTGTATCAATATTAACTAGAATCAATCATTCCTCCAGGGAAATGTGTCTTTTCAAAACATTTGATTATTCTCTAGCTTTCGGGGACACGAACGCCTTTCTATACAGGAGAAAACTTGGTATGTTTGAAAAGACACTCTACCTTGGAGGTCTGATTAATTTTACTCAATATATAATCATTTTTTTTTTTGAAAATAGAGCAATTCATAAATAAATCTTTATGATACATTAGCGCGCGATCTGTTATAAAATTTCGGAACTATTATAGACGCGAATGATTCTTTATAAAAATTAACAATTTATACTTTCTTACAGAAATGGAAAAATTAATTGGAGGGCCTGGCTCATCAGTGGTGAACCCTCTCAGCGGTTTCGCCAGTTTATTCTCCCATCCCGCTGTTATATTGCATTTTTCGAACTTCCTTTTATAGTGATACTGATGCTAGACTCTTTGAATGGGTATTTTAAAAGAACTATGGACATAAGTGACAAAAGTTTCTACTTTTTCGGGTTAACACACAAAAATGGAATAAGCTAGGGCCTAAATTAAATGCACCTTAATACACAGAAAAGCGTACACTCAAGAGTACAACACCAACAACAAAAAGGAAATAAATACGAACTAGCGATTTGTAAAATAAAATAAAAAAGTACTTAGCTTTATTGTAGCGTTGGTAGGGATCGGACTGGGGTGACACAGGGATTCCAAGAGAACAGCCAGACAGGGAAAACTCCGTAGAAAAACACTTTAAGTGTCTCCACACCAATTCTCCACGCTCTGGGCCCCCTCGCATTCTCTTAGTCCCCTCTTATATACAGACATGGCCACATTCGTCCAATGAGAAAGCGTGAGAGATTGGTTCACTAACAAACGAGGACGACATTCTTCCCACTGACACTGATCACAAAAAAAAAAAACTGAAAATGTTTGTCAATATAATTTGACAAAAGGTATCCTTCCAAAAAAAAAAAGGAACTAACCAATCTCCCAAACATTCTTATTGTCCCGTAAGGAAAACCTCCCGCTGTCGGGAGGGAAAAGCTCACGGGAGCCATGTTATAAAAAACAAAAACTAAAGAGAGGAGAAGTAGGCATCCGGGTTGTTCCATAGAGGTGCCTTACATCTTGTTCCTCCCAAAAAGAAATTAACCAAAATATTCTGCGCAAACTACGTGAGTTACTATGAGTGATTACCAAACACACACATATATAATATGCTTTAGTAGACAGAGTTTAATGGGGGGGACCAATAATCTCTCATCTGGGACCGGCTGGGTATGTTAGATAGAGACTTTGGGAACTGACAGACGCTCACTTGATGAGAAACCGAACGATCCAATTCCATTCAGTTCTCTCAAGTCCAAGAGCTAAAAGCTCTTCTTAACGCCTGTTTATAAACGCTTTCATCCTATCGACATGTACAACTTTCACGTCGTTCATGCTGACCCCTCTTACTCTGAAGTTAACATCGGAGACCCTAGCTTCCACACGGAAAGGCCCATAGAAGTTGAAGTAACCTTTATTTTTAGGAACAGCTAGCATTACCAGATCTCCTCTGTCGAAACTTCTGGAATAAGGTGGCCTAGGATTCATAAGCGTTTTAACAGAATTACCTGACATAAACTGTCTGATAGTTTCCTTTGCCTTCCGCATCACCCTCAACCTCTCAGCCCAGGGAGGCTTTCTAAAACTATTAACAGACCCAGCGCTACACTCACAGTTTATGTTAAACTCAGTAGGTGGCAACTTTACAGCCTCGTTTTCAATGTGCCTCACTGATTTTCCCTCTAAGGAGCTTGAACCCATCGGTCTATGTGCACTGGCAATGCAGCTAAGGTCTATACAATCACGGTCTTCTGGTTTCAAGGAAATCATGTTGCAACGCTCCCGTGCGGGAGGCAACGGGATATTCAATCTCCTTATATCGTTGATTCCCAGAATCCCGTCGTAGCCCTTATCTCCGAGTGACATTAACCAGAACCTTATCTCTCCCAGCTCGCTGCCGTTTTCGTTACCAACTTTATAGGTTTTAACACGTGTAAGTGTCTGCTCGTGGCCTGTTACTGATACTATACGTAAAATTTTAAGTGCATCGTCCTAATTCTCCTTCAAGACCTTGCACTTTTCAGAATCAATAATACTGACTTGGCTTCCTGTATCATATAACAGGGGCCACATATTGCCGTTAATATTCACCTTAACTATTGGCAGATTTCCATACTGATCTCCGCCATATGAACGTATGTTCACTATCTCGGCATTGTCAAGAGTATTGCGGTTGGCAAACATAGAAGACTGTCTTGAGCAATCACTAGCTCTATGTCCTAACCTAAACTCAGGTGGACTCAGCTTGATTTCGCCCAACAATTTAGTCAGTTTTTCTATCTCACCCCTAAGGTCTTTAATACACTGCTCATTTTCGTGCTGCATCCTGTTTACACTGGCACTAAGCATCTTCATCTCACCCTTAATGCTTTTTATTTCTTCAACCCCTTCTACTGAACATACCCCTTTCATAAAGCTGCAACGGTGTTTACACTATCCTCCGTGGCCATGACACTGACTGCCATGTCTATTGATTTAGCCTCACTGCGAACAATAGCCTCTTTATACTTTTCGAGAACATTTTCGTGGAAAATTTCTGAAACTAAACTATCGTCAAATCTGTACTCTATCTCTAATGGCCAAGAATCTTTCTTTAAAAACCATAGGACTTTCCCCAACTCTCTGCTTAAGACCTTCTATTAATTTAAGGCATTCCCTAATACCATGCGCTTTCTTAGGGTACAATATGTTCAGTTTACTAACAATACTTTCGAAACTGCTATCATTACGGATACCCATCTCCTCTAAGCTCAACCTAACTTCAGGGGATAGAGCCTCGAACATGAGCAGTGCTTTGACCTCAGGATCCAATTTGCCTACTCGAGCTTTAAGCTCGACTTCCCGAATGAAAGATTCGAGATCAACCCCATTAAACACTGACAAGTTAAGCATAGAGTTCACAAACATGATGGAGTACAAAATAATAATAATAAACTACTTAAACAAAGAAAAAAAAACGCACGTAAAAATTACGGGAATTTACACGTGCAAACAAACACCAGTAATCCTGGCAGGGCTCGCCAATGACAAAAATTTCTACTTTTGCGGGTTAACACACAAAAATGGAATAAACTAGGGCCTAAATTAAATGTACCTTAATACACAGAAAAGCGTACACTCAAGATTCAACACCAACAACAAAAAGGAAATAAATACGAACTAGCGATTTGTAAAATAAAATAAAAAAGTACTTAGCTTCTATTGTAGCGTTGGAAGGGATCGGACTGGGGTGACACAGGGATTCCAAGAGAACAGCCAGACAGGAAAACTCCGTAGAAAAACACTTTAAGTGTCTCCACACCAATTCTCCACGCTCTGGGCCCCCTCGCATTCCCTTAGTCCCCTCTTATATACAGACATGGCCACATTCGTCCAATGAGAAGGCGTGAGAGATTGGTTCACTAACAAACGAGGACAACATTCTTCCCACTAAAACTGATCAGAAAAAAAAAAACTGAAAATGTTTGTCAATATAATTTGACATAAGCTTTGAGGACAGCAGAATTACATACATTTATAAATATATATTTATAAATGTATGTAATTCTGCTGTCTTCAAAGCTCATGTCCATAGTTCATCTAAAATACCCATTCAAAGAGTAGCATCAGAATCACTATAAAAGGAAGTTCGAATATGTTATATTGGTAAAATAAATGATATTTTGATCCAATATATGCCTCTTTAATCAATTTTGATTCAATTTTTTTGTAGGAATTCGTGAGTTCTATTATGCTTGAATTTCGGCATGTACCCTGTATGCTTTTTTAAATTGTGGACAAATAATCTATGTTCATTGACAATGGAGTGGAGTTTAAAACCATCAGAATTGGCTATTAGATCGTACAAAATCAATCCTCACAGAGGAAAATAGGAAACTGGACAGAGTTTTTTAGTAGTTCTGTAATAACAGATGTATCTGATTGATTGAGTTTGGATTGATATAAAAATTTTCACAATAATTATACATTCTTATATTCTTAATTCCTACACTCTTACATTCTACATACTTAATAATTATATTCTTTATATTTCAATAGAAATGGTTGTACACACAGAAGCTGTTTTTGAAATTTATAAATGTATTATCTTTTTAATGTTTTGATACAAGCTAATTGTCGCCGTATATATATTTGTTCGTTTTTTGCTTATCCCTAGTACACGTGGTACAGGCCATGATAATCATGGTGGGTAGAAGTAGGCGACTGCTTTTACTATAAGTTCACCAAATGTCTACAAATATGAAAAGCAGTTCTACTTTGCACTTACAAATATGCCTGTTTGGTTACTTGCATTCGCTGGTGGGGTTGGACTTTTTCAAGAATCGGGTGCCATTGGAGTATTTATATTGTCGCAAAGTATTTATTATTTTATTAGCAGAGTATTGTTTTTCATGTTTATATTTTTCTATACTCTGTACACTTCCCTCTTTTGCTTATCATTTGTTTACCATTCATAGTTTGTTTTTTGCCTAAAATAAATTGTTGTCTCATCCCGAAGTTGGTCTTCCCTAATTTTCCACGTGGCAATATTTGTTCTTCTATACTTGAGTGAACAATCTGTGAATCCAAACTGAACGTTATTCAAAATGTAAGGTTCTTGTATGGAAAGAAGATCCAGGGGATAATCTGAAATTGCGCTCCTCAACTCAGTCATTGCTACATCACTTCTCCTTGTATTAAGTATTTAAAGCTGTTAGTGTTGGTCATCTTCGTACAGGGTAGCTGAGAAGAATGGTCCTATTTATTTATAAACTTAAGAACAGCATTTAAAGCGCGTGGGCGCGTGAATTCGTGGTGTTTCGAAGGCTAATGTTAATGAACTGTGTGCCTAGAAAGCAAAGCTTCCAACGTCTTTTATTTTTAATTATGCGTTCTTCACTCATCGCGCTACGGTTCAGCGAATAGAAGAATGTAAATTTCTGGAATGTCTATTCTTCTGTTGATGCTATTGTTCTGTCTCGATATGATGGTTCTGTTGTTTATTGGGGATGTTAGAGTAATGGGTCTTTGGTTCTTTTAGGAAGAAGGAATGGCTTGTTTCTCTTAAATGATGATTTCTCTTATATTCTCTTGGTTATGTGTCGATATTTCGTTTATTGTCTAATATTCTTATATTTAAATGTCTGTCAGTTTCGCTATCATTTCTGGATTTATATTCGTTGCATTCTATGGAGTATATGGCGTTCTTAAGATTGTTTTTATTGTTGTTCTTTGTTATGGGGTTATTTAGTAATGAACTTATATTGGGCAAGTTGCTAAAAAAGGTTGTAATTCCGAATTTGTTCATATGACGGGCTATTGATGTGGATACTGGTGAGTAGGGAATACTGTAAATAGATTTGTAAATTGGGGAAACCGGATTTTAGATGGGCTGTAGAAATGTCTTAAAATAAATAATATGAGATATTGATACAATTTTTTAGATTTCTTAAAATATTCTGAGTCTTTTTTGTTTTGAAGGTTTGAAGTGAGCAATGTCTGAGCAATGGACAGAACCCGTTGCAGTCGATGTAGGTGCCAATTGGCAAACATAAACTTATCAGTTATATGGGCAGAATTATTTATTTGTTAAGTGGACTGATCCCCGACGTCATTGGACGAATGTGGCCATGTTTGTACATAAATAGGATTTAAACAGAATGCGAGGACTCGGCCAGAGGATTTATTGTGTAGAGACGCTTAGAGCGTTCTCTGTGTGCTTGGTCCGTGTCTTGTGATCTCTTCGCATACTTGTGTAACCCCGGTCCGCTCTTTATCAGCGCTGCAATACAATATAAGTACTGGTTTTGTTATAGCCAATTGTATTTTATTTATGTCCTTTATTTTCGTTTTTGTTGTTTTTGAATGTACTTGTTTCTGTGTGTCTTAAGTTACTTTCATTTTAAGCCCTAGTACTTTTTTACTTTTGTGTGTAACCCGTAAAAGTAAACTTTTGTCATAGGCGCTGTAATTTTTGAGAGGATGTGGTTTGGAAGGATGAGAAGGCGTAGACACCGGTCAACTCTGGTTGTCCTGAAGATGGGCAGGACGACTCTGGGGGGTTCCCAAGGGGCAGGTGGCTCGCCGATGTTCCTAGCGGTGACATTTGCTACACTTTACGCCATAAGTGATGTAGGCGGATGGAGATTCTCCTTCGGAGAAGATCACCAGCTTGGCAGGTAGCTGGTGAAATTCCCATCCTTCATTCAGAAGAACGAAGGATTCTCTGTTGCCGGTGGTCCAGGTGTAACCGCCACACTTCGTGTGTCAGGTAGACAATCCTGTAGTAGGGTCGCAGCGCCGCGACGACGTCTTCGTCATTAATAGCAATTTGGAGGTTCCCCATTACAATATTTCCCGCAATGAGTTTCTTTTCATTTCAAAACGCTAGCTTTCAAGCGATAATCGCTCTTCAACGGGCTTAATAAAAAACATCCATAGGATAGTTACAACTGAAATTTTAAAATTGGAATGTAATTTAACAATGTTATGGAATATGTCTATTTACATTTTTAGGACAACCAGAACCTATTGAATCTATTGATTTCTTCTAAGATATCTGTATTGTGATGGTACCATCTCACATATGTCTTGTAAGATATAGTCGATGTTTTTTTATTAAACCCGTTGGAGAGCGATTATCGCTTGAAAGCTTGAATTTTAAAATAAAAAGAAACTCATTGTGAGAAAATATTTTTGTATTTTTAAACATTTTTCACAATTTTATTATGAATAGAATATTTTCTGCTCTTTGCCTATATGGGAAGGCTTTCAGGAAGATGGTTCTGATGGTGAAGCCCTCCTCAACCAGATGCACGAGGGGTTCAGAAGTTCTCGGTGAGAGCCAGACGTCAGGAGCCGGCTCAGCTGGGAGAGAAAATTTGTACATTCATGTCTATAGTAGTATCAAATTATATTGACAAACATTTGCATTTTATCTTATCTCAGTTTTTAGTGGAAGAATGTTGTTTTTGTTTGTTAGTGAACCAATCTCTCCCGCTTTCTCATTGGACGAATGTGGCCATGTTTGTACATATAAGGGGGCTATGGGATTGCAAGAAGGAGTGTGGTGGATATTTGTGTGGAGACGCTTAAAGGGTTCTCTGCGTGCTTTATCCGTGTCTGGTGATCTCCTTGCTTACCTGTGTGACCCCGGTCCGATCCCTACCAACGCTACAATAAAATAAAATTACTGTTTTGTTTTTATATAGCAAATCGTGAGTTTTTTATTTTGCTCCTTTTTATTTTTGCTGTTGTACTCTTGAGTGTACGCTTTTCTGTGTGTTAGTTACTATCAATTTAGCAATTTGAAGCTTTGTGGGTTATCCCGTTATAGTAACCTTTGTCAGTGGGACTGAATATTAAAATGTTATTTTCAGGCTTAATGAGGAATTTATTTTAAGAAATCAGTAATCTTGAAAAATAAATATAGCATTAGGTTTACATACTTCAATGTCTCGTTACTTTTGTATCAGAAGCTCGGGTATTTACGAATTTTATAAGGGATGAGTCCCAAAATAATAAAATATTTAATTACAAAAATATATCAAGAAAATTTAAATAGGTATCAAGTAAAAATTGTGTATATTTGACCGGGAGCGTTAATAGAATAGGAAAAGTTGATACAAGTGTGCCTCCATGGTCCTATTGTAGTTTTGTTTTGCTTGGTGTCAGAGGTGTTTGTGCCACATCAAGCCTGTGTGTCCCCACCGACTATAAAAATAGCTGGGACAAGGTCATTTGCCACACGTCAGCCGATCCAATACAATTTGACGGTTATCGAATTATGCAAAAGACCAACAAAGTGAGCGGCCGTAATCGTGGAAAGTAGTTGGCCTGAGGCGGCAGCCAATAGGAACAGGTGTAGGCGGGGTGAGATGCAAGCCACGCCTACATTCGAGGCCAGCGGCACTTCGATGGCAAGTCAGGCGGGCGACGGTACCGCATCGCCAGCGGCGGACTCTTCGTCCGATAGCGGTGGCCCGCGACTGGGCGCCCATCGCCTCTCTGCCTTCACCCCCGTAGCCCCACCCGCGGTATCTCTGGCCGATTACCTGGGTGCCCGTATGCTAGCGGCCGCTAAGCTCGCCGACAAATCCTCCACGGACACTCATCCTGCCTTTCCATCGTCAGCGGGGCCGGTGTTCCGACCTCTCTTCCCGCCAGTCTTTCCTGGGGACGGTTTGCTAGCCTACCGCGGCCTTGGTGAACTGCCGCTTGCTCCGACTGGCCTTCCAGCCTTCTGTAAGTACCTAGTATAGCCACCCTAGTTGACACTCTCCAACACCTACACTTCCTTCTAGTACTCTTGACCTTATTTAATACTCTAGCTATAATGTGAATAAACATAACCTTCCGTGAGAGGCCATCCAAATATTGATGTAGTGAAACCTCCCATGAGAGACCACCTATCTCCCTGACCGACCACATTTGTAAGATAAAAAAATGATGTGCCCTAATCTAATCCAAGCTCCAATATGAGGCCATCCCATGTTGTTGAGGTATTGTAGCGTACCTCATTGGATTCTGTACCACATGTAATCTGAGCATTTCAAATAGGTCATCTAGGGAGATGTGGTCATTCTTCAGATTGCTCATGGGAAGTTTTGCTATGGTGTCCCAGAGTATATGTACTAGCTTCACTCTGATTCCAACGTGGTCTGAAATTAAAAACCTGCTCCAAACATCTTCTATGGACAACAGAGCAGCTGGCTACTGGACATATGAAACTTGTGCTGAATCCCCTCGACATCTGTGAACGGCTGTTCAGCCAATGGACTGGACCCCGAACTCAATAAAGAAAATGAAGAATGTACCCGAACAGACGGGTAAAATCTTGATCAAACAACTAAATATCACTGTTGTTTACAACTTGGAGAATTAACAACAACAATTTCAAGAATCAGAACAGGACATTTTAAAGGAATGAAGATAAATCCAGACATTACTAGATCCTACAGGAACTGCAATAACTGTCACAATACCCAAATCACTCCGGACCATATATACCCCGGCCATCCTTGCAGCCCTCTATATGGCAGACATCAATCCAGAAGAGGACATCCATACGGATAAGGCAACTCGTTTGGACGGTATTGTGATCAGGGTGCACGGACTGATCTGATCTGTTCCATGGACAAGACATCAGTACCACCTCAGTTGGCCGGTATTGTGATCAGGGTGCATGGACCGATCTGTTCTGCTCCATGGACAAGACACCACCACCTCTCTGGTTTATCGAGCAACGTCTTGTATGGTCTTTAAGGTACAGCCTGAACGACAGCCTCGACATGGCTATATGGTTGGTTGATTTTTTATTCAATTAGAAAAATATATTTGTCAATATTAAGGAATTGAAATGAATCAACGTTAATTTTATTTTGAGGAATGGAAAAACCCATCATCAGTTACATGATCAGGAGATGCTTTTTCAAACTGAATATAAAAATGATAAAGCACAATTTGGATTATAGATTATAGCTACAAGAAAATAAGACTTAATAAATTAATAGTGTGGGGCATTGTTACCACCATAATTTTATTATTTTGTCTGATGATGGTGACAACGTTGTTACCGAAACGTCACACACTATTAATTCAGAATATAATCCTTTGTTAGCAATTTTAGATAATAAAGTAAATGTCTAAGGATGAGTATCTTTTATTAAATATTTTTCGAGTTTTCGGGATAACGCCCTTCTACAGGAAAATTGATACAAAATGAAACTTAACTATGCTATGACAATCGTAAAGATAGAGGCTGCCTGGCCGAAATTCATAGTTCTTCAAATTGAAGATACTTCGACCAGTAAATAAATAAATATAGATTTTATTTACTGGAATGAAGATAAACTGCAATAACTATCACAACACCCAACTCACTCCAAATCATATATACCCGGCCATCCTTGCAGCCCTCTATATGGCAGACATCGATCCAGAAGAGGGCATCCATACGGACAAGACACCTCAGTTGGCTGATATTGTGATCAGGGTGCATGGACCGATCTGATCTGCTCCATGGACAAGACACCACCACTTAAATTCAATATTTACTGGCCGAGGTATCTTTAATTTAAAGATTTTGGTATTTGGTTAAATTTGGTATTTAACATAGGTAAATTAGGAGCCGATAGTGAACTAGGGTTTTTGTATAATATTTTGGTAAATTTCCGGAATATGTCTGTTTAAACTGTTGAATTTTACGAAGGCCAATTTAATTAGGTCTTATTACCTCGTAGCTAACTTTTAAAAAAGTTGTGAAAGACTTAGGCTTACCTTGACCGACTGTCTATCTCACCTGCCATAGAATTTCATGATTTCGACCCTAATTTCCAGCTCTGGATATTTGCTGATGATCATCAAACCTGACTAGACTGGGACAACGGTTTCCGCTGTGGAGACTTTCCTATATCGCATCAATTTCAACAGTAGATTGATTGGTTTGAAGACCTCTTTCAGGACATTGATGTTCAAACTCAGAGAGAGAGACAATTAAAACAAGTTTATTGACACCTAGTCAACAGAAAAAAAGAAATTTTCAAATTCGAATAAAATAAAGACAAATATTTACACCAGACGAAGCCGAAGTGACGTTTGGATCCTATCAGGAGCTACAAGCCGCTTTAAGTTCGGACATGCACTTGCCAATTCTGGATTTCTTGTCTTCAACATGCTATATGACAATGTTGAGGAATTCAGAGAGAATTATCTTGTATTCAGGTGAGAGTTCCTCGAGGATATACTTTCTATCTTCGCGGTAAAGGATCGCGAACATGATCCGTTCCTTGTAAAACGGTCCCTTATATAGGGGCCTCAACAAAGATACCTCGTTCAGCTGGTCGAAAAAAAGAGTGAGATTATTATTTTTATTTTTTTTTAGATAAAAAAAAAATATTTTATTGACACACACACACACACAATCATGCACAAGTCAATGGTGGTATTATAAAATAATTATAAAAAGAGACATGATTAATATATATATATATATAGTGAAAAGATAAAATAAAAGAGTAAACTATATACAGTTATGTAAAGTCCTGGAGACAAAGAGTCCAGACAGTAAGTCACGTCATCTCAAGTCTCAGAAAGAACCTGTTTAGAGAGAGGGAGAGTCAATTTGACAATTAACATATTTTTATTGACATCAATACAGGAAAGTGCGCATTCCGCACCAATTAAGAGAAATTAACAATAGTGAGAATGATGATAAAAACTAAGAATAGATATAAACAATATGACAATGACATTGTACATGCCACCGCTGCAGAGCTTGGTGGAAGATCGCCAGCGGGGAGAGAGGACAGTAGAAATATAAATAGTTACATCGAGCATTTCTATTTCGCAAATAATTCCCAAAAAAAACACTTAGGCATCATTTAAATATAAGACAATGGCACCCCACTATGTACAAGACTTAGGAATTAGACAATAGGAATTAACCTTAACTAAGGATTCCTTTCTCGTTCCGGAGAAAGATTGAGATTGAAGCTACTTTAGCGGAGAGAGAGAAACTGATTTATTAATCGTTCATATAAGATTATATAGGGAAAAATAGAGAGAGAATATATTTAACGAAGTATACTCTGTGCATGTATAAAGTATTCATTATTTTTAAAGCTTACTGTTAAACGAGAGACTTAAATTAAGCAGCGTTTTATTCGTTTATAATGTTCCCCTGTAGAAGGGCAGAGATGCCTACGTTAATAAAATGGAAAGAAACTCCTCTCCAGAAACCTTTTTAATTATTTAATTTATGTCTAGAAGAGTTTTAAAAATCAATTGAAATGAGAAGTTTGTATGAAGAAGGGGGTTATGTTAGTTCATTGAATTTTAATGGGTAGACATATTGTATCATAGGAAATTAGAAGAAACAAACATCAGAATGACATGGAAATTTATTGGATGCCAAACAGATTAACATTTCTTCTTCTCTTCTTCTTTCTTATCTCCACACTGGATGAAGTAGAATGCGTCTGCCTTTGTCATTAAGACTGGGAGCATTACTCAGTGGCAGGCCAACTTAGCTCCAAAAGAAATAGCCGTCTCTGACCTGAAGAACAGACGTCATGCGCAGCCGCTCCTAACATGGAGTACAAACACTGCTTATCCTGTATCCCTGGATTAGGAACCTTTACAGGATACTATCAGCCGGGCCAGCTGAACCCAGGTTTTTTACCGAGCTTGTTACTGCTCTCCTTCCTCCTTTTTCATCCGGGCTCGGGACCGGCAAAGGCGGAGTTTCATTTCTACATTTCACATTTCTAAAATATCAAAGAAGCAATAAGGGAAGTTAAAAGAGCATTAAAATACAATGAACAAAATTGTTAAATTATGATGCATTTGCGCGCCATCTGTTATGAAAATTCGAAACTATTATAGACGCGTATAATTCTTTTAAAAATTAAACAATATCTACTGCCCTTACTGCAATAGAAAAATGAATGGGCGGGCCTGGCTTATCAGTAACAATATCTACTGCCCTTACTGCAATGTAAAAATTAATGGGAGAGCCTGGCTCATCAGTAACAATATCTACTGCCCTTACTGCAATGGAAAAATTAATGGGAGGGCAGTAGATATTGTTTAATTTTTAAAAGAATCATACGCGTCTATAATAGTTTCGAATTTTCAACACACACACAATGGGTAAACTTAAATAAAAATAGTTTTGCTACAACAAAAAGAGATAACAATTAGAGCGCTGTGGTTGATAACGATAGAATAAATTAGAATCTTGTGGATTCCAACAATCAACAAATTGATGACTCGATTTTGTATCGAATATGCAGCCCAGATTTGGAGTCAGTTCTGAACTGCTAAAGAACGGATTCCACAAGGTTGTCCCAAAAGTTCGTGTTTTTCTTATTACTTGGCGAATAATATTATTACGGCGAATACATAATAATACATAATACAAAGACATTATGCATAACGGTGAATAATATTGATATTTCAATATTTTTGTAAGTGATTACGAACTTTTGGGACAACCTTGTAAATAGAGACGGTCAATAAAATGACTAAAATAGTTTTTAAATGTCAAATTCGGTTAAAAAGAGCTCCTTCTACCTAATGTATCGGTGTCTATCTTAAACATTTTCTCCAATTTATATAAAACAATCCTTTATATTAAATATATAAATTCAGTTATCAGAAAAATGCCCACAATTGGTTACACTGATAAAATAAAACTGAAATCGTTTAAATTGAGAAAAATGACTGAGAAATGGTTAAACCAGAAAACTGTGGTATAAGAGAACGATGGGCAAAAGGGATTAAATCAACCTAAACTTGTGTAAATTCCAGAAACGGTCAAATGCATTCAAAACTTTTATATAAGAGACAGGGAGATGATCAAGATGGGTCGAATCACCTTAAAATTGGTTAAATTCAAGAGAATGACAAAAGGTCAGTTTGACAAAAGTTACTTTGGACGGTTTACACGCAAAAGAAAAGGGGGGGGGCTAAATTAAAGTAACTTAGCACACAGAAAAGCGTACATTCAAAAGTACGACAATGACAAAAAAGACGTAAATAAAAACTCACAATAAAACTCACAGTACCTATCTTTTATTGCAGTGTTGATAGGGAGCGGAGACACAGGTATACCAGGAGACCACCAAACACAGAGAACGACGTCTCCACACAACTCACTCCTGGGAAAGACATACCAATGGTCCCCACAAACATGGCCACATTTGTCCAATGACGTGGGAGTTCGGTTCACTCAACAAACATAATTCTTCCTTTCAAACACTGAGAAGCTTAAAACTGCTTATGTTTGTCAATATAATTTGACATGTTAAATGCACTCTAAAATTGTTTCATAAAAGATTGGGTGATGTTAAAAATAAGTTAAATCACAACTTGGATAATTTAATTCGAGAAACTGACCATCAGTTGATAACTATGATATGGTCAAATTTATAAAAACGTTCAAAACAATCTGTTATAATTTGAGTTAAAAGGCGATCCATTGAATAAGTTTATATAAAACCTGGATCTGTGAAAAAAAAATCCTCAAAATATTTCGAGAGATGGCTCCCTTTTTATCAATTTATTGCACAGTAAACTTAATTTACTAATTCTTGTAGATCACATGGGAGCAAAAAGAGTGAGCAATCTCTCCAAATATTTTGAGAAAATAGTTTTTTTTTTCTTAAACAGATCCAGGTACGCGCCTTTTTTTTTAAATATATAAACAGACCTATTATAAATATTAAATCGGTTAAACGGATAAAACTAAAAGCTAAAAAAAATGATAAAAGCTAAATCAATTACATAAACCTGAAAATAGGCTAACTTCTAAGTCCTAACTAGAATCCGTATTTCAAAAATTGTTTATAACACACAAAGAATGTAATATATATATATTTTCTCCCCCTTTCAATATCATTAATATTTAAATTAATTTGTATATAAAAATAATATATATCATCCTATTTATTATCGTGATACTCCTGTTGAAGGACTGACAAGTCCGAAAGCTTGAAAATTAAAAATTTGAACAAGAAACCTAATCTTGGAAGCTTTATTTATTTTATAATAGAATCTGTAATACCGATTGGGAATCAGGATTGAGCTACAAAATGTGGTGAATCCACTGATTCCGAGGCAAGAAAGTGGCTTCCTCTCTAGGGAAATCCATAGCGGCAGTTGATATCTGATCCGCTAGATGTTGTGCCATCATAACGGATGCAAATATTTCCATTTAGTGTCATGGAAGCTTTCGAGTTAGCTCCTCTTCAATATATAATGGCATTTTAACATCTTCGTGTTCGTCAGTTTGGTGTAAGTTGGCAAATATTAGTTTGTAACAACACACTGCCTCTGAGGTTTCTCCTGTAGAAAGGTTTGTGATACCTGAAAGCTTGAGAGATAGTTCAAATAAAACAAGTAACTTATCCTCAGTGTGTTGTTACAATTTATATTTCAGAGGATTCTATCTTCCGAATATTAGCTTCTTCCTAGGTGAGAGAGTATATTTGATGTGTTATACATTCTATCCACCATAATTATCATATCCGTACTATATTTGCATACATTCAATGTATTGGCCATTCTAGATTAAAAACCTACCATATTTTAGACCAAAAGTAAAGATTTACCAAGTCCCAAATAAAAGGCTAGCAGAAGAAATAGATTTTAAAGTATTTCGAATTTATAATTATTTATAAATTTTAAGCATCGTATTAAAGTAAAAAAAAATGTTCGTTTTTGAACTTTCACAGCTATTTGTATTATACGCTCTTCGGAACTCAAAAATCATCCATTTTGGTTAGCAGCCTCGTAAATAAAGATATTTCCAGGGTAGCCTAGTGGACATGGCATCTGCCCGGTAAGCGGAACACTGTGGGTTCGATTCCCATTCCTGGACACTTATATTTTTCGTTTATCATTACTCTTCACAATTCATCCTTTCATACCTCATCCCTAAGGTTCGAAATAATCATTATTTCTCCTTAAAATAAATTTGGATTTTTCGTTGAAAAGAAGCACATGCGGTATAATTTTAAAATGTCGTTTTACAATCACAAACCAGATTATATTGTATTATAAATTATTTCCTATTTGTATTAATATAAACTTGAAATCAGATTTTTTTTCCATATTAATTTCGTATAAGTTAAATGTGCGCATGAAAGGTCATTCGCTATCTCAAAGGCTGGCAGGAAGAGACGGTGAATCAGTCTCCATTAAATCCGAGCGGGCTGATAATAATAATAACAATTATGATGATAAATCGGACATATATCCATATAGAAATTGAGGCAAGAATTTTATGATTTCGGGGCTCGGTCTTAAATTGACTTGTAATGTATTCGATGTTAACCAAACCTAGTTGTGGTGTATTTATAGCATAGGTCAGGGGTCGGCAAACTTTTGAGTAGGAAGAATCAAAAATTACGATTTATAAAATTTCAAAGTTTTTAAAGAACCACACAATTTTTCTTGCCAACAATAAATAGTACTCACATAAATAATATTTACGTATGGAACTATATAAAGAGCTTCACATCCAAATAGCCGCATGTGGTTCGCGAGCCGTAGTTTGCCGACTTCTGGTCTAGGAAATTTATTGTGAATAGAAGTGGCTTCACGTCTGCTGTTTCAACGTTCTTCGATCTTCTGATATCTAATTATTTGCTCAACAGTTATAAGAAGGTATACAACACATTGTTTTAAACTGTTTTTCTTAGTTCTGTTCCGAATTGTATTGTTGTGTTCTTTAACTGATCTATATTTCTGTTCCTTCTCACCTTTTTTTTCCCTTCAGTGTTATGATTTTATATTGTTCTGATTCCTTTCTGTTATTATTCTATAGTTCTGCCCCTTTACTGATCTGTATTTCATTATTCTATTCCCCTTCATTATTAAGATTTTATATTGTTGTGTTTCTTGCTGTTTTTTTAGCTCTGTTTTTTCACTGTTTTGAATTTCATAGTTCTAATTTTGGTAGAGTTATTATTTCATACTCATATTTTTCTCTCTCTTAACTTTTCTATGTGTAAATACAATTCTTATTCAGACAAAAACACAGCTGCCACATCAACCAATGATTTATTTAACTCCCGAAGTTTCAGTGAATTGCTGTCACTCTCCTCAGAGAACCAGGATTCAAAATAACCATTCCCCTGAAGAGAGTGACAACTGAAATGTCGGGAGTTAAATCATTGGTTGTTGTGGCTGTGGTTTTCTCTGAATCTACTTCCAACCTACAAATGATCTTTGGCACTATTCCTTTTCTATTCAATCTTCTGTTTTTATAAATATTTTCTTCTTCAATCTTATGCATACCCTAGTTTTTTCACTGTTCTGGTTTTTACATCGTTTTGTTTTATCACTGTTCTTCTTTTTCTTGTTACTTCTGCTCTTTCACTATATTGTTTCTTAACAGTCATATTTACTCATGGTTATCTTTCTTTACAGATATGATTTTTTTTCTATTTCCTTTCCATTAGCGTTCGGTTTTAAAAATTATTTTTTCTTTATATTTCGGAATTGTTTTGTTTTATTACATTTCTGCTTTTCACATGTGTAGACATGTGGTGCACTTGCCATTGTCCCGTTAGTCAGCCACATTTCCCTGTAGGCCTTCACGGTTACCGTAGCGGCTCGGGGCTCACGACACCGTACTACAGGACAGTCCCTTACTTGTGCTGCTTCTCCTGCCTACCACGTAGAGGAGGACTTCTGGGCAGGACTTTCTGTAATCCATTGATAAAACTAATAGAAATGGAAGAAAGGACTCATCGATATACAGAATTTCCTCCAGTGATATTAACAGAGGAAAAACAGGACAAATTAGTTATAAATGTTATACTGATGGATCAAGGATGGCAAACGATGTCAGAGCAGGTATTGGCATTTTCAGAAATGGTAAACTAGTTAAACTCTTGAATATAAATTGGGGGAAAATTGCAGTATATAGCAGGCAGAAATGTTGGCAATAGAAAAGGCCCTCGAAGAAATCTATGAGATGAGTGATGGATGTTTATACATACTAAAATCATAATTAAAATAGATTCAAAAAGTTCATTGAAAACTATTTCACATCTTCCAACATTTTGCTGTATGGTACAAAATATTAAGCAATATATTGCCACGTGGAAAATTAGGGAAGAAAAACTTCAGGATGACATAGCAATTTATTTAAGGCAAGAAAACAAACTATGAAGAATAAACAAAAGATAAGCAATGAGGGAAGTTTACAGAGTAGCAAAATATAAACATAAAAAAAACGATACTCTGTTAATACTAGTGTAAAATAATAAATACTTCTCTCGCTACAATATGTTTAAATTAAGTATAAATAACATTGAGGCACATGATTAATTATAAAATAATTTCTACTACCCGTGCTGCGCAATAAAAACAAACCAATGCCATATTACAACGATATGGTAGAATAAACTAGCGAAACCTCTGAGAGCGTTTATCACGGATAAGTCAGGCCCTCCCATTATTTTATCATTACAGAAAGATCACTAGAAATTCTATTTTAAAAAATAATTATACGCGTCTCAAAAATAGTTTACATTTCTTATAATTTATATATGTTGGCGCTTTAAATATTATAAAAGGAAAAGACGCGTTTGGAAGAGTGAAGATAGAAAAAAAAAAAGCGTCTTTTATGGGGTAAGCGTAAATATATTGAGTGAATTTGTCATCAACCTACTGATTTTTATAAATATATTGTAGCGAAGTATTTATTAACGGAGTATCATTTTTTAAGTTTATATTTTACTACTTTGTAAACTCCCCTCATTGCTTATCTTTTGTTTATCCTCCATAGTTTGTTCTTGTCTTAAATAAATTGCTGTGTCATCCTGGAGTTTGTCTTTCCTAATTTTCTACGTGGCAATATCTTCGAAAATTTATACGCAGAGTGATATTCTCAATAAATGTTATTAAAAATAAAAAAGGTATATTCTCTGACCGTGAGCATTTCTAGATGACAGAGCACCATCTAGTGGAACAAAAATAAACTAAACGTTTATTTAACTTGTTCCGTGATATTTGGCCAACCCAATTTCTTGATAAATCAAGAAAAGCTAACCACGAACACGTTTCGAGCTGTTGGCTCACGTCAGTGTGGTGCAGAATGTACCTCTACAACCAAATATCAAGAAATTGGGTTGGCCAAATATCACGGAACAAGTTAAATAAACGTTTAGTTTATTTTTGTTCCACTAGATGGCGCTCTGCCATCTAGAAATGCTCAAGTGAGCACGGTCAGGATATGTCTTTTTTATTTTTAATATCAACACCTGAACGTTTTAAACGAATATGTTTAAATTATGTTTTATTAGGAACACATACAATTTAGATTAATATAAATGAAATTTTGGGCGCTAATATATTCCGCAAACAAAAAATAAAGTTTATATAAAAAAAGGGCGTACCAGGATATGTGAATGAGAAAAAATCTCAAAATACGTCGAGAGATTGCTCCCTCTTTATTCAATATATTGCACAATAAACTTAACTTGCAAATTCTTGTAGATCACTTGGAAATAACTTTGTGATTGGTCAAAAATAATAAATGATAATAATAAATTCTAAAATAAAAAAAAATGAAATAAAAAAAAGAAAAATAAATATGAAAATTGAAGGCTTTTGTAAAAACAGCACGCCCATTGTTAACAGTGGTTCCTCCATTCTTCTCTTCTTTGGTTTTATGCTGAAAGAGTACATTATTTTTCGACAATAGTTCTTGATTTCTTTTCTTAATGAACTATGATAACAGAAGTCCGTTTTCATCAGCTTTTCCTTCATTGTTTTTTTTTTTTTTTTATGTTCTACCAACAGCAAATATTTTTTCAACGATAGTCAAATAGAGAATTATAAATTGCATTGTCTACTATTTCATGTTTAAATAAATTGTTTAACTTCAGCATGGAAGTGAAGAACGAATCTTGTAGCAATAATCATAGCATCTTCAAGAGATTTCACCAACAACACACTTATCCAATATTGAGGTATTCTGCTAAACATATGGTTGGGTGAATATATAGTTGACAAAAATAGACATCATCAGTGTATCATTACATGGAAAGTTACATATAATTATCAAAATGAAGAGCTCCGGTGATTGGTCAGTCGGCCGTCCAAGAAATTATAGGCTTGCTGGCTGATCCATCACGTTAACTACGGTTCTTGTTGCTGGGTCTTCTGCCTGCCGATATCTGCATTGGCTCTGTGGCCATATATGTCTACATTAGCTCTACTCATCATTGGTCACAGATGTCTATTCCGATGTAGATTCCGCTGTGATGCCTGGATTCAAGGAGTAATAATGGATCAGACCAATCATAGAACACCAGTCACCTTCTTCTGATGCACTTCTGTATATTTCGTAGATACGTCTACCTGAACGTCGACGTAGATGGTGGTGGTGTCTTGTCCATGTAGCAGATCGGTCCATGCACCCTCATCACAATACCGGCCAACTGAGGTGGTGGTGTCTTGTCCATGGAGCAGATCAGAATGGGCCATGCACCCTCATCACAATACCGGAACTCTGAGGTGTTTTGTCTGCATGGATGTCCTCTTCTGGATTGATGTCTGCCATATAGAGGGCTGCAAGGATGGCCTGGTATATATGGTCCTGGAGTGAGTTGGGTGTTGTAACAGTTATTACAGTTCCTGTAGGATCTAGTCATGTCTGTTTTTTTTTTTTTTATCGTCGTAGATAATTCGTTCGGTCGTTTTTGTTGTGCTAATGACACTTCAAAACGGCGTAGTTTATGATTTTCATTCAATTCGTAGGACACTTTAATCTTTTATACCTTTTGACTTCGATTGCGAACAGCTATAGACGTTGAACTCTTCGTGTGTATCTATTTGTTGTTAATTGTCCACATTCGACCATTTCAATCTTCAAAGCTTGTGTGCTATATTGATGGGTTCAGAAGTGGCCCCAAGGGCCGATAGCATTTCCACGGCATTGCGTTCAAGTTAGAAATCGTGAAGACAAATTATACGGATTTTTGTTTTGATAGCATTTGTCATTACAATCGAAAATTACACAAAATATCCGATCAGAATAAAGTAATACCATTAAATAATATAGCTTATTACCTCGAAATTTCGACAAAAAGCTTTTTGTCGAAACGTCGAGGTAATAAAAAGATTTACTGGCCGAAGTACCTTTATTTTCAAGAAATATGAATGCCGGCCAGGCAGCCTCTATCTTTACAGAATAAAGTAATATCATTAAATATGAGAGAGCACAATATATATTTAATAAGCTTTATATATGAAAAATATAATATATAGATATCAAATAATAGAATATGCGAATATTAGCCTTTAAATATCGCCAAAAGAAATCTGCCATTACAATTTTGCATATCAGCCTAATATTATCAAACATTAATAAACATTTGAAAATTTAGTAATAATTTTTAGAATACTTATATAAATGAGTGATTAGCTCAAAAGTAGATAATTAACTCTAAAAAAGATATTATCTAAATTTTCATTATTAAAAAAGTAGTTTTTAATACTAATGATCTCGTTACGATAATGTGAAAAAAAAAACAGTTAATTATATTTTTAAAGATTAGGGTAATAGGGAATAAACATGCTATTATTACAACCATAGCCAAATGAAAATTACATGCATATAAAAATTATTAGATTGAAAAAGATATTTAGATTAAAGATAAATATGCATAGTAAATAGCCTAAACATTTCAATATATTTTCAATTAAAATTAAATACCCCTCAAGAGGGGGGGGGGGGGGGGCATAGAAAGTTATTAATCAAATGCCATTATCGTCTGCTTTCTTTAAACCTTCCTATTAATATTTTAAATTTGCATATTTCCCTTAAAATGAGTTCATTAACAAATAGTTTAGTTTGTGCGTAACTTCATTACCCTTTCAGTACTAGTAAACATTCCTTGTAGGCTCAATTAAAATTGAGAAAATACGTTTGTATCGTTTTAAATTATCTTGTTTCATTGTTTTCATCTGTAAAAAAAGTTCCATTTTTTACTTGTTTGAATATTTTAAATAAATTATTTACAAATATATTTTATAATATATTTTTTAAAATCTAATTTTATTTTTGTTTGCTTTTTTACTTCGAATTGTAATGAACATCTTTACTAAAATATTCAACTCTTTCTTTAAAATTATAAATAATTTCGTTTTTTTTTTTCATAGAATATTTGTAAATATTTATTTGAAGACTGTGTTAAATATTACTTTATCATTTAAAATTTTGAAATTAAGAAGAAAGTGTATTTGTGGATATTAAAAAAAAACTTATCGAAATAATAAAATCAACTTTTGTTTCTAAATTATTAATTAAAAATACCTCGCATACAGTTTAACTCGATATTTTTTATAACTGTCAAGCTGTTTATTTATGTGAATTTGGAGTATTTAATACCTTTAATAATTTATTTCTTATTAGCAACATACACAAAGAGGATTAATAATTAAGGAATATTCATTAAAAATAAAAATTAAATACATTCATATATGCAAAAAGATGTTGAATTCATTTTCAAACGTAAAGTTATGAAGCAGGGATTATATCTAAATCCCATTTAACATTCTGGCTGAAAATTTAAATATTAATATTATTTTATTTTAGAGAAATATTTCTGAATATTCTATGAAAACTGTGTTAATTTCATTTCTATGTATTCATATATTCTAAAAGAGAGAGCCATTTTCTATTAATATCTTCAATTTTCTATTTCAAAATTCCATCTATTCCGTGAAGAAGATGTATAAAATAAAATTACGTTTATATATTTTAAATATCATTAAAATAAGTATATTGTTGAAAACTCTTCACCATATTCTGGAAAAGAGATTAGCTGAATTTGATACCAAAAGATAATTTCTAGAATTCTTAGATGATATATATAAAGACAATTTGAGAAGTTGTCACGCTACTGTAAATGGGCAAATCAAATCTGGTGAATTAAGAGATCAAATAAAGTTAATAGCCAGACGAGGGGGGGCTCAATGCCAGATTACCTCGAGTTCCGTCGACCAATGAGATGAAGGGGATGTGCATTAACTAAAACTAATTAAACAAACAAAACGGCGTTTGTCCAGCCGCCTTGATTGGATTTCCTTGTTTCATTATTTAGGGTTAACCCTGATTGCATTCTGTAATATATTTCTCACGTCATTGCAACAATCTCTAGTGATGGTTGGATTCTTGTACTTTATTTACAATACATTTCTATACACCTGTGTTCAGGCTACACCCGTGTTTCACTATTTAGGGTAACTATGATTGTATTCTGTAACGTACACAAGTATTTTAACCTATATGGAAATGACCTTATAATCAATTAAAAGTGTGTTTTATATTAATTTAATCAAAAAATTCATATTTGCATATGTTGAACTTATGGCTTGAACGTAATTAACATATTCCGCCATCCTTTTAATTATATAATCTGTTGTCGCCTTTCAAAGAAAACAGTCTAGTTGTACTCTTCTCTTATATTTTATACACACAGTTTTAAAAACAGATGATTCTCAGTATATATTGTAGGTGAGAAAAATAGCATATTTATAAATTCAATTGCCATCTATCGATAAAATTTGTAACAAAAATAAATTTACTGGAAATGTGTTTCTTTTCAATAATTGCATCAAATATTATCTCTACAGATCTTACTGTAAGGATATAAGTTATTGAATGAGAGGACTTGGCTTATCGGTGAATAGGGTGGTTGGGCTAGGGTTTCAATTTCGTTTTTTTTTTTTTTTTGACCACAAAATCTATAATTAAATGCTCCGTTTGTAAGCCGGTATGGTTACGTTGTAAGACCCTATTAATATTTTCTCATTTTTTGCCTTTATTTTGCGAATTGCATCGTGTTTTGTGTTTTCTGGAAGATAGGCTTGAAAGATATATTTACCTTATTGTACAAAGGTAGTATATATTGGGTTGGGACGAAAATAATTGCCAATATCAGTAATGCATTTTTCAAGATTTGATTATTGCTTCAAAATTGATTTTTATATTTCCAAGAGTCATATATCATTATGAAGTATGTTTTTCGTAATGTCATCATATATCTACAATATATTTATATTTCTAATATATTTTTGCACGACTGTGTTAAAAATACTTTCAAAGCAGCCCCATGTCCACCATATGTCTCCTAAAGGAGCAGCAACGAAGAGATAAGAAGGACACACTGGTAAAGGGCACGTCGATCAAAGCAGCCTCATGTCCACCATATGTCTCCTGAAGGAGCAGCAACGAAGAGATAAGAAGGACACATTGGTAGAGGGCACGACGATCAAAGCAGCCTCATGTCCACCAATGGCTCCTGAAGGAGCAGCAACGAAGAGATAAGAAGGACACATTGGTAGAGGGCACGACGATCAAAGCAGCCTCATGTCCACCAATGGCTCCTGAAGGAGCAGCAACGAAGAGATAAGAAGGACACGTCGATCAAAGCTGCTCAGCCCCGGAGCACCGGTGATTTTTAAGAGCCTTGTATCGATATATAAAATTTATTTTAATGTCCATAATTTAATGTCTATACTTTCAAAGCAGGAAATCCACATAATTTTGCTTCATGAGAGTTCAAACTATTTGTGACATTTGTGATAATATGTTAGAAATGACATGAAGGATCTTAGTAAAAATAGAGGCTGCCTGGCCGGCATTCATAGTTCTTCAAATTAAAGATACTTCGGCCAGTAAATCTTTTTTATTGTCTATTACTGGCCGAAGTATTTTTAATTTGAATAACTATGAAAGGATCTGGAATTGAATGTCAAGAGAATCACAGTCGATGTGTTCATTAGCCCAATGTACTGGTTGTATTTAGACAATCCATGACAAATTATCAAGATTTTAAACTGCTGGAGTTGATCAAATATTTTACCAGACCCAATATGGACATAAGAAACAACTTAGTGTTAAAGTCACATAGTAAAAATTGGGGTAAACAACGTTTTTTTGACAAGGCAATTTAAAACGTGTATACAATAAGTTCCCGGAGTGAATACATAAAAAAATTGGATATTCTAACGGTTTTTTACTGTATCATACATACATATGCTTTAATGCTCGAGAATGCGCATCAGGAATACATTTGAAAATATATTACCAATGCTTCCGCGATTTTTCAATAATGGTAATTCTTGTGTTAAATTGCTTCTCTTTTGGTGCTAATTCGACCCATGGGCATCCGTCGAAGGGCACGGTCTGGGTGCACCTAGACCTAAAATACCAAGGATGCTCAAATCCAAAGACATGGTAATGCTGGTTACCTTTTTGGACAATAAGGTCAATAGATATCAAGTTTATCTTCCAGAAGACACAAAAGATAACACGTTTGTTTATTTGGACATTCTGAGACTTTTAAACTATGCAATTCAAAATATAAAGGTAAAAAATGGGAAAATGGTAATAGGGTTCTACAACGTGACCATGCCGGATTACAAAAGGATCATTTGATTATGGATTTTGTAGCAAAAAAAAAAAAAAGAACGAAATTGAAACCCTACCCTAACTACTCTATTCACCGGGTATAGCACTAAGGATTTATTCATATTTCCTTAAATCGAATCAGCAACTAAAGAAACGCAAATTAACATAAATATTACCATTATTGAAAAATCGCGGAAGCACTCTGGTAATATCAGAATCAACAACAAGCCTCCAAGTGACTTCTTTTATTAACAACACATCGAGCTTTCGGGTATAACGACCCTTCTACATGAATGTGAAAATCTGGTAATTTCCTTTTAAAAATATATTCCTGGGGCGCGACGTCTCGTGCATTACTGCCATCAAGTGTGTTTGATACAGTGAAAAACTGAATATCCATACATATACATCCTTTTTACTGTAATGTGAAAACTATTTAAACGATTCCCAACAGAACTAATTGTGAATGCTTTTCAGAGTATATATGCTCAAACCAATATTTTAATTTATAAATATAGTTAAAACCGTCTATATAGCGCCCCCTCTAAATAGCGCCTCCCTCTTTATAGCGCCCGATTTTAAATACGTAGTACGATGCCATTTACATTAAAAGTGACCTGTCTATAGCACCCTATTTTGGTGAGTCCCAAGAGGGGGCGCTATAGACAGGTTTAACTGTTTATGATTTATATTCTTCCCCGAAACATACAAGTTGTATCTTTATAATTTATTTTAAAACGTTCACCGAAAATTCCTCTAAATATCCGGGTGAATATCACAGCAGTTATGAGATGGCGAAGTATCACTGGAAGGATTTACCACTGATAGCTAGGCCTACCTTGCAGCGATAGAGGCAATAGTTTGGTCCGAACATTACCTTGTTTCACCTCGGAGTTACACTTTCAGGATACCACGGCCTTTTTACCTAATCGTCCACACTGAGAAGTTGGCTTGTCAAATTATTTTGACAAACATAAGCAGTTTTAAACTTCTCAGTGTTTGGAGGGAAAAATATTGTTAAGTGAACCGATCTCCCACGTCATTTAACAAATATGGCCATGTTTGTATATAAGGGGGATCATAGGTATGCGGGGACTCTTCCAGGAGGACAATTTAAACAATTTTATTGATTCTTCTAATCAATTTTTACAAAGGTGAAAAATATATAGAATAAAAAAGTAAATAAAGGATATATAAAGTGTAGGGGAATATATATATAGTTGTGTATCTGTACACATTTCTTCAGCAAGGAAGGCTTCCCCACCACCCACCTTCCTCTTCCAGGAGGAGTGGTGTGGAGACGCTTTTAGCGTTTTCTGTGTCCGTGTTTGGTGGTCTCCTGGTATACCTGTGTAACCCCGGTCCGCCCTCTATCAACTCTACAATAAGTACTGTTTTTTACATATATAACAAATGGGAAGTTTTTATTTACGTTTTGTTGTTGTTGTACTTTTGATTGTTCGCTTTTCTGTGCGTTAACTTTTACTTTAAGGCCCTAGTAAATTGTACTTTGTGTGTTAGCCCGTAAAAGTTAACGTTTGTCATAACCTCGGAGTTACACTTTCAGGATTTACGGCCTTTTTTACCTAATCGTCCTCACTGAGAAGTTGACTTTAGACACCTATGCAAGGTTTGATGAAAGGTTGGCTCTTGATGATGGCTTGACTCCAGGTTCTATTTGGCTGAAAGTGGGACTACACCAATCCAACCTGTTCAAAATCTATATACAGTTAAACCTGTCTATAGCGCCCCCTCTTAATAGCGCCTTCCTCTCTATAGCGTCCGATTTTAAATACATAGTACGATGTGATTTACATTAAAAGTGAGCTATCTATAGTACCCCCTCTCTATAGCACCCTCTTTTGGTGAGTCCCAAGAGGGGGGCGCTATAGATAGGTTTAACTGTATATTGAATGTTTAATAATTAGAAAGGTTTCTGAAGATGAGTTTCTTTTCATTTTATTAATGTAGTCTCAAGCTTTCGGGGTATCTCTGCCCTTTTACAGGAAAACATAAATAAACGAATAAAAACGTCGCCTGATGCCAAACGATTACAAAATCAATATACACACATCTATGTATACAAAAATACTCATCTCCAGAAACCTTTTTGATTATTCAATTTATGTCCAAGAGTTTAAATCAATTGATATAGTGAATGTATTGATTATTCTGGAAATGAAGCATCTTCAACTTCACTTGCTAATAATCTATCGAAAGAAGACATTGTACTTAAAGCTTTGCCTTTCACACGAAACACCTTTCTCACCTCCTTTTCACGAAAACTCCTAAAATAACTCATCGCGCGAACTCAACACAATTCAAGAAATGATAAAATATAATTACAACAAACCATTGGCAATCTATTCGCATGTGTCAAAAAGATTTGAAAAGGATCTTAAAAATGAGAATTTCTTCGGCAAGAGATGAAAATCCAATAAATGAAATGGCAAATTATTCAAACTCTTTCCACCATCATAAAGAGAGAGGGGAAGAGATGTAATTATTTATTTGTAGGAAGGCGAGGTTTGATCGAGTCGATCTAAATCAAACTATAAAATCCATAGACTCTCCCCATCTTGAAGTAAACAATTGATTCTAAATAAAAATGGAGGGTGTAATTGCTCGTAGATCAATGCCCGTACTCTCCATTCAGCCTGCTGCGTGAGCCCCATTAACTCAGCCGCAGGCCACAGAATTAGTACCAAACTTCCAAATAATAAATTACAAGGTTTGTAAATAAAAATCCTCCCCCAGCGCGCAACTTTTAAATGGCCACCAGCTTAGAATGAAGTGGCCTGGCTTGTTCATTGACATTATGTGCGACAGGCTGTGACTAAAATTAAATGGTTTTAAAATAGAAAGTCAAAGTTATTTTTCTTATTTCATTTTGACTTTGCCCAGCTTTTTATTATAATGTTGGAAATTCTTTTTTTTTTAATTCTTGCTATCTCTCTCTGCTTTCTAAGTCAAGTATCTAGATTTAGATAGGCCCACGTTATATAGTGAACTCTAAAATGGCATGTTTTCTATTCCTTACTATGTAGTTTAAATATTCAAATTTATATATATTATTTAAAAAAACGAGATTTCTGCGTGATTTTGAACCAATAAATAGGTAAATATCCTGTTGACTAATATAATATAAACGGCCGGCTCAAACCTTTTGTACATTATGTAAATAAGCTTTCCATTATTTTTAATATTGTAGTTTCAAGATTTTAACCACGACTGCATTGACATAGTTAATATTCGAGATAATCAAAAATCAACATAAATCTTATCTTTTTATATAACATACATTTTAACAGCATTTTAAAATATTTAATTAAAAATATATTTAAAAGACTGATGCATTGAGTAAATACTTTGGCATTCCCAAAATTTCTTTATTTAAAGTATATTTTGAGATAAATATCTCTTTTTGAAAAGTTTTAACAAATAAGTATCTGAAATGTATTCGTGTAAAGTAAGTAACTACAGCCTTGCTTCAACTTAGATTGGATCCAAGATAGGATTATGACTTTTTTAGCTTTTGAAACATGTGAATCAGTGCATAACTATGTAAACTGTACATTCCTATAAGTTATTCTATGGAACGATAATATTCACATGCAAAAATTCACATAGTTCTTTTTTAATGCATAAACAATGCATTTATTGAGGCTCTGCCCAAGAAGGTGTGGATAAAGACAAGTGAATTGTTATTTATGAAGTTTTTCGGCAGATTCTGGTCTCTGATGGCATTGGCATGCATCTTGGCTTTTCCTAAATTTACTGAAGATGACATTGCAGTTTATTGGCAGATTTACGAGCTCTGTATAGATATTATTATGAATGGGCACCTCGATTTCGGGGTATATGAAGTTCTATCCCATAAAAGGGAATCCTTTTTTCGAACATATTTCATCATGGGATACAGGGCCTCCTGATTCCAAAATAACTTTACTAGGTACCGTTCAAAAAGAGAAACCTAGTTTATGATATTTGCAACAATAAATAATATATGAAGGTTATTTACATATTAAAACAAAGTGTCCAATACGGAATTAGATCCCGGTTCATGGCTGTCAGGAATCGAGGGTTTTACCCACTCGTCCACCGACTTATTTTCTACAGTGCCACCAAAGAGTCAATGTGTAGTTACACCTTTTATTGGAACCACATGTTTGTTTTCTTTTATTACCTACAGTAACCTACAGAAAGTCTTGAGCAATATGGTAGAGAATCATTCTTCTCTGGAATACATATCTAGCATTTTCTGACAGCTTTATTCAATGAAATATGTTCCTTTGACGATAATTTATTGATTAGAAGTTGGTTTGGAAAATATATAGCTACATCAACTAATTATTTATTTATTTATTTGTCACAAATAAATTTACTGGCAATGTATCTTTTCAATAATATCATCAAATAATATCTCAACAGAGCTTACTGCAATGATATAAGTAAGGTATGTAGAGATAATATTTGATGATATTATTGAAAAGAAACACATTGTCAGTAAATGTATTTGTGACAAATTTTATCGATAGATGGCAATTTAATTTATAAATTTAAATTATTGGATGGTGTAGAAATATCTTCTGGTAAATATTGACTGCACGCTGATTCCTAAGACGCCATGTATAAACCCGAAGAACTATAATTAAAATAATAGCGATATTCAATTAAAAATATACATTTCTAGAATCGAACTTGTGATCTTATATTTAATTTAGAATTTCGTTGCTCAGTGTTACCAATGAACTAAAAAAACATTGCACGCTGATTAACTAATGAGCTCATTAGCTGATTGGCTAATTAAGGTCACGTGATAGTAATGAACCAATAAGCAGGTGTAAATAAAAATGGACAGCCTATATAAACATATATATGTTTAAAAACTTCACTTTTTAGATTATTTTTCTATTTGATTGAAGAATATTTGGTTCGTTACCCAGTTGTTTTTTGGACAAGCTCATGACGTGTCAAAGCCGATTTAAATGTTCCGTTGTTAAATCTTGCTGTTAAACAATTCAAATATTTATTGATACTTTCATAATATTTACCTCAAAAATAATAATATAAACTTATCTTACTCATTACATTTATATTTTTTCTACATTATTTTTACGTATATATTTATATTATATAATTGAAATTATATTACCCCCCCCCCCCCCCAGTATATATATAAGCATCACTAAATCTACTATAAATTTTAAATGTATTGTCTTCTAGGAAATTGGATTGAATTTGCGATAGGTCCCAGTGTGTTGCATGTTAAATAACAAGTGATCAATTATGGATTTATCCTTAATTGGATATTTTTGATTGTTCGACATGATATGACCGGATTAACGGAATATATTTGCATATCAGGAGAACTAGGAAATCTGAAGAAATGCTCCTTATATCCGTCTGAGTGAAGAGTAGCTAGCCAATCAATACTTATCATCAATTGTAATTAACAAATGCTTACTTCAAGGTTGGATAGGCAATTGTCATTAACGGAATTTTAAATAGGCGGCTCAGCAGTATTGAAATTAATATTCAATATAGAACTACCATGGCTAACTATTGGCCACTATCTCCTAAGCCTACAATTGCTTTATTAGAAATAGCTTTGGCCGCCACCGCCGCTCTGCGTGAATCCACCAAAATTGCCAATTCCAAAATAATCGCTGACTCCTTGCACGCCAAACAGAAATTTGTAACAACCCCAGTGAATTAGAGTTCTTCTGCTATCGAGCTTTTTTATTTTTTTTCCGCTTTCGTTTGGCAGCGTTTCTTCCATCATCTGTACAATTATCATTGTGCTAATATCGTTTGCATTAGAATTAACCGATAATTTTTGCTGATTGGATGAACTTCCCATTCCAATAAAATGTAATTATGGTGGAATACAAATGAATGAATTTCCCATTGGTATTGAAAAATATTGATAGGGTATTGACATAGTCGATAAATGTAACGGAGCAATCAGACAAATGGGAAGATTTATATAATTCACTTCTAATCAGTGCATCGGATGCAATTGTTTAGCGCATCCCAAGTGAATTTACAGATTGTAATTTTATAATTATTAATAAATTAGTTTATTAGATTGTTGAAAATCAAATATCAAAGAACAATAAGATATTTGGTAATAGTCAGAATGGACTTACAGGACAAAGTAGTAAATGCTAACACAATGTAATTTATACAATTCACATATTATATATTTGATAACTTTTATGATCTCAATATGATAATAATAGAAGAACTACTTCTCATACAGTAGTTTTCTATGATTTTCATGGAATGTTCTAATGTGGCACCTAATGCCAAGAACCCCTCTTTCAACATAGTATGGAAACCTTGATTTAGCGAGCAAAGTAAGTTACAATACTCCACCCACATGAAGGTGTGGTATGTCTATAAGATGGAGAAGGACTTGGAAAATAATATTTATTATTACTACAACAGTGACTATATTCTCACCAGTATTTCTACCAAGATGGAGTTGACAAGAGGATTCCGACCGGCACTGAGCCAACTGGTGAAATTGCTAGACTATTAGGTTGTTGTTGTCGTGTCCAATGAAGAGCCTCAGATGTCTCCATGCATCTCTATCACAGCAGCAGAAATGTCCACTATCTTGGGTGTTTAAAGCTGCTGCTCTGGGTCTATGTCAATTTTCTGCAAGGCTGCGGCCATTGTTGGGCATGAGAATATGTGAATAGGTGTTAGTTCCACACCAGGACAGTTGTTGCATGTCCTATAGGTTCTTGTGCCATCTGGATGTATTGTCATTCCTTTATAGTGTTTTGTTATAAGTCTTGTTATAGTTTTTGTCAGTTTTCTCTCAGAGTTTATTTCACATATTTGATCTTTTCTTATTTTTTGCTTAATTATCTTGTATTTTGCCAAAGTATCAGCGTCAAATACTGACATTTGTTCTTTCCTTTGGCTCAGCTTTCTGGCTTCCTTTGCCAATTCATCTGCCATCTCATTACCCCCGATCCCAACATGGGCAGGGATCCATTGTAGAATGCAGTTCTTCTCCAATGGTTCCAGATGGGTAAGTAATGAGTGTATTTACTGCGTGATATAGACTATGAGGTCATACGTCAATATAAAGAGGGAAGAGGAAGAACATGGAATGCCATTAAACTAGTTCAAATTATAAGTTTTTCCCAAAAGCTCTTGTTTTTCTTATTATTAGGTGAATAATATTATTATGGCGAATACATAATATTACATAATACAATTACTTTATACATAATACAAAGACATTATACATAACGGCGAATAATATTATGGCAAACAATATTGGTGATTTTTTGCAAGTGTTTACGAACTATTTGGATAACCTTGTAGCATTATCGCTGTGTTAAAATATCTTAAATGGGTTTGTTTGAAGTTCATATGTTAAGTTTGTAATTATTATTTTTTTTTAATTCATAGAAGCATTTTTCTGGCAGACATATTCAATTTTTATCATCATCATTTAAAAATATTGTTTTTTTTTACTTATCAAATCATTTGCAATTGTAGTTTCTTTTTTGTTTTGTTGTGTTCCTTTTTTAAGCAATAAAATATATAGAACTAAAGCGTAATATTCAATTCAAGCATATGGAACCAACATCGATTCAATTTTAAAACAAAGCAAAATCATAAGCTTATACAACTTTCACTTTTCATACAGGGTTATATGTTAACTCTTGTAAAAATTCAATGATGATTTGAAAATAACTAGGGGCTAGTAAATATAATTACGCTCTATATTTGGTATGATCTCATAAGAATCGAAATAATCTTATTTGAAAGCCGCAATACTTCCAATATCCGCCTAAAGTGTGGAGTATTTAATTACTCAGAGCTATTTCTTTAAATATCGAAGAGAACTATTTGTAGATTTAGTGAACTGACATTAAGAAGTTTTGAGTAAAATCAGCTCCTCGGTGGTGAAATACCCCGGCGGTTTAGCTAACTTAATCCACCAGATCGCTACAGCTATCTGCATACAACTAAAATTTCTTGGACACCTCGTGTAGCTAACCTCAACTGACTTGCCCCTACCTGCGGCGTAAGGAAACGAGAAGGACCAGCCGTTCAATATTTAATATTTAAACGACATCTCAAGAATTCAGGCATTATAAACCCTTCTACAGGAGTATACAACGTTGTATAATTGTGATACCTGAAAGCTTGAGAAATAGTTTAAATAAAGCAAGAATCTTATCCTCGAAGGCAGTACCTTGTTACAATAAATTATCATTATGAAATATCATGTGAGCTAATGTATAGCTACACACGTATTGAGGTGAAAACCAAGAGCTTCATTTAAGAATGCTAATAAACCATAATATGAATTACTACAATCTTTTCTTTATCAAAGAAATTCGAACATATACAAATTCAGTCTCACCTATATAGGCAAGGCATCTTTAACAATGGCGTATGCTAGCAGATATTCGTCTACGGCGAATAAATTACAATTTTTATGGAGATCAATACAACCCCATTCCAACTAGAGTGGTCGATTAATCGACTGGTTACTATTCCATCTAATTGATATATGGCTTTTATGGCAGTACTATTAGCATTGCTGGGAAACCTGGATAAGGCGTTAGTAATTACTTTTGAAGAACGTTATTGGTTCGCAATAACTTAAAGTAAGCCATTTCTGACTTTATAGTAGAATTTAATCGAATTATATAAGAAAGATAAACTAATTAAATTTTCAGTATACCTTACGAGGATGAATAGTGCCAACGATCAGTCGAAAAGTTTTTTTTCATAATTTGTTATTTAGTGCTTTACAAAAAGTTATAATGCTATAGAATATTTGGCTTAAATAAAAAAGATTTATTTTTCTAAATTTATTATGTAGCTTTTTTATATTTATATAACTATTGGGGTATTAATTGATTCGAAAGCGGTTAAAATTATATAATAATTTTAGGGGGAAATGTTTACGGAATAGAACCAAACGAACTTTTAGCTTGAATACAATGTGCTATCAATACTTATTTGAGTTTAGTATTAGTCGTCACGCCTTCTGGATAGTCCACACGGCTATAAAATCTTCCCTGAAGTTATACTAACTCTGAGGTTATTTCAATGATGTCAATGGAGGTTGTAACAATGTGGAGGTGGTTGCTATGATGTCAATGGAGATTGTAAAAATGCGGATGTGGTTGCTGTGAGGTCAATGGAAGTTGTAACAGGGCAGTGATAAATTCTGTGATGTCAATGGAAGTTGTAACAATGCGGTGATTATTTTTGTGATGTCAATGAGGTTGTACAAACCTCCCTTCCTTCCACACGCACGCAATGACAAAACTTAATTATTCGCGACCCAATCCAATAACAACACAATTACACAACTTGCCAAATAGTTTCTCTCCCATTAAGTAGACAATTCAATTTTTAAAATCTTGGGTTTCGGAGGTGGCGTGCCTCGGCCTATTTTAAATTGTCTCTAAGCTCGGACTGGACCAACGGTCTTCACATCTTCAGTAGTTTCTCCAATGGTATAGTAATGGAACCTAGGATCTCTACAATATGTTCTACAAATATTCAAAGCTGTAATTTTATTTTTAAAATCCTATCAATTTTTTAATGATCAATTCCCCTAACATATTTTAAGCTTCCTTGCCTCGACTCAACTTTGATGGGAGATCGTCTTCTGTTTTTTTTTAAATTATTATTATTATTATCCCTAGTACACGTGGTACAGGCCATGATAATAATGGTGGGTAGAGGTAGGCGACTGCTTTTATTGTAAGTGCATCACATGTCTACACATGAGAAAAGCAGTTCGACTTTTGAACTTACAATTATGCCAGAGACCCGTTTTGTTACTTACACTCACTGGTGGAGTTGGACTTTTGCAAGAATCGGGGGTCACTGGAGCATTTTTTTTTTTATCAGAAAAAAGTGCCGATTGCGGGAATCGCAACCTGGGTCTTAGCGTTCGAAAACCAACGGTTTAAACAATCCTTCCAACGACCCCCAATAAGATATATACTGTTATAATAATATCCAAATGATTAGCTTTCATTAATACATGAAAAATAGTTTCCAAAATTATAAACGATTCAGATAAGAAAGTATTTTTAAAAATATTTTATAAATAATGATAAATACAATATAATGCGGTTATGATTATAGTACAACGTTTAACAAGTTTTACCGCAAATGTTTCTTTTTACAGAACGAAAAATCGTAATTTTAATTATTTAAGGAGAAATAACGACTATTCCTATCCTTAGGGAAGAAGTATGAAAGGATCCTTTCATACTATTGCTGTTCCGACTCAATGTTATATTCAAAATCTGTAAATCTTAATTTATTATATTTTACTTGACTCTTCTTTTCCTATTTTTTTATCACTCCTAATATATTATATATATAAAAATAGGCATATCCTGACCGCGCTAACCTGATCTTTTTTTTTTTTTCACACACACACATATATATATACATACGTATATACACATAAAATCCACAAACATATGTGTGTTGTTTGTTTTGTGTTGTGTGGATCGAGAATTGGTTTAATCAAAAAAGATAAATCAGCTCAATTAAAGATTATATTGTAGATAGAGGTCGGCATTCATATTTCTGTAAAAAAAATAGATACTTCGGCCAGTTAGAATTTCTTTTTTCTCTTTAATTAGCATTATGAATGGATTGATACAAATTATTCATAACAATAGCTTTTTTCCGCCATTAATTATTGTAAATATTACCTTGGTAATTTTTGTTTTTTCAGTTCGTACTTTATTGGTTTATAGTTGAGATAGTCTTATATGAAAGGTGTATATGGGAAAGGAGGTGTGAACATTCTATGATATGGTCCCATGTACCACTGAGATAAGAATATTATGTTGTAGTGAATGAAGTTTCTGTAAAGAACCTATAGAAATATATGGATACCAAAAGCATTTGGCAAGGCATTAAAATTTCTTCTAATTTAATGCCTTGTCAAATTCTATAAATTTTATTTATTTCTCCTGACGAAGACAAAATATTTTTATTGAAATTTTGGGAAAATAAAACTTTAACTGGTCGAAGTGTTTATCAAATATGATTATTGGAATAAGTTTACTTACAAAGGGTGTGCGCTGAATATTTTGATGTCGTTCTAACAGATTCTTTCGTCTTAAACAAATGCTAATTTCAGGCAAATCTCCGAAGTTCAGTAGGTCTTGCATGTTCGAGTCGTTCGGATGATCACGGCGGTTCAAAGTGAATTAGCCAAGAGCCGGAGTTCCATTGATTTCCAATAGGCGAGAGGGTTAGATGGAAGGTTCGGTTTACCCCTTGCCTGGAGGTCGCCATTTTGTAATTGGTACATTACAGCAATCTGCTGCTTTATATTGTCATCTTCGTTACACTTCTTTCTGGTCGCCATCTTATAATGGATAGAATATAAGAATGGTTGCTACTCTTATAATTCAACACCTCTTTTCTGTATCATGCATATCGCTGTCTTATAATGGATAAATATAACACACAATTGTTTCTACTCTCTTATAATTCTACACGTCCTGTGTCTGCATCATGCTTTTTTTATTTTATTAATCAACCAGGCGCGATATTGAAATATTTGCGTCTATTACAGAGAAAACAAACAAAACAACAAACAAATTAGAACTTAGAATTAAATATTTACAAATTTACATGTATTATTCGACAAAGTTCATAAAATGTATATAGACAAAGTGGTTTATGTAAGAGAGTTAAATGATTTAGATCAGGGAACAATCGATGTCTCACTTTTGCAAAGTTCGGACAGTCATAGATGAGGTGAAGAGCAGTTTGTTCTGTTTCTCCGCAGGAACAATTTGGTGTTTCTGATAGACCTCTTTTATGTAAGTATTTCTGGAATGCATCATGCATATCGCCGCCTTATAATAGATAAAATATAGCAATTTTTTCTACTCTTCTTGCCCGGAGTTGTGGTCAACAGGAAATTGGCGCTTCCATTACGACAATGCTCCAGCATATTACTCGCACTTTATTCAGACTTTTTTGGAGAAAAACCAGACTCCTGTGGTTCGCCAGGTTTTTACTCTCCTGATATGGTTCCCTGTGACTTCTGGCTGTACCCCAAAATCAACAGTTTAAAGGAAAGCTATTTAAGACAAGAGAGGACATTATGACTGCAACAACAGCCGAGATATACAACATTTCGTAAGAGACTTTCTCGAAATGTTTCCAACAATGGCGCTGGAATGAGTGTGTGGAGTCCCAAGGAGACTACTTTGAGGAGGATTAGGTTTCCAGCGCTCCAGATATTCCTGTTTGCTTTCCTTCCGCCCGAAGGTCGGATACTTTCCTAACAGAACTCCTATAATAACGAAACATTAACTTTTTTTGTTTATCCCTAGTACACGTGGTACAGACCATAATAATTATGTTGGGTAGAAGTAGGCGACTGCTTTTACTGTAAGTGCACCACATGTCTACACATGTGAAAAGCAGTTCGACTTTGCACTTATAAATCTGCGAGAGCCCCCTTTGGTTACTTGCACTCGTTGATGGGGTTGAACCTTTGCAAGAATCGGGGGCCATTAGAGCATTTATTTTAATCAGAAAAAAAGTGTCCAATGCGGGAATTGAACCCGGGTCGTAGTGGTCGAAAACCAACGGTTTAAACCAAATTTCCACCGACCCCCCAACTTAATTTCAGCTTATATCCGATCGATCAAGATTGATCAGTTCTTAAGTCTCAATACAATCGCAGTTTTACAAAAAAAATACCATTACATACATTCACTAGATGTGGTATTACATCTCTCACTATCTCCCCATCTTTCTTCTTACCAGCACAACATCAACAGCAACAAATCTCCAAGACCAGTAAAATTATTTCCAAACAATAAACCCAATCCGAAAATAGAATTTAGATTGAAGAAACTTCTAAATAAATTTGATTAAAATTTTAAAACGCTAGGTAAATTAGGTTTGGTTAGGTTATCTAACTAAGAAAAAACCTCCACAACCAACTCTAAAATTTGAAGATGGCGTTAGGAATATCCCTAAATTGTTATTTTTCCTGCGAGAAAATGGAAGTCGATCAAAACCCACAAATTCAATTTGGGCCCAAGCCTAATGACAGAGCAGTTAAATTTAAAGCCCTAAATATTTATTTAATAGGCTGAATCATCGACCGTCTGTAATCCATTTTAATGTAAATTTCAGACGATGAATATTCAACGTCGTGTGAATGTGGAGGAATCCGTGTAGGTCTATGCAAATTGCATGGCTCCCCTATTGCATATTCTACTTATGGGACACTTGGTAAGCATTCTCGTATGGGAATCTTTCTAATGATAATCTTTTTTTACCGATTTTTTTTTTTTTGTAATTTGAATTATACCTTCCCGATTTATTATAAAATTTCACTAACTGGGTTTAACGGTTGAATCTGCTAGTAATTCGATTTAAAAATCTTCTAACCGAAATTGTATAGAAATTGGAGGGTAGAGAAAGATTGAGATTAAAACTGATTTATTACAATGTCCATATAAGATTATAAAAGGTTAAATACAGAATAAATATAAATATATGAATAAATAAGATTAAATAAGGATATAAATATAGATAAATAAATGTAAAATATATAATTGATAAATATCTATATTAATAAAATGCAAATTTCATAAGAGGACATCACTAAAAACTTTCGTTACAATGCATCAATTTCGACCAAATTTTCAACATTTATGTAAAACGAGATGGAGCAGGTTTTGCTTAATATCAAAATATTTTTCCCTAACATTAACATGCGTAACTTCGCTGTTATCGATTAAATACAAAAAAATCAACAGAGTTAATTTTATTTATATATAAATACAAAATTAAATTTCAACAGAGTTAATATTTTTACATACTAGCTAATAATCTCAATCTAAAAATATAATATAAAAAGCCAACAATGAAGAGTGAATGTAAGATAAAAAGCCAACAATGAAGAGTGAATGTAATATAAAAAGCCAACAATGAAGAATGAATGTAAGATAAAAAGCCAACAATGAAGAGTGAATGTAAGATAAAAAGCCAACAATGAATAGTAAATGTAATATAAAAAGCCAACAATGAAGAATGAATGTAAGATAAAAAGCCAACAAAGAAGAGTAAATCTACTTATATAATTGCCTTATTCTGTCTGTGTGAAGTTCACTGTGTGAAGTTCACAGATAGATTTTGGTCAGAATATAATATAAAAAGCCAACAATGAAGAGTAAATATGATATAAAAAGCCAACAATGAAGAATGAATTTAAGATAAAAAGCCAACAATGAAGAGTAAATATAATATAAAAAGCCAACAATGAAGAATAAAGGCAATGTGACACGGCAATGTGACACGGGAAAAAATGTTCACTAGATAAAACTATGATTTTCTAATGTAGAAAATTAGGAAAGACAAAATTCAGGATGACACGGAACACAGGGACCGGGAAAAAATGTTCACTTTATCGAGAGATTCAAATTTACGAGTTTCAAATTATCAAAATATATCTTTTTTTTTTAAATAAGTTTTTAGAGAATTGTTTTAACAAATGTTCGCTAGACAAACATTCACTCGGGTAAAACCCGGGCGAAGCCGGGCACATCCGCTAGTACATATATATAAAATATATACAATGTCGTCATATTGGTGGCGCCCACGGCGGGAAAGACTCCGTCAACGATGGACTGCAAGAGTTTTCTCCCACAGAGTGGGCAGTTATATGTGATGGCTGGTGTAGAGAGAGAGAAAGACAATGAAGAAGATTTTATTGACTTCAAGTTAACGGTTAAAAATACATATAAACAAAATAAATATATCAATATAAAAAATTCAAAATTACAAATTATTTGTATCACACGAAACCCACTGGGTGTCGTCTCGTTCAATGTCGCAGTCTGTCCTGAAGTCGGACAGGCCTAGATCGGAGTCCTTGACAATGCCATGTCAAGGAATTTCTTCAGAGCAGAGCTCTGCTCGGGCGAGAGAAACTCGAGAACGTCCTCCCTCTTAGTTAGGGATACAACAGCCTTCTCTAGAGAGAGAGGGAGAGATTGAAACTGATTTATTACAATGTTCATGATAAATATATGAATAAATAGATATAAATGTATAAATTAATTGATAAATATATATATACTAGCCGAATGACCCGGGCAACGCCCGGGTTTTACCCGATTAAATGTTTTTATTCAAATACTATTCGTTACAATTATAAATTGGCACCGTGGATGTCACTTTTGTGAAACGTCCGTGTGTTTTTAAAATATAAAAATAAATATGTAAATTTTCACAACGATATTTGAAAATTATATTATTTTGATTTTCAAATACTATTCGTTACAATTATAAATTGGCGCCGTGGATGTCACTCTTGTGAAACGTCCCGCTCCAAACTTTGTGTCTGAGAAGCGATATTTTTATAGAAAAATGATCTGGCTTTAGTTTTCTGCTCGAATGAATGTTTTTCTGTTAGAATTTTGTTCCTGCGTACAAAATAATGAACTGGTTTCACCCGTGGTCTCTGCTTTTAGGAATTTTTCCCGATATAATTTTGTATCTGATAATCAAACATGATACAGGAATATCGTCATCATCATCATTTTCTGACTAAAAATATATAGTTCAATAATTGATTTATATATATTTTTAAAAATAGCCTATCGTATTCCCCGTATTTTTTTACCTATGTATGGAAATTTTGGTTTGAATTAGTGAACTACTGCGAATTTGTATACCGGACATACAAACAAACATACAAACATTCTTTTTATATATATAGATATACCATGGTAATATATACAAGTCGTCATTGGTGACGCCAACAGCAGGATAGACTCCGCCACTGATGGACTGCAAGAGTTCTTTCCCACAAAGAGAGAGAAATTTAAATACAAGGAGATATGGCGTCATCTGTGTATGAAATTTGAAACCATTCAGCGCGGAATTTTGACAAAATAAAATCATTTCCTCCATCGCAAAGAAAATACATTAGAACATTATTTTAAATTGTAAAAAATAAAAATTCACGCTAGATGGTTTCAAATTTCATATTCATCGATAATTTATTTTCAAATCTATCATCTCTGCCACGGAGATAGTAAACTAGCCACGGGACAACTCCACGATCCATTGTCTCTCAGTGTCCCACTGCGGGAATATACCACACGACCAACCAATCCCCAGCAACACGACAATCCCCGAAGTCATCTTCAATATAACAAGCTACCCTTTGGACTCCACACTATATCGCTTATAAACCTGAAGACTTCCTAAAGTCTATAGAATAAAGTCATAGCTCGACAGTAGTCATTGAAGAAACGTGATACAGGCCATGATAATCATCATGGTGGGTAGTTAGCGACTGTTTTTACTGTAAGTGCACCACATGTCTACACATGTGAAAAGCAGTTCAACTTTGCATTTACAAATGTGCCAGAGCCCCGTTTAGTTACTTGTACTCGCTGGTAGGGTTAGACTTTGGCAAGAATCGGAGGCCATTGGAGCATTTTTTTTTTTCAATTAGAAAAAAAGTGCCCAATGCGGGATTCGATCCCGGGTCGTAGTGGTCGAAAACCAACGGTTTAGACCATCCTTCCACCGAACCCCTATATCACTTATAAAACTGAAGACTTCCTAAATTCCATAGAAGAAGGTCATAGCTCGGATGACCAGTAGTCAGTGAAGAAACTGATGACAACAACGTCCTTCCATATTTAAAAATTTTCTATATTCATCTATATTTTTCAGATAGAGTTTCATCCCATTGATGAACAGTCAAAAAAAGAATTCAGTAGTATTCCTAAAGATTCTTAAAATTAAAGCTACTTCGGCCAGTATATCTTTTTACTGATTTACTGGTCGAAGTATCTTTAATTTGAAGAACTATGAATGCCGGCCAGGCAGCCTCTATCTTTATGATATTCTTAAAGAAATGTCGAAATATTTGCATAGAAACCTTTACATAATTTACCAAGGGACATATTTTATTGATAGTGCTTATCAAAGTTACTGATATTTAAAACCCGAAGCATTTCGATAAAACTTGATGTATTCTAATGGGAAGATATTTTCCGAAAAGTATCTGATTGATCGAACATTTTTATAGGTATAAATGAATTCTGAGAGGGTATAAGACTTATGTTGGGTTAGGCACATAGTTTAGTTTCTAAATACCTTTATAGTCATTTTGAAGTGATCTTTTTTATTGGTCTCTTCGTCAAGTCTGCGTTATGCGATTCCATTCTGACAAAAGTTACCTTGTACGGTTTACACGGCACAAAGGGGGCCAATATTAAAAGTAACTTAACACACAGAAAAGCTTACACTCAAAATTGGATTGGTGTAGTCTCCACTTTCAGCCAAATAGAGGACCTGGAGTCAAGCCATCGTCAAGAGCCAACCTTTTATCAAACCTTCCATGGGTGTCTAAAGTCAACTTCTCAGTGAGGACGGTAAGGTAAAAAAGCCGATAATCCTGGTTGTGTAACTCCGAGGTAATGACAAACGTTAACTTTTACGAGTTATTATAACATACAAAGTACCATTTACTAGGGCCTAACGTAAAAATTACTCAACACACAGAAAAGTGTACACTCAAGAGTACAACAACAACAAACGTAAATAAAAACTCACTATTTGTTATATATAAAAACGGTACTTATATTTTATTGTAGCGTTGATAGGGAGCGGGTTACACAGGTATACCAGGAGACCACCAGACACAGAGAACGACGTCTCCACACAACTCACTCCTGGGAAAGACATACCTATGGTCTCCACAAACATGGCCACATTTGTCTAATGACGTGGGAGATCGGTTCACTTAACAAACAAACAACATTCTTCCTTCCAAACAAAAGGAAGCCTAAAACTGCTGTTGTTTGTCAAAATAATTTGACAATTCTTCTTGTGACAATTGACAATTAAAAATAGTTTATTGACATCTAGTCAACAGAAAAATGAGAGTTTACAGTTGGATTTAAAATACAGAGAAATATTTACCATGGTACAACAGACAGAGCCTTCTCTGAAGGGACGTCTGGATCCTATCAGGAGCTACAAGCCGTCTTGAGTCCGGACAGGCCCTTGTCAATTCTGGATTTGTTGTCCCCAATATGCTCGATGACAACGATGAATGACAATTCTTCTTGTGTAATAGAAACAATAAACATGAGAGAGAGACCATCTTCTAATCAAAGTCAAGGTGGTCGCTGTATGGAGGTGTTTTGCTTTAGAGAGCTAGGTCTATATTATAATGAAAATGTATCGATAGTTTCTTAGAGAGCGAGGGGAAGCTTTATCAAAGGTGGATGGTCATCTTATCAACTTAAAGCTGGTTCATCTGTAATTTTCCAGTAAGGTGGATATTTATAAGTTGAATTGTTATTTTGTTTATTTTTTGTTTACTCATATATGTACCTTTTTTTAACGATATATCCCGGAACCTTTACCAAAAAGAAGGAAGAGAAACAAGCATCAAATATAGCCTTATGTATGGTAAATAAAAATTACCGTTTGTAACCGGAACAAGGAAGCGTTCTACATTATATACCATCACGAGCCACATGCGGCTCTTTGGATGTGAAGCTGCGGATCTTTGTATAGTTCCATACGTAAATATTATTTGATCCCGGGTAGTTGGCGACTTCTGTACGCTCCAGGAACCTGGGTTACTTAAATAAATAAAATAATTATTTATGCGAGTACTATTTATTGTTGGCATGAAAAAAAAAAATTGTGGCTCTTTAAAGACTTTGAAATTTTGTAAATTGTAATTTTTGGCGCTTTAGACTCAAAAGTTTGCCGACCCCTGGTATATACCAAAGTAAAATTTTGTTTTGAACTATTCCTCAAGATGTGTTTATGGGAACTGTCTTTGTCTATCTCCTTGGGTCGGTGGGAACCCGAGCGACGTACATGCGGCCCCCCAGTATCGGCAGGTCTATCGAAATGTGGGGGCGCCGGGGGACTAATTGGGGGTTCGCGTGCAAGGGGTGGGTGGGATCGGCCCCCAATGTGTCATCCCGATCCACACAACGGAAAACTGGTGTGAACTCCCACTTTCTTTGTCTGGTGGCTGGAGCAACGGATTTTGTTCATAGGTTACTTCATCTTCAGTGTTTACTTCTTCTATTTTGTTGCACCAAGTTGCAGCTTTGCAGGGTCGTCGACCTTGGTTTCCTCCTTCTTGGTGTTATAAACGTTTCCTGAGCGGGTTTCCATACTTAAAACAAACAAAGAAAAGTAAATAAAAATAAATTACCTTTTAAAGTTATTGTGTTTATTTATTCGTTGTCTTCCTCGTAGGTCGTGATCCGCAGTCTTGGTCTAGGTCCTCTCTCGCTCCAATAACCAATCAAGATATATGTATGTGATGATTTAAGACCATGGAATTGTTGTAAATAGTCTAGATATCTACTACCACATGCTCCACCCCATGACTGTATATAACTTCTTATGTACTGCAAATAGAAAGCCTCAACTAACATCAATCTGTACCGCGTAAGAATCTAATAAAGTATAGCAACTGTACAGATAGAAGGAAGGGAGACTAAAAGGAAAAAATTAAGGTTAAAACTAATCAGGCTTAGGACAGAAAGTAGCAGCAAGACATAGGAAGTAGGCTTAAAGCGGGTACAATTATTAATAACTTGTACAGTCAATACTTCCTGACAAAGCCGGACGTATCTGGTGACCGCAGAAGTTATAAAAGTTGAGAGACGCCCAAATTTCCGGGGCAGGACCGGACGTATTTGATAACCGCGGAAGATAAGAGTCGAACTAACACCCAATACTTCCTGACAAGATCGGGCGTGTCTTCCGACAAAGACCTCAGTCAGGACCAATTAGAAAGAATCACCTAAATAGGTCAACCAATAGAAAAAGGCCATGTGACACCTTTCGACCAATGGGAAAGAAGACAGGTCGTAGTGTTAAATCGAGAAGCAAGATTTGTCAGTCTACGCTTGGCTCTCAACAAGCTGTGTCGCCTTCCACCACGACTGCACGGTAGAGTTGACATCGAGGTTCGTCTAGCATCAGGTAACACTGGTCCCAGAGGTCCCAAGATATCACATGTACAATAAATATTACAAAAGGAATGAAACTATAAAAAGGAATGATGATAATCTAAATAATCTGTTTTGAATAAATATTAAATATCATAGAATATTTTGAATAAATGTAGGGCGCATTAAAATTGATGCAACAATATCCACTCCCGCTGTTTACTTATCCTTCCTCTTAGGGGCAGATACTTGTTAATCAACATATAAATCACACTAATATCTTATATCGCGATAAATCTGTGCTATTTTAACGCGCTCTCTACTTTTCATCATTTAAAAAAACTATCTCACAAAAGACCTTTTACTGATATGAGAAAAAAATAATGGAGGACATGGCTACAAAATGTAAGCGCCAAATGACGTTTAAAAAAATATTCAGTTTAGTTTTCCTTCAGGGTGGCACGTATCCAAGTTGAACGCCATATAGGTAGTGAACCATAGTGGCGTGATGGATTGAATGGGAGGATAGGAAATAATAAAATCACAATCCAATCTTCATCGTTGAATGTGCAAAGTTATGCGCATAATCTACGTCACGCTCTCTGCAAACATTTCAATAGGACTCACGCATCCTTTCAAATACTTCTACAGGACTTTCTGTCACTTCAGGGCGGATATATTTAGGTGGGTTGAAACGAAATCTAATCATAATTGTTTTAATATAATGGGATATGTATAGTGAACAGGATTTAAAGTGTTATATTATATTGACAAACATAAGCAGTTTTATCTTATCTCTGTATTTAGCAGGAAGAATGTTGTTTTCGTTTGTTAAGTGAACCGATCTCTCATGCCTTCTCATTGGACAATGTGGCCATGTTTGTATATAAGAGAATGCTAAGGGAATGCTTGAGGCGCCAGTGAGGATTATTGTGTGGAGACACTTAAAGTGTTCTCTGCGTGCTTTATCTCTGTCTGGTGATCTCCTCGCATACCTGTGTGACCCCGATCTGATCCCTACCAACACTGCAATAAAAGATAAGTACTGTTTTGTATATATAACAAATCGTGAAATTATATTTACCTCCCTCTTGTTGTTGTACTCCTGAGTGTACGCTTTTCTGTGTATTAAGTTACACTTACTTTAGGCTCGGGTAAATTGCACTTTGTGTGTTAACCTGTAAAGTTAACTTTTGTCAAAAGGTTGATATGATGTTTCTTTTATTCTACGGGTCCATGATAACCATGGTGGGTTTAAGATTGCGTTCACTGTAATAGTACACTGTAATTAATTAGAAATTTGAATTTTTTACTTACAGATGATAGCGGTATTTTTTTGGGTACTGACAATTTCTGGTGGGTTAGACTTGTATCTAGGTCCGTTGAAACAATTAAAATCAAATACAGTTAAACCTGTCTATAGCTCCCCCTCTAAATAGCGCCTCCCTCTCTATAGCGCCCGATTTTAAATAGGTAGTACGATGCGATTTACATTAAAAGTGACCTGCCTATAGCACCCCCTCTCTATAGCACCCTATTTTAGTGAGTCCCAAGAGTGGGCGCTATAGACAGGTTTAACTGTATATGTAATTATTATTTTATTAATATATTTTCTTATATTCTACCGAATATTTTCTCAACAGATCTTACTGCAATGATAAAAATTATTAGATGAGAGGGTTTGGCTCATCATTGGTAATTTGATGAAATCGCTGTTCACCACTGATGAGCAAAGCAAGCTCTTTGGTTGGTAACCAATGGTTGCAAATAACCAAGTCCTCGATCGAATGGGTACAGAACGCCAGCTGATTAAGTTGTTAAAACAACGAAAACTGACGTTTACTGGACATGTGATGTATGGATCAGCAGGAGAGACATTGCTGACAGTGTTGGAGGGAAAGCTCCCGGGAAGAGATCGAGGGGAAGGAGACGACATGGATACACAGAAGATCTAAAACAATGGACTGGACGACACGAGGAGGTATGGAGAGACCATGTGGCCAATCCTCAGTAGAGGAAGGCATTGAAGGAAGAGGAGAGCCTGTAGAAATAATATTTGATAATGTATTATAAGAGACATATTGTCAAAAATAATATTTACATATATTATATCAATGGAGATGTAAATTGAAATTATAATTATAATATAGTTATATTATAATATAATTATAAATATTCAACTTTCATCTATCGAAAAAATATGTAATTGACAATAATAAATTGTAATTCTTGAGCTATTGAGGAAGCTGGGTCTCAGTTGACCAAAAATATTGTTTACGCATTGGAAAATATTAAGATGAATGGGTCACCCAGAGCCATGTCAATCAGGATCAAGGTGAAATGAAGAGGAAAATTAATAGAAGACCTACTAGAGGAGACAGCAACTCTAATACACATTCATAAGAAAGCAATATATAGTTAAAGCTGTGGCCCCCAACACAGCAAAGAAAAAAGAAATCCAATAACCTCAAATTTAACACCAGATTGCATTCTTACATCGTGGCGTTCATCCAATTTGATGACAATCAGTACGTTAGTTAAAACATTTACCAGCTTAGTGAGAGGCTTAAAAAGTTTGTGATTATCCGGTAAATATGACAAAAGTTAACTTTTACGGGTTAACACACAAAGTGAAATTTACACATGTAGTGCAATTTGTAAGTGTAACTTAACACACAGAAAAGCGTACACTCAAGAGTACAATAACAACAAAAAAGGAAGGTAAATAAAAACTCACGACTTGTTATTAAAAAAAAAAAAAAACTTATCTTTTATTATAGCGTTGGTAGGGAGCGGATACACAGGTATGTGAGGAGATGGCCAGACATGGATAAATCACACAGAGAACACTTTAAGTGTCTCCACACAATAATCCACCACACTGGTCCCTTGCATTCCCTTAGCCCCCTCTTATATACAGACATGGTCACATTCGTCTAATGAGAATACGTGAGAGATTGGTTCACTTAACAAACGAAAACAACATTCTTCCCGCTAAATACTGAGAAGTCTAAAACTGCTTATGTTTGTCAATATATTTTGACAAATAAACGGAGAAATCAGATAATTCGGGAACTAACTTAAGCAAGCACTGTTTCTAGATAACTGGAAGTCTCCAAAATGTTGATTTTTGCCAAAGCCAGCTAGACATGTCCGCAACAACAACAGAGGCTAAGTGTCCTAAACCTCGCCATGTCTCCACCAGCCAAGTTCAACTCCCGTGTACCCAATTAGTATCACCCAATCTATTAATTAGCGAACTAATTATTTCCTAATTAATTTTCCGGGATCTCTTTCCAGACCGCAAATTTAGATCTCGAACTAAAAATAACAATTAGTTGCCGAGAGAGTAAGATGAAGGTTTCTTCAACAAGGTTATCTTCAGTGAATACTGGAGGTTATGTTGTGCATTAGTTTCTTGTTTTCCTATTATCACCTATACAACCTCTTCTCTATTCGATAAAACAATCCCTTGAATCAATATTAGAATGAGAGCATCAGGCTTCCAGGGAAAAGTTTCTTTTTTTCCCTTGAAAATTTTACCTTGAATATTTTAACCTTTCTCTCTTTTCTAAATAACCCATCATTTTGTTATAAGCTAGGTGAACTTTTTCATAATGATAGACGAAGTTGGAATTGTCTATCTACTGCATTAGCTACCTATTCAAATATAAGTCCTCCATGTTAATTATGGTGAGTGAGGTAACTGTAAGCTTACACATGTGTAGACGTGTAGACAGAAAGAAATTCGACTCAGCAACTACTTGTACACTGATTGATAGGATGGGAATTAAGCAGCCTAAGAATTCGCTGCTGAATCCTTTTTTTTTTTAACTCTATAAACAAACAACTGCTCTATGCGGTCGCAGCTTCTGGATGTCGAAAGAACATCGCATCTGGATCTTCTGTGAAGTAAGAGAGATTTCTACAGGAGAGCTCAAAAATGATTGATTTATGAAAAAATCGGGAAGAACAAGCTATCAGATCAGGTCGGTTGTATTAAATAACTTAGCGTAACTTGTACCATCAGATTCTTTTGTTTTCTTAAGCATACAATGCATTAATCTTCATCTGTTATAAAAAAATTTAACACAGGTCTGTAAGTGTGATCAGGTATTCAGAATCAGAAATTCATTCACCGTTGGTTAGAAAAAATGTTTATTTATTAATTTATATGCCTTTAAATTATCTTGTTCTTTTTTAGCCATGCAAAACTATAGCAAGCTAGACATATATAGTATTATTCTTATTCAAAACATTTACTCATTTTTTATTTACATTTCATAGAGTAATTTAGTTTTTTATTTAATTAAAGAAAATTTAATCTATATACCCCACATAATTATATTATAATAATTACAATTTTTCCAGCTGCTACAGGTATGTACAGGGTCACACAGGTACGCGAGGAAATCACCAGACACGGACACAGAGAACACTAAGTGTTTTCACACAATAATCCCCACTCACATTCCCTTAGACCCTCTTATATACAAACATGGCCACATTGTCCAATGAGAAGACGTGAGATATCAGTTCATTTAACAAACGAAAACAACATTCTTCCAGCTAAAAACTGAGATAAGATTGAACTGCTTATGTTTGTCAATATAATTTGACAAAAGATAGCTTTTCGATAAATTCCATATTTAACTTTTTTTTTGTTTCTAAAAAATGATTTTTTTAATAGAAGCCAATATAGACATTATTCAAATTACACCACAATCTAAATAAATATATATTACAACTTTATTTTTTTTTTTATTTGAAGTATCTCAGCAGCACACACTTTTTTGTATTACAATAAAAATACTTTTTTAGCTATCAAGTTTTGGTTTATGAAATCAAATTGTTCCAAAATAAATTTGAAACACGCAGAATTAGCTGATTTAACGAACCTTATAAATCTTATGGATATTGCTTGATATTCATAAAAGCACGAAATCATAAGGAAAAAAGGTTTCTTTAAAAGTTTTTTATTGTTTTGCCGAGCCTTCGAGCATTACTACCCTTCTACCGGATTTAAACAGAAAAGTATAAGATGAACTGTTCATATATAGATATCTGCATATTTACATAGGAGATTTGCATAAAGAAACCCTTCGACTTATGATTTTGCGCTTTTATGGATTTGCACTAGGTGATTATATAACCCATATTGCTTCTTATATTTCGAAATGTTTCTTAAATTTGTAATGCTAGCTAATTGAGTCAGTTGTAAAAGAGAATTTGTCGTTATGCAGATAGTCGTAAGGCGTTGAACTCGGTGATGAACTCTCATCAGATTATATGATCGGTCAAAGAAGGTTCTCAGAAGTTAGGCCTAAATAGGATACGTTGGTCAACCGAGGGGCGGAGCTAATAGGGGGCGGTCAGATGGGCGGAGCTAATACTGTCAGCAGAAAAAACACGTTACATACCAAATATGATCATCCTATAACTACTGTAATACGTTATTGTCATAGAAGTAGTCCCCTGCCAACCTAGAGTAGAACCCATCAAGATCGAAAACCGAGAAAAATGAACAAGATTTCATGAATTCTTAAAATTAAAGATACTTCAGCCAATAAATATTTTATTATCTCGACGTTTCGACAAAAAAAAAAATCTTACGGCTTCGTCAGGAGCAAATAAAAATTGAAACATTCGGCAAGGCGTTAAAAATTATTCTGCCATCTTGAATACCTTGGGACCAAATTTGATCTTGATTATAGTGAATAGGCAACCTTTATCTTCACGATTAGATTTCATGAAATTTATGGATTTCTTTAGTATGCTCTAATTCTCTAACTTGTCTGAACTAATCAGGGTTTTCAATAAAATGAATTGGAGGGACTTTGGCACCTTGAGGAAGAAACAATTCACCATATTACGTGTTCTTATAGCAAGTCATGACATTCGAAGACAAGGGAAAGATCGAGCAAGGGACTAATAATATAACGTTATACCAAAAATAGTGCTTCTCTTATTACTTGGCGAATAATTTATGAAAAAATAGATACTTCAGCCGACTTACCAAATGCTTTATTTTTATTTATTTCTCCTGACGAAGATAAAAGATTTTTGTCGAAACGTTGAGAAAATAAAAAACTCTAACAGGCCGAAGTGTCTATTTTTTCACAGAAATATGAGGTAACCTCTATCTTCAGGATTGGCGAATAATATTAAAACGGCGAATACATAATAATACATAATACAATTACTTTATACATAATACAAATACATTATACATAACGGCGAATAATATTGGTATTTCATTTTTTTTCAAGTGTTCACGAACTTTCTGGATAACCTTGTCTTTCTTTTAATAGAAAAAAAGAATCACGATCAGAAAGCTAAGATATTTAGGAAGACGTCTATATGGCATAATGCTATCTATATAAACAACAAATTAATAAATAATTCATAAAAATAAATGTTGACTATAGAAATTTGTAAATGCTTCTTTAACCTAAGAAACAAATAAAGATTATGCAAAATCGAGTATTCGATTAAAATTATTTATATATTTATTAGGCATTATACATTTATTGAGCAGCAAACTCTCTCAAGATTGTCAAGAATACACTCATGGACAAAACTTAAGGAAGTGATTGATTTGATTGTCCTGGTCGTCTGTTTTTTTTTTTTTTTTTGTTTTTTTTTTAAAGAGATAGAGGCAATTTTGTTCATACTTGGTCATCTCGTGTCTTCAATAAAAGTCACTGTGTATCAACTATCTTTCAGAGTTATTGGTCTGATCCTTAATTGAGAAAACATATTTTTTATTCAGTCGTCATTTTACGTCCCATTTTATATAACAGTTATCAATTTAGAATACCCAAACAAATTCAGCCAGTTTTTCTTTTTCAAAAATTTCACTAAATACACCCAATCTAAATCAGATAATTTAGTTGAATGCAATTTCGCTCTTAAAAAGACATCATTAATTGAAAATGTTCACACAAAAATGTATAACGTTAAGGTTAAACTAATCAATAAATATATAAAATATATAAAACATCAATTAAAGTTAAACTAATTCAAATATTTGAACTGTTTTTATAATTACAAAACCTCATTAATTGGAAGGTATAACGGTTTTCTCTAATATCGACAAGTTTTTCTGAACTCCAACGCATTCATTAAGGCAATTTCAAACCAAATATTTGAGTTGAATGTAATTTCAAAGCAACAAATCATCATTTTGGAATGGCCAACGATCCACCCATTTATCTTAACTACCAAAGACTTCAATAAAATAATAAATATGTTTATGAATACAACTTGACGGCCTCCAAATAACCTTAAACTAAGAATGTCCATTCTCATTTCTAGCAATGGCCACAGCCTTGCAGAAAATTGACATGGACCCAGAGCAGCAGCTTTACACACCCGAGATTGAGGACATTGCTGCTGCTGTGATAGAGATGTATGGAGACATCTGAGGCTCTTCATTGAACACGACAACAACAACAGAAAATTGACATGGACCCAGAGCAGCAGCTTTACACACCCAAGATAGAGAACATTGCTGTGATATAGATGCATTGTGACATCTGAGGCTCTTCATTGGACACGACAACAACCAGAGTGTCCAACAAAATCCACCCCATAACTTCCTCAGCTTCCATTAAGGCGTTACGTAATGAAATTTAATCGAGACCGTAAAAACAAGGTTTGGATCGATATACCACCACGTGGTCTGTTGATCTAATTAAAGGGCCGAGCGCAAAAACTGGCAACTCCATCATTATCCCAAAAAATATAATTTCCAGTTAAATAAGTTTTATAATACATGCGCAATTTTGATGGGGGGAAAGATGGAAGACGCGCAATCCAAACTGATCCATCACCGCTGCTAGCCTAATTGTTTCATTACAAGCCAGTACTGTTCGCTCAGCTGAACTATATTACCATAACTATTATAATCTTTCTCCGGTGTTTGGATGATTAGTTGTCTCTCTATTCACCTTTGTCTTCAAACAATGGATAACTTCTCTATGCTCCAAGGATCTAGGCCTAGAAGAATATATTTGTCACAACACACGGAAAACTCCAGAAATACAAGTACTTACACAAAACTTACACATTTGTACTTACAAAAAAAAAAAAAGAGGTCTATCAGAAACACCAAATTGTTCCTGCGGAGAAACTGAACAAACTGCTCTTCACCTTATCTATGACTGTCCGAACTTTACAGAAGTGAGACATCGATTGTTCCCTGATTTAAATGATCTAACTCTTTTACCTCAGCCACTTTGTCTATATAAATTTTTATGAACTCTGTCGATTAATATACATGTAAATTTGTAAATATTTAATTCTAAGTTCTAATTTGTTTGTTGTTTTGTTTGTTTCCTCTGTAATAGACACAAATATTTCAATATCGCGCCTGGTTGATTAATATATATAGAGCATACAGAATTGACCAGAATCGATCCTAACGTTCTATATCTCTCTACAACGTTCCAAAGAGGCCGTAGTACAAGACAAGTTGCTCTCTAATTACAAATGTTCCAACTGACAAAGCATGATTCTCAATGAGCCAAACAGGTCTTATCTTTGAAAGATAGAATCCTATGAAATGTAAGCAATAATAAAAAAAAAACAGCTTCCCAGGATAAGTTTCTTGCTTTATTCAAACATTCTCTCTGAAAAAGGAGGAGGGGGAGCAATAATAACCTCGGTGAAAACCCTGGGCTCAGCTGGCCCGGCTGATAGTACCCTGTAAGGGCTCCTAATCCAGGGATACAGGAGCAGTATTTGTACTCCATGTTAGGAGTGGCTGCACATGGTGTCTGTTCCTCATGTCAGAGGTGGCCTTTTTTTTTTTAGCTAAGTCGGCCTGCTACTGAGTAGTGCTCCCATTCTTAATGGCAAAGGCAGACGCATTCTACTTCACCCAGTGTGGAGATAAGAAAGAAGAATAAGAAACATTCTCTCAAACTTTCGGGGTATTATAAACCCCTTTACAGGAGTATCTCACAAAACGAATCTTTAACTATTTATAAATACCGTGTATATAAAATGAAAGGGTTTAAGCACGAATGTTTCTTTTATATACAATACAAAATTCTACTGTTCTTCCAGCGATGAAAAAAATATATTGGGGGGGCTTGGATCATTAGTGGTGAACCCTCCCAGCGGCCAATTTGATCTACCAGACCGTTTCTCAGAGCTCTAATACTGTATTGGATCATTCTGCTTATATACGCATCACTGAAGGGTGGAATCTTAGAAATGGTTTTCAACAAAACTATGGACATAAGCTTATAGGACAATAGAATTACATTCAAATATTTGCATCGAGCAATGCTCTTCCTCAAACATATTTATATATTGTACTCTACAACTTATATTTACATATTTTAAAATGTGTATAGAAACTATTTGGCATTTTTATCCAGTGTTTGTATTATGGGGTAACATATTTAATATTGAGTTTTCCCCTTTATATATTAATTCATCAAATATTGTTCTGTAAAATGAAGAATTCTATATAATTTGGGCTATTATACAAATCCATTATAAACTTCTGGAATTTCTATGTGTCTATTGACGCCATTGTGTGGATATCTTATATACTGACGGTCTGTCCACATGTGGCCGACATCCCAAAGCTATACGGCCTATCTCTGCCGCTATATCCTCAGCAGAAAGCGACCAAGAGGACTTACCTGAGCGACGTCTCCCCAGGTTGTCCGGACAGGTGCTGTAGGTTCGCCGTTGGGCAATTGGAAATTGGCAGGTAGATTTAAAGCCTGTACCATTAACCCACCATTATCTTTTATTCTTCCAACCTAATTACACGACAATCGAATCAACCATTTTTTAGGGCTCGTTGGAATGACACCACTAGGTACCTAACTATTAGGTTTAACTATATTTTACTTCTTCAACTATACAGCAGGGAACAATGGCCTCTGGACCTATAATTAGAGGCAACGGCTGGTATGAACTGACTCAGACTTTCTCTGGCCTTTTCTATACGGTTTGAACTCCTGTTATATATAGATTGTAACGTAGAAAATCACGAAATACAAACTTCAGGATGTTGTTGTCATGTCCAATGAAGAGCCTCAGATGTCCCCGTGTATCTCTATCACAGCAGCAGCAATGTCCAATTCATTGGAAAATAGGTACCGCTGCCACGTTAGTCACCTTGGACCAGAATATGGTCAAATATTCCAAGGGTCCAGGGGTGGGGTCGGATTTCTCCCCCCCCCCCCCCCCCCCCAAAAAAAAAAAAACTTCAGGATGACACAGAAATTTATTTAAGACACAAACAAATTCAACATTTATAAGATACAAGATAAGCAATGAGGAAACAAATTAATAATCTGTACATAAAGTATAATAAATACTTTGCTGCAATATAATGGAACTCTAGAAGTTGGTAAGTCTGAACTGGGGCTTTGACGAACACATGACCAATGGACGAATCAGGACATTGAAAGAAACGCGTTCAAAAATATAAAATATATTTTTAAAAGAAATCGCATTTGTAATGACCCATCTTATCGGTTTCGCCAAATTAATCTTTAGACCTATTATACACCATATCCATGGAACTTGGGAGCGAACATTTCTGTGAAATCAAAGCGACAAGATC